>JARQOC010000009.1:143193221-143582495 GCA_033576535.1 Allobates femoralis
TAATTAGTACTGACTGCAGGTTATTTATGTTCTTGCGCAGTCTTGGAAGTTAAAGACCAAATAGCATATTAAGAAACGCTGCGGGGCTTGGTTCCTTTTTTAGAGTTTTGGAAAGAAATTGTTCATAAAATGACATCAACATCACATTGACGGAGGAAAGATTTACCCTCAGCGGAATATAAATAGCAAAATGGGGAATCTGCTGAATAATTCCTTGCAGTAGACTCGACGCTGCCTTCTACAGTGATTGTCAACCTGATTCATATTTAGAGTTTGATGCCTTTTAATTGAGACCTGGCTTCAGCCGCTGTGATATCCACTGTATGAGCTTTAGTGTTAGAATATGGAGATCGTCTGCAGAGCGGAAAATATTGAAAACTTTCACGCAGAAATCAATATTGCCTACGTCTTTAGTAAATCATCACAAGGTGACAGCGATCTCAGTGGATTCCCCCATAGATATCAAAGGGAATCTGTCACCAGATTTGTGACACCTAATCTGAGAGTAGCATGATGTAGAGACCCTGATTCCATCGATGCATCACTTACTGAGCTGCTTACTGTACTTTTAATAACATCAGTTTTATGTGCAGGAGATTAGCATTGGAGGACTAGTACACCTGCAACCATATAGTCCTCCACATTCATGAGTTCTGTATAACTCCACCCCACCACTGATTGGCAGCTTTCTGCCTATGCACAGTGTACACAGAAAGCTAATAAAGGTTTAGGTACTTAAAGGGATCTTGTCACCTCCAAAACGCCTTCTAAGCTAGCAAAACACGTCCTTGCACCATCCTATCACTAATCTCACACTCCTTTTGTCTGCTAAAAGCATCCTGTGAAAGTGCAGAAAAACGTTTTAATACTTACTCATTAGTGATTATAATTATTATTATTATTATTATTATTATTATTATTTATTTATATAGCGCCATTGGTTCCATGGCGCTTTACATAAGCAGTGGGGGTAACAAGGACAGGTACAGTACATATGAGCAGTACATATGACAATGCTTGCTGATACACGACGGGAGAGGTTCCTGTCCACGAGGGCTCACAGTCTACGGGGGTGGGGGAGGACACAATAGGGGGGATAATTAGCAGGAGCTATATTCTTTAGTCACCAGGGCATGTTGTTTTGCAGCCTCGAGGATCCACCCTCTCTCTGTCTGTGCTGCTGTGATGTGCAGCTGAAGGCAGGACTAATGATTTGCATTCTGTGAGTGATCGAGAGGGGGAGGGCAATGCCTGCACAAGCAGAGGAAACATACAGAGACAGGGTGGAGCCTGGAGTTGCAAAACAGCCCGCCCTGGTGACTAAAGAATAGTCACTGCTAATTATAATCACTAATGAGTGAGTATTAAAACGTTTTTATGCACTTTTACAGGATACTTTTAGGAGACAAAAGGAGTGTGAGATTAGTGATGGGATGCTGCAGGGACATGTTTTGCTAGCTTAGAAGACGTTCTGGAGGTGACAGGATCCCTTTAAATTCAAACTGCCTGACTCTTATCTCTCAGGACATTAGCTGTTTTGGTAGAGTCTTGGGAGTTTTCAAATAGTCAGTTGGCCCCCAAATATATCAGCTAAATTAATCACCCGTCAAAACAGACAGATGAAATCCTCTTTATATAATATACATAGGGCCTTTATTTTTAATGACTTCTCACTAGGATCTTATTGGTTGGTGTGAACTACAAATGACACTTCCATAGGTCTGCTGGATTACTTATTATATAATGAACCTCAACATGAACACTATGTCATAGGTTTTATAGATTTTATGTTTTTTAAAGGTTGAGGTTAGACATCAAGACATAAACTTACGAGTAAGGCAAAACTTCCTTCCTGACACCACATACGGCAATCATACTAGTTCCCTAGGTCAATATCTCATCACAGAATCCACTGCCCATAACTTCTAATGTTATATTTTTCAAGAAAGTAATTAGTGAGTCACTCATTACAACATCATGTGGCAGAGAGTTCCACATTCTCACTGCTCTTACAGTAAAGAATCCACGTCTGTGATTATGATTAAACCTTCTTTCCTCCAGACGTAGAGGATGCCCCCTTGTCCCAATCTCAGGCCTAAGAGTAAAAAGATCATTAGAAAGGCATCTGTACTGTCCCCTCATATATTTATACATTATTATAAGATCACCCCTAAGGCTACCTTCACATTACGATTTTTAGGGAGCCGATGCTGTCCGATATAAATCAGACAGCATCGGCTCCCTTCTGATGCCTGGATTCCGGCATAAAATCGCTCCCTGCGGGGTAAAAAAAAAAAAAAAAAAAAGTTTATTCTCACCTCCCCCCGAGCCCCCGCCGTCTTCCGCTATCTTCTTGGAGGCTCCCGGTGGCTCCCGCAGGCTGCCGGTGTCATCAGAGGAAGCCCTCTGCCTTATAGGACCTGCGGTGATGTCACAGTCACGTGACCGCGGGTTCACCATGGTAACCCGCGGTCACATGACTGTGACATCACCGCAGGTCCTATAAGGCAGAGGAAGCCCTCTGCTGACACCGGCAGCCTGCGGGAGCCACCGGGAGTCTCCAAGAAGATAGCGGAAGACGGCGGGGGCTCGTGGAGAGGTGAGAATAACATTTTTTTTTTTTTTTAACACTTGTGCTCCTAGTTAGGAGCAGTTTTACTGTACTGAGCATGCTCAGTACAGTAAAACGGGGTCCGAGGAGACATCCGATGTTTCCTCGGACCCTTCTCCATAGGGCCCCATGTTATAGGGATCGGACCTAATCGGATGTGCACTAAATGCCATCCGATTTGGTCCGATCCGAATCTGTCAGATTTTATTTTCGGTGCTAAAATCGGAGCAGGCTCCGATTTTAGCACCGATAATAAAATCGGACAGAATCGGATCGGACCAAATCGGATGGCATTTAGTGCACATCCGATTCGGTCCGATGCCCATAGGGCTGCATGGAGCCCAAATTCGGATCCGATGCTGTCCGATTTTGATCGGACAGCATCGGAAATCCGAAAATCGTAATGTGAAAGCAGCCTTAGCCTTCGTTTTTCCAAGCTAAATAACCCCTAGTTTAATAACCTGTCTTGGTATTGCAGACCCCTCAGTCCTCTAATAACCTTGGTGACTCTTCTCTGGACCCGCTCTAGTTCAGCTATGTCTTTCTTATACACCGGAGACCAGAATTGTACACAGTATTCTAAGTGTGGTCGCACTAGTGACTTGTATAGAGGTAAAATTATGTTCTCCTCATGAGCATCTATGCCTCTTTTTTAGTGATAGTTTTACACCGTGTTTTATTATTAAGCACATAGTTCTGCATGTTATTTCCTTTGCCCTTGTGCATGTATTTCATTTATCTGCATTAAACTTCAATTGCCATTTCTCAGCCCAAGCTTCCAGCTGATACAAATCCCTTTGTAATATTAAATAATCCTATTTTTTGTTTTTTACTCTGCAAAGTTTAGTATCGTCTGCAAATGCTGCAACTTTACTCTCTATGCCCTCTATATGATAATTAATAAATATGTAAAAATAAGCTGGCCCAATACTGACCCCTGTGGTACCCCACTGTTACCTATGACTCAATCAGAGTATATTTCCACCCTCTGATTCCTTTTATTGAGTCAGTAGTGTACCTATCATAATTCTACATTTGTTATCCTGATCCCATTGTTCTTATTTTATGTACCAATCTTTTATAGTGACCCATATCAAATTATTTGAAAAGTCCAAACAGACAACATACATTGCCTTATACTGGTCCAGTCTGGAATTTACCACTTCCCAGAAGCTGAACAGATTAGTTTGACAGGACCGCTCCCTCATAAACTTATGTTGGTACTGAGTAATGAGGTTATTCTTATTGAGATACTCCATTATAGCATCTCTTAGAAAGCCCACAAGGATTTTACCCATCATAGAGGGTAAATGTACCGGTCTAAAATTCCCAGGCTTAGTTTTGTACCCTTTTTTAATTATGACTCAACATTTGCTATGCACCAGCCCTGTGGTACACACTTGTTAATATGGAATCCTTAAATAGTAGAATTAACAGTCTGTCTATCACGGTGATTAATTCCTGAAGTTCTTGGAGTGTATGCCATCTGGGCCCTGTGATTTGTCTACTTTAGTGTTTTCGAGGTGGCGCTGTACTTCCTGCTTTTTCCACTACTCAGACAACCCCGTCTTTATCAGCATGTTTGCCCCAGTAAAATATCAATGCTTATACTCACTTATGGTGTCGACGTCTTTCCAGCAGAGTTGGTACTCGCTTCTCCAGGGCTCACATGAGGTTGTTATATCACATAATTCCGGTGCTCAATCAGCATTGACTTTACTCTACCTACCTTTGGATGACTTAGACCAGGGGTCCCCAACTCCTGGCCTCGAGGGCCACTAACAGTGCATGTTTTCAGGATCTCCTTAGTATTGCACAGGGGTTGGAATCATTACCTGTGCATTTGATCACATTAACACCTGTGCAATACTAAGGCAAGCCTGAAATCCTGCACTATTGGCGGCCCTCGAGGACTGGAGCTGGGGACCTCTGACTTAGACATTAATAGTAAGTCGAAATTGTAACTGCTCTCTCATCTCCTACTCATTCAAAGGTGGGGATAGAGAAGCCAGCACTGATTGGGCACAGGACTCACATGACATGACAACTTCGCATGAAGAGCTCTAGGAGAGTGAGTGCCAACACTTCTGGAACAGCGCCGGCAACGTTAGTGACTTCAATTGTTGCTATTTTACTGGTGTAAACTTGCTGATTGAGATAGAACTGTCAGAGTACTGGACCACCGCTTTAAGCAAGTTACACTTAAAGTGTCCTGGAAGTTAACATTTTTGGACTTTCATTCTGACAGGTCATCAATGTCTGATCGCGGATACCCAATATCCCTTTCGATTAGCTGTGTCACTTATTGACGGGGGTAAATATGTCCAAAATATGAGAGGATTTCCTTGCAGTCAGCTTATCTACGGTAGGCTGCTTAATTAGGCAATACTCTTAGCAAACTGATGCCCTTATTTTTTACCATATGCATGGCTCATTAACGCCAGAAATTTATGATCGCATACATGGGTTTTCCAACACTTGGGCATCAGGGAAATGAAAGTGAACATGATTTTGGGAATCAAACCATCATATGCTCAGTAAAAAAACAATTGTCAATCTTCCTCCATTTACTTGACATGATAGATGATACCATATACTGAGCTGGAATAGAATCTTGGTAATTATTTACAGATCCTTATTGGAAGTAGAGAAATTCTTCATAAGGGCCTCACATCAACCTGTGTCACTGTCAAAATGGCAGGTAGTGGAAGTATTCTGGAAATTGGCCTATTTTGAGGTGTTTTGTCAATTGGAACTGATTTGGAGTGGAAATTCTGGATTGTTTCATAGAAATCCGGCCAGCAGCATAGTCAGAGACTAGACTAGTCCCAGTCCGGCACCTCGCCCAGAGGCTTTTCGCAATGTCACTAGCTGGGATTGACAAGTCTCTCATTCTGGGATCTTTAAAGTATATTTTTTTCTTAAATGCAGGAGCATTTAGGAAAAAATATGTCTGGCTCCAATCGTGCAGCACTACTGTGATTCATGCTGCCCGTGATTTGGGCAGAATGAATCAGATAACAAATTCCCTTTAAGGGACCTGTTCTCCATAGGCATCAAAAGTCACAGATTTTTCACAGGTAGCGGCATTTCATTACAATGATGTGAGTCTGCCTTTTCTACACTTCCCTTGCTGGCTCCACTAAAAATTTAATTTAAAAATCCAGTACTCCCGATGCTATAAAGAAGTCTATCATTCAGGTAATCATCGCTGCTCACTCACCGCCTACCGCAAATACAAAAAAATAAGAATTATTTCCGAAACTTTCCCATCACACAATGTTCAGTATGAAGATAGTAATATAATTATCGCTTACAGTATTGTTAGGCATCCAACAATGTAGTTATTATCCACATACCTGCCCAAGTATTGTCTGCTGCAATCTTATATCTACATTTTTGTCCTGTTGGTAGAATGAGAGAAGCTAGAATTTAATTAATAACAGGCAGAAGTAGTTATGGTATATAATATATATATAAATATATAGTCACTGCCGAAAGTGACACCCTGAAATCATCCCAGAAAATGAAGTATTTTTCTCAGAAAATTATTGCAATTACACATGTTTTATCACAGACATATTTATTACCTTTGTGTATTGGAACAATAGAAAAAAAAAGAGACAAAAAGGCAAATAAGATATAATTTAACACAAGATCCCCAAAATGGGCAGGACAAAATTATCAGCATGTCTCCAAAATTGTAGGTAAAACACATTGGTTTTCAGCATGTAATACTCGTTCATACTCACCTGTGGTAAGTAATAGGTGTGGACAATATGAAAATCACACTGTAAACCAGGTAGAAATGGGAGAAGTTGACTAATTCTTTGCATTGTTTGTCTGTGTACCACACTAAGTATGGAGAACAGAAAGAGGAAAGGAGAACTGTCTGAGGACTTCAGAACTAAAATTATTGCAATATATCAACAATCTCAAGGTTACAAGTCCATATCCAGTGACCTTGATGTTCCTTTGTCCACAGTATGCAACATAATTAAGAAGTAAGTTAACAACCCATGGCACTGTAGCTAATCACCCTGGATGTGAACAGTAGAGAAAACTTGGTGAAAGGTTACAATGCAGGATAGTCTGGATGGTGGGTAAGCTGCCCCAATCAAGTTCTATAGAAATTTCAGCTGTCCTGCATGCTAAGGGTGCAACAGTGTCTGAACTATTAGTTCACATTTGAATTAAATTAAATGCTATCAAAGGAAACCCAGGAGGACACCACTGCTGACACAGAGGCATACAAAACTTAGACTGCAGTTTGCCAAAATGTATTTGAGTAAACCAAAGTCATTCTGGGAAAGAAAGCTTTTTTTTTGAACAGATGAAACCACGATAGAGCTTTTTGGTAAAGCACATCATTCTACTGTTTACTGAAAACAGAGTGAGGCCTACAAAGAAAAGAACACAGGACCTACAGTCACATATAGTGGAGGTACTAAGATGTTTCGGGTTTCTTTGCTGCCTCTGGCAGTGGGTTCCTTGACTGTGCAAGGCATCATTAGATCTGAAGATTACCAAAGGATTTTGGGTGGCAATGTAGTGCCCAGTGTCAGAAATCTGGGTGTGTGTCCTAAGTCATTAGTCCTCCAGCAGGACAATGACCCAAACATACTTCAAGAAGCCCCCAGAAATGGAAGAAAACAAAGTGCTGGAGAGTTCTGAAGTGGCAGCAATGAGTCTGGATCTAAATCTGAATGATCATCTGTGGAGAGATCTTAAAATTGCTGTTGGGAGAAGACGCCTTCAGATATGAGAGACCGGGAGCAGCTTGCAAAAGAAAAACTCCAGTCGAGAGGTGTAAAAAGCTTGTTGATGGTTGTAGGAAGCAATTGATTACAATCATTTATTCCAACACTTTTGTATATATACCGTATATATATGTGCAAAAGTGTATACTGTATAAATATGTAATCTCAATCATATCTAAAAACTACATTTTGGAATTTCATGGATTTCTCTTTTTCAGTAACACATTTCATAATGTGTTGTTAAATTGATAGACAAATTAATGGCTGATTACGCTTTGGGGAGCCACAAAATGTTGTCACTTCAACATAGCTTAATTCATATTAGACAGAAAAAATAGCTCTGCATATAGCACTATTATTCTCATGAAAATTATGGGCCATATTGTAAGTGGGATGGATATAAATGGAAACATGATACAGATGGGTGGGATTCAATTTTTTTTAACAATAGGTTCCCTGTTTGTGTTAGGTATCCATGCCCATTTAAAAGTCATGTCCATTTCAATGTCACACCCATTCCACTAGCCATGCTTATTTTCACACACTTTCCTCAACCACAAAATATAAGTAATGGTAATTTAAAGTAATAGCTTTTTTCCCTTCTTACCCTACTTGTACCTTCATTTACAATATCGTTGCCTCCTGTCAAGTTCACATTGTTTCAGTCACTGTCAGTCACTTCTTAGTATGTTGAATAGTATTAAAATGATTTTCTACAAATTTTGAAAATTAGTATTAGAGGAACCCTACTCAAATTGAAAAGGATGACCTCCTGTCCATCTGTTATCTCAACTGTCTGCAGCACCTACTCATTGGCCTCAGCATCCACAGGCCAAATATGTGTGATAGACCTCCACTCCATGACTAGACCACTTATTACCACCACAGTAACCAAACAGTGTACAAGGGAGTAATATTTATGGACTATGATCAGACCACATATTACCACCACATACTGACCGAATAATACCACATACAAGGGACAAATACCGCCACACCATGAGCAAGTCGCACATTACCACCACATAGTGGTTGTATACTACAATACTGATCCACAAGATAATAACACTAATGTTACCTTCAGTGCCATTATACACAGGAGCTGTGTATATAGCGTATAGTGTAATATAATGTATCGCATGGGTCTCAAACACATGTCCCGTTGGCCACATATGTCCCTGAGGCTGCTTTATATGACCTGCAGGCACGATAGACCCATTGATAATCACAGCTAAGTCCAGAGCAGCACGAACATTAGTGCTTTATTCAATTGAAATGTAGCGTTGCGCAGACACTAGCTCTCTGCATAGCAAATACCAACTCCAACTGCTGGCCAACTAGAGACCATCAGCTGACCTCAAGGGGTCTACAATGCCTGTGGGAAACGTGTGTAGACAAGAGGATGCCAAGGCAACAGTGGACAGGTAAGAAGAATCAAGAACCAGTATGGAGACATTACTACAACCAGGGAACAAGGATGAACACATTACTACAATATGGGGACCAGGATGGGGACATAACTACAAGATGAGTAGAGTACCAGGATAGGCACATTATTATTATTATTATTATTACTTATTTATAGAGCACTATTGATTCCATGGTGCTGATGATGAAGAAAGGTTACATACAAACAAGTTAAAAACACAACAAACAAACTAACAGTGACAGACTGATACAGAGACGCTCTGCTGGAGCACTAGATAGAAGGAACAAGGAGGAATCTTATAGTATCATCCAAACCTTTTATTGGTGGTCCCTTATATGCCACAATGCGTTTCGACAACCAGTATGTTGTCTTCATCAGACTGATACATAAGTGAGAGAGGACCCTGCCCTTTTGGGCTTACATTCTACAGGGAAATGGGGAGGGAGACAGTAAGTTGGATCTGCTCTGATGGTGGTGGAGTGCTGGGTCCAGTTTGATGGAGCGCCGGGTCCAGTGGTGGTGAGATGGCATCATGGCCATTGCAGGCTGTTCTGAAGAGATGGGTTTTCAGTTTCCGCTTGAAGGTTCTGAGTGTAGGGGATAGTTGGACGTGTTGGGGGTAGAGAGTTCCTGAGGGAGGGGGATGCTTGGGCAAAGTCTTGCAGGCAGTTGAATGAGGAATGTACAAGTGTGGAGGAAAGAAGGTGGTCTTGGGAGCATCAAAGATGGCAAGTTGGATGATATCAGGAGATGTCAAAGAGTGAGTTAGATGAGAGGTGGGATGAGAGTACAGTGTGGACATGGTTTTCGAGAAGCTTGGAGGCAAACGGCAGCAGGGATATGGGTTGGTATCTGGACGTAGAGGACGGGTCGAGGGATGGCTTCTTTAAGATAGGTGTAAATGTTACGTATTTGAAAGCAAAAGGAAAGGTACCAGAGGTTAGTGATAGGTTGAAGAGGTGAGTTAGAGCTGGCATGAGCATGGTGGTGAGGTTGGGGAGGAAGTGGGATGGGATTGGGTCCAATGCACAAGTGGTGAGGTGCAATTTGGAGAGGAGGTGTGCACATTTTCCTTCAGTGATGGAGGGGAGGAGGGTTAGTGTGGGAAGGGAAGGGTATGGTATACATAGGGGTTCTGATGTTTGGATAGCAAAGACTTGTCTGATCTGATTGATCTTGTTGGTGAAGTGTCTTGCAAATTCTTCTGCAGAGATAAGAGAAGTAGGAGTGGGCAGTGGAGGGCAGAGGAGGGAGTTGAATGTGTAGAAAAACTGTCTGGGGTTGTGGGACAAAGAGGATATGAGGGTAATATAGTAAGTCTAAACTTACAGCTGAGCCAAAGCACAAAGTGCACCTTGACGTTGGTAGAACAGCTTTGTACATTTTTTGCAAAAAACGTATTAACTAAGTACCGTGCTATTGACACTGCTTCTTTACTAGCATTTGCTCTTTATTATTACCTATTATAGTAGAGTATGGCCAGGGTCACACATACCATCCTTTTTGGCTTAAATCCGTTTTTGGGATCATTTTGGTCATTTTTTTAATGCGTTAATGCATGGTGCACTTACGTGTAGTTGCCTTTTCCAAAAGCGGTAATCCAGTTTTCCTAGGCTCAAAAAAACACTGTACGCAGCATTTTTGGGTGCAGGAAAAAATGCATGCGTTTTTTTAACATGGTGCCCTATGGGAGATGCATGTGTTAATGCATGGTACATACAGTGTTGGCCAAAAGTATTGACACCCCTGCAATTCTGTCAGATAATACTCAGTTTCTTCCTGAAAATTATTGCAATCACAAATTCTTTGGTATTATTATCTTCATTTAATTTGTCTTCAATGAAAAAACACAAAAGAGAATGAAGCAAAAAGCAAAACATTGATCATTTCACACAAAACTCCAAAAATGGGCCAGACAAAAGTATTGGCACCCTCAGCCTAATACTTGGTTGCACAACCTTTAGCCAAAATAACTGCGATCAACCGCTTCCGGTAACCATCAATGAGTTTCTTACAATGCTCTGCTGGAATTTTAGGCCATTCTTCTTTGGCAAACTGCTCCAGGTCCCTGATATCTGAAAGGTGCCTTCTCCAAACTGCCATTTTTAGATCTCTCCACAGGTGTTCTATGGGATTCAGCTCTGGACTCATTGCTGGCCACCTTAGAAGTCTCCAGTGCTATCTCTCAAACAACATGGGGGCATGATTGTAGGCTGTTCTGCATAATTATCCCGTGAGAAACGCCCCCTTGGTAAGGCCATAAAATTAGCACTGAATAAAGAGGCCCATAAAGCCCATAAAGAGGCCTATAAAACTGTATAGAGTGTTTAAGGAAAAAACAACTGAATATTTAGAGGTGAAGCGGGAATAAATTAAGAGTAAAAATTAGAGACTACTGACCTTATAACAGGTTTTCTTTAGATATCTAAAATGTGTTCTTCTGTCTAAATGACAGACATAATGGGAAAAAATTACAGTATGCAGCAAACCACGAGCTGAGAACTCTATAGCGGGTAAATCATGCTAAATAGAGGGTAATGTAGAGTGTCCAACTGTAGAGCTGTAATGTAAAGCTGCTAAGTGTAAAGATGCTAAATGCCTTACTGTATAAATGGGGTCCATACATCCAGCTTGGCTTCCTGTGCTACTTATAGTGTTGCAGCTGCAAATTACTACAACCAATCTTCCAAGTTATGGTCAGAATGAAGCCTATAATATCCTTATGGATCACTTCCAAAACAGCAATTTTATGTTCTACTGCCAGTGAGATAACATACAATAAAACAGGAGATAAATGTCAGCCAGCATGGAGATGGCGATAGAAAGCGACTCACATCTCCTACATCTGCGATTGTTGAATTTCTAGTTTTTTCCAATCTCTAGCAAATATCGTTCTTGTTCTAACGCCTCATTCGTTTGTTCATTTCCTTATAATGAGTGCTATACGTTTATATGGATGGCATAAAGATATATTATAGTCTAAGGTTCTTTTCATCAGTTCCTTGTGGAGAGATGTCTAAGTTTCTCCCGATTTGCAGAGCACCCTCACTTATCCAATAAAAATTGGCACACAGATCAAAATCTTATCCAGTCTGGATTGAGCATATGAAACCAGTAAAATGAACACTACCTAATATACTGATTTATTACCTTGTCTCCCTATTTCATGACTACCCCAGATATTAGGACCCTACAAGCGTCGGCCTCTAAACGTATTTGGGCTAATAAAAAAACCTCACATTAAAGAAAAACAGGCGCTAGAGCACCACCAAGGACTCGGCGGATGATCAGTTCTATATGCTATTAGAATTCAGCACGGTTGTCCCAGCTTGTAGGACATTCTGATCAATGTGATGATGGTGTGATGACAGAGGGTGGTCACACCAAATCAATATTTCTTCATTCACTTTGTATTTTATTAATTGATAAAAGTAAACTAATAATACTTCTATTTTTGAAATAATTCTTACTTTGCAGCATCTTTTGCACACATGACTAAAACGACTTTACAGTATTAAATATACAGCTTTTTGATCTGATGGAACTCAAGGAATCACAATTGGTGCCAAAAACAAAATGCTTGTTAGTGGCAAAATTGATACACTGCACCAAGCATTGTGTTTGGCCCATCGCCTTCACCTATCCAACTCGATAAGTAAAAGGTCCGAACGATTCCATTGTGAACAATGGGATCACTTTCTGCATCTTTTTCTAATTATGGATGGAGGCTACAAGGCAATGATGAATATATTTGCAGGTTGCTTGACTCATGGAACATGATGTCATTTGTATTTATGGTCTTTAACATTTGTTCCTTCCCTTTTGGTGTTTCCTTTTGATACATTTTGGACTTGCCATAGTGTAATGTTAAATTGTAAGTTTATATTTGTCTACTGTGGAAATCATAAGATTAACAACATATAAGGGTACCTTTACACGCCGCAACTTTTGGCGGCGATCATAGGCAATCTAACGTGCGCGTGCACATTTTTCATGGTTGCCTCCGAACCTGAAGGCGCTTTTACACGCCGCAAATTTGCCCTCAACCAAAGGCGATGTGTCGCCCCGGAAGTTGCCACACCAACAGCGGAAACATCTGGTAGACTCCAGTCGCCACCTCACACGCCGCAATCACCAAAGGAATGTGGGCGTATCTGTCAGTGCGCGAAAACATAGGCGTGCCAAATTGTTATACACCTCGCCCCAAACACGCTCATTGGACAACGCAATAGCGTTATGATTGACCAGCCTGCGCAGGAAGGCTGGCTAATACATGAGCCATTGCCATTGTGTAGTGCGAATGGACAGCTGTTCAAATATGGCGCCCTGTGAAGGGACAGCCAATGGAAACACAGTAGCCACCACCAATCATCGCTGACAGGGGCGCGGTGTCCAGCACGCTTCCGGGAAATCAATAGGCAACGCAGATTACATCCCCTATCGCTCCTTCACACGCCAAAAGCAGGGAATTTCGCCTTCATGATTGCCTCTGATTTTGGAGCAGTGCTGTGAAATCGGAACCAGACGCAACCTTTTTTATCGCCGCCAAATTCCCCAATTACACCCCGCAATTTCGAGGCAATTCTCACGGCGATGGTGACGGGGCTACAGATTGCCGGTCAGATTTCTTGCCGCAGGTTGCAGCGTGTAAAGGTACCCTTATATGCATCTAGTATCTGATTTCTCACTTTACAAGTGATAAGAATTTATTTAAAGGGAGCCTGTCACCTCGAGAAACACTATTTATCTGGACATAGTGATAATCTCCAGGTAAATAGTCTTTAAACCCCATGTAATTGTATACTGGAGAAGTGGCTACAGGGAGAAAATTAAGTTATATCCTCCTTGAGGCCATTTCCCTCCAGTCATTGGGTGGTGCAGGGAGGGGTTACAATCACTGATCACTCCATACTGAGCCTGGATCTAATTACTTCCCAACAAAGTGACTGACAGCCAGCTCTTTTGTGTGTGTGTCGAGCAGGCTGTCAATCAAAGTGCTGGGAAGTAATTACATTCTCCCACACTCTGCAGTGAGCGGTGAGTGTATCTGTTCCATTTACCGGTCTGATGACAGAAGTGAATGTGGAGATATGAGGGTCAGTGGGTGCTCTCTTCCGCTCATCCCACTGAATGCCCCACACTCCTTCCCTGTGGACAGAACACTACTTGGACAACACAGGGGCAGTAACCCACACATTGCTAAGACTTTATTGGGTCACCAACAGTTAAAAGCATATAACAAGTACTCAACAAGAACACAAGATCGTACAAGCAACAGAGTCTCACCATTCCACTGGCTCACCGGGATTGGAATCTTTGGAAATTTGTTTTTTTCAGGACCATCTATCCAGCCAGCAACATCCTATTTTGTTGGCAAGCTTAGAAAACTGATCGAACACAGCAAGGTATGAAACCAGATGACAAATTGTCCCAAGCTGAGATCTCCAAGTAAATTCAAGGGTTCAGTGTAGGGCAGTGAAGTAGTTCTATGATCCTCCAGTTGGATCCATGGATTTTCAGCTGAAGTCCTGTAGAATAATAATCAAGATGATATGAGCAAGGCCCTTTTTGTACCCCTCAGTTTTCATTTTAGGGTATTGTGTCTTACAGGATTGGTGGGAGATGGCTGTTCCCTCATTGGTCGCTTGTTCAATCTGACTGCACAATTTGCCTCTGAGTAATCTAGTCGAAGAGGCTGCAAAATTCACAAATTAACAGACAATAGGGCTCAGGTCAGTCTGACATGAAACAATGGTTAATTCTCTTGTTTTACCAAAAAAGAAACAATTCTTCTGGCCTAATTAAAAACAGTTCACCTCCCCACGAGTGAGCAGTTGCAGGGAGGATATTGTCACAATGGTCTCTTACTTTGGGGACTTGAGACTGGTTTGGGACCTCAGTCTATTTTCTGTACTGAGGCTTCATATTAAACGTGTTTCTTTCCTTTGGCAGTGTTGAAGTTAATGTCAGTTTCTGTTGCTAGCAGTTTCCTAGTTCTCTTTCAAGATGTGGCTACTTTGTGGTCACTCCCATCTCCTTTATATGGTCAAATGTTCCAGCAATCCTTGCTTGTGATTGAACTCATTCCTGGCCTGAGGTATAGGTAGCACTACGGAGAGCTGATCGTTGCCAAGCTGTCTGCTGCCTTGGAGACTGGAGCAGGCGAGAAGTAGCTTTATTATTTCCCTATCTGTCTCCCCTCCTTCTTGCCTTGTTTATTACAGTACTTAGGACTAGTGATCCCACTGGCCATTTCCTATTGAGGGTTTACATAGGAGCCACAAGGGCATATGTATCCTGCTTGTCGATGGGATGAAAGAACACGTATAAGGACTGTAGGGAGATCAGGGCACAGTCGCAGGTGGTGTCCTTTTCCTCATTCCCTACGAGCAAGGCCCCATTGCATTTGTTCCCGAGGTGTTTCCCGAGTCTGTTGTTGTGGCTAGTGCGCTGGACATCGTTGACCCATGCGCCACTATCATGCACCGTGTCCAGATGCTCCCAAGACGCAGCGTGACAGATATATATTCATTTTATTGTCACTTTCTATAAATCGGCTATTATACCGGCAGATAAATTCTATGTCTGTAGGTAAATAGCGCTTCTCGAAGGTGACTATTTGCCTTTAACAAAGAGGCGTATTGGGAGGACATTAATTCCTGGCATTTGAGATACAGTGGAGTTTGGTTGCCGCTTGTTTGCGGGACAAAGGTGGAGCTTTACTTTTATATCAGCCATGTCTTTCTGATAAAGTTATGTAAACTGCTGAACTCTAATGCGGCTCTGAATATTCAACAGTAATGAGCTTACTGTTCTCCCACAACATTAAAAAACAATTGTGGAGCATTAAGTTGTGCATATTAACAATTTGCATGCATTGCGGACCCTACGGCGATGCTAAATCTTCTTAAATTCTAGGTGCAGTAATAATAAGAGCTGGTGGACACTTAATTTTGCCTACAATTACCATCCTGCGTCTTTCTTACGGGGTCGGTGTAGCTGAGGCTATGTCTAATAACTTCATTTCTCTCCATCCACTCAGACAAGGTATTTCCCGCTGGATCTTCTACATCTTCCAGTTGCTTATTTATTTTAGATTATAGTTACTTTGTGACTAATTTCTTCCCAGTTTAATAGCTGCAGAGCCGATGTGACATTAATGATTTCACGGTACCAGATATGGCTATTGAGTTTCTTACACCCAGGGATAATAACATTAGGGATGTTTTTATGAAGTCTGCACCAGTGGTAGACGTTTTGGATGCCATCTACCCCTGGAGTATTACGGCTTAGCTCAATTTTGTTAATGAGGTTTTACAGAAATTTAGATAGATCACATGATGCTGAGAAATGCTCACGATTATGTCTGTACTTTTCCAGTTTCGGCTCATATTTTTGCATTGGGCACACCTATATAATTTCTTATGTAAGCAAGTGAGGAATCTATAGGTGTCTGTGATTACAGCAAATAATATACCGTAGTTCTCACGACTAAGTGACAATGGAGGTGTAACTTCAAATTCTTGCATATTTCGATGCCAAATCTGTAACATGTCCCCTTACGTTTTACATGGTTTTCTTGTAGTATTATTATTATTTATTTATAGAGCACCATTGATTCCATGGTGCTGTACATGAGACAGGGATGCATACATACAAGTTAAAATACAATGAACAACATAACAGAGACAGACCGATACAGAGGGGAGAGAGCCCTGCCCTTGCAGGCTTACACTCCTAAGTCGCTTGTGGGGCATTTTAAATGGCGGTTCCAAGGAACAAGGGCAACTTGTGAGCAAATAGTGATGATATACATACAACTTACATATACGGTACTTCACATGTCTTGTAGAGATTAATATGGGCTTATTACCTGACTTGTAGATGGCAGATAAATATACATTTATCCTCTTGTCTGACTGCAATAGACCTATATGAGTAAACAATTATTTTTGCAAAAATTTACTGAAAACCTTAGAACAAAATCTGAATGTGTAAGGTCTTTGCTCCATGTTTAGCCTACTCGCCAGGAAAGCTCCTGACAAAGCTACTAAACGTGTCCATAGGGTTACATCTGACTGACCAAGGCCAAAAGATTGTTGTTTTAACTTCTGTTGGGTCAGGATATTGCAAGAAATGAAATATAGAATAGCTTATTAAATTAAGCTACTCCATCCACTAGATCCTATAAAAAAAATGAACCCATTAAATGAATGCTATAAAATTCTAAGCTTCCGTCTAACAGATACATCATGAGATTTCTTAATAGTTTTGCAAGATGCATCCATTAAACTGATGATATAATAGATTGTGAATGACAGATGCCTGAGATGGATACCATACAGTGGCATCTAACATCTATAGACTACTATGATATGATACAGAGTGAGGAGGTGCCCAGCGTGCGGAGCAAAAGAAGGGGAAAAAACAGGTAAAAGGGGCACTGACGATAGGAAGAGAGGATAGGGGTGATCTTCAAACACTAACCTGAGACTGAATCCTGCACTCTCTTTCGTCCCTAGACAGGTCCTTCCCCACGTACCTATACCCTGGTTGACCCTGGACTAGCCCTGGCTAGTGAGTAAGGCAGCAAGAGCCTGATCTCACTACCACAATAAGACAACACAGGGAGTGAGACAAAACAAGGGGTGGTGATGAGCGAGTGTAATCGTTAGTATTTGCTACTCGCATGGATAATACAGTATTCCGATCTCATTACTCAGATGTATCACAGGTGCTCGTGAGTGATGTGTCCATCGTTATCGATCTGACAGCGCCCCTCAGTGCACAAAGTGAGCAGATTAATTGTTAGGGTCTCTCTAGGGGGGAAGGGGCACTGCAGGTGTTTTAGGCATTGAAATTGTAAAAAAATTGTCCACTACTCAGACAACCCCTTCTCATTCCACATGTTTGCCTCCATTAAAATAAAAAAGCTTATACTCACTTCCCATGCTGGTGCCATTCCAGCACTGTCGGTGCTCATGTTCTGTGGGCTAATGTGAGGTTGTAATGTCACGCAAACTCCGTGCCCGATCATCGGTGGCTTCACTGCCTACACCTTCGGCATATAAGTACAGTAATCAACAAGCAATTGTCACTTATTGACTGCCTTTGCAGTTCTAGAGTGTTGCTGCTGTGCTATTTAATTGAGTTTTTTTTCATTAGTCTGCACTGCTGCTCTGCAGCTGGAGGTAAAGGTGAAGGGGTGTATTTGAGCTCTCTGCTTTGCACCTCCTCAGCCTTAAGGAGTTCTGCTTCCCTCACTAGATGTTGCAGATTTTGTTCATTCTAATCTAGGGCTTGTACTGTTGGAGCAGCAGTTATCCCCTTCATTTAGAGTCATTTTCCTTGTCTGTGGGTGGAGGTAGGGGCTCTTAGCTGGGGGCAAGTTGAGGATTTGAGGGATAGGGTGTGGCCCAAACCTCCTCACCTTCAGAGGTACCTTCGGAAAAAGGTCTAGTCAGGGACCTCAAGTCCAGGGTCAGACTAGCCTCCCAGTTGTCCTTGCCCATGATCCCTTCCTGCTCCAAGAGGAGAGTATAGGCTTTTTATTTTAACAGGGAAAGCCATGGGAAATGAGAAGGTATTGTCCTAATAGTAGAAAACCCTTTAACATTTCCCTGGATGTAAAACGGTCACTATAAATGCAGTGTGAAAATAATAGCCTCACATGTACACTTAATCACATGGCATCCTTTTTGCAAAGTAAATCTAAACAGATAGCAAAATATTTCCTCCACTCCACATGGGATTTGCCATGTGTATGTACAACCTCAACCGCATACATTAGGTGCAGAATTTGGGTGTAGAACTGGCACTAAAAATTTGCAACAAATATGCCACGTGTGAACATAGCTTTACTCTGTGGATGATGCATTTTGTGGTTTGTTTTCTGTTTTTAGCTACAAGGCCGTGCTTTATTTTACTGTGTCCTGTGCGGATTATTGAATGAATTTTACATACTATGCTGAGAAGGTCTCAGCGTGACAGAAGCAGCATCTCTGCAGGATGGGCAGAGAAATCCTGTATGTAGTAATGTGTGAAGCTTCGCTCCTCTCATCTCTGGCTGCTCCGATGCCTTCTGCTGCATAATCAAAAGTCTGTAATAAGGAGACATCAGGCAGTCAGAGAATGGAGAGGATCATTGAGTACCCCCCAACACGAGGACACTGCCACTCATCACTTCACAGCACAACAATGCTCATCCAGCTATGGCTATTTGTTGTGTTACACGCCATCCTGCCGGGAGAGAGGTCCATCCTTCTGCCTCAGTCCCTACCGTGAAGCTTCCGCCTCCTTGTTCTCCTCCTCTACCCAGCGCCATGTACTCTGCTTCAGCAAACAAGATAAATTATAATCATATGATTTGATTTTTATGCCAGGAAATGAATAACTCTATATTGGTTGGATGAGGCTTCACCTGCACAAAAGGAATTTATTAATAAGGTTAATTGGTTGATTGATTTTTGTCAAGAAAGTGATATATATGGATAGAAATCAATTAAAAAATATGTGAAACTTTTGGTGGTTAGATCTTAACAGATTAATCTTGTCACATCGTAAAGTCTGAATATACCATGAAAGTCTGTATACATGTCTATGAAATTGTTCTAAGGCTTGTTCTGTGCTGTCATTTCACTAAAGTAAGCCTATGGAGCTGTGAACCGGTCCATGAGGCTGAGACAAGACAAGCCCGTGGAGACAGCTGACCTTTATGTATACATGTCTGGAGATGACCTTACATTGCAATCAAAAATTATTCAGCTACCCTCCGCGAAAATGAGTTGAAACAGAGGAAAAAAATGTCATTATAAGCCACCATGCCATCCATTCTGCCCAGAGCGATCATACTGGGGAAGGGCCATTGGGACAGGTGCATGCTCACATTGGCGATCATCCTGTTAAATTGCCAATATCAGTGATTGAAATAGGCATTTAAATGGTTAGACAATCTGGGCAAGTCCTAGTCACTGCTATTATAGGACGGTGCCAGCTATGTGTCACGTCCTACTGACGGACTCACACGTGGACCCACTGGACCGCGTAGAGCGGATGCTGATACCGGGATGACAGAGAGACGGACCAGTAAAGTAGAGTCAACAGGTTTATTAACAACAAACACACCCACGCCCCAGGGGAGGGCCACACGGCCACAGCACCAGAACACCACCGAAGGAGGCCCCGGAGCGCTTAACCCCTATACAGGGATTCCGCCGGTACCAACCTCGGAGGGACCGATGAAGCAGACACGGGTGTTGAACCGACCCAAGGCAACGTGGGAAACAATACAGCAACCGGGTATAGGATCGGAAACGGGGAACCGGGAACACGGGGAATCCGGAGCCAGGCTTGAGACAGCGATCCGCTTGGAAGAGATCCGGGAAACCGGCCAGGAACACGGCGGTCAGCAAGGAGCCGGCTGAGCAGGAATCTGTAGGAAGGAACACACAGAAATCAGGTAACAAGCCAAATAAGGAGCAACCTGACCAGACCAGAAATGGCAACTCCTCAAGGAGGAAGTTGCCCTGGCCCCGACTGACTGGAAACAGGAAGTTTATATCATAGCAGGGCAGTCCTGATTGGCAGGACACAGAAGCATGGTGATTGGCTGAGGGGAGGAGCATGCTCCCTGCAGTTTCTCCAGCAGAAACAGGTTTGGAGATGTAGTTTCATGTGCTCAAGCAGTAGCCCCAGAAAGGGAGGAGAAGAGCAGCGCTATTCCAGCAGAGGGTGCTGGAACCCTGCGGCAGACCCCCGAGGGGTAACAGTATGTAACAAGGCCGGCATCTCCTGGGCATGGTGCGGTGTCAGCTCCTGAGCCCACTTTGTAGACTGGAAGCCAACATGTAATGTACTAGTAAGTCACATGCTAGGAAAGCGTTGAATTCCTCAACACAACTAATATAAGTGTTTTCTGCAAATTCTACTGAAAAATACACTTGTAATGATCACTACAGACTGAGGATGCACATCCCGTGTATAACAAGTGACTTTAACACTTAGTAGAGCACCTTTGACTATTATGACCTGCTGCAATAGTGATGCATAGTCATACACCAGCTTCTGGAAGCATTCCTGTAGAAACCTAACCCATTTCACATGGGCAAGTGACCTTGACTTCACTATTATGCTTTGGTTTGTGTGCACCACCACCAAAAAGTTTCACGGGGGTTCAAGTGGGGCAATTAAGCTGACCACCCCTGTACTACCAGTTTCTGGTAGACTTTGAGATATGCTTATGATCAGTGTCCTGTTGGAAGGCCCAATGATGCTTATGCTTCAGCTTCCTCATAGAAAACAGGATTTCTTTTCTCCAAGGATTTCCTGATACTTGATTTAATCCATTTTGTCTTCCATATGCTGCAGGTTTCCAGTGCCAAAGAAGCAAAGCAGCCCAAAAGCATCACTCAGCCCCCACCATGCTTCACTGTAGGGAGGGTGCTCTGTGTTTCATTCATCCTCTTCCAGACATATCGTTGAGCACAAAAAGTTCAGTTTTGTTTCATCATTTTATAGAGCAAAAATCTCAAACTTTTGTGACTTATCAATATAATTCAGGAAAAAAACTTCAACATTTATTAAGCACTTTACTGTGCAAACTGATGTCAGTACTGCCATCAAATCTTGTTTCAATCACTTGAGGGTATTTGACTTTTTGCCTCTGCAGGATCCTGGTTGCAGCCGCTTGTTTCCGCATCCACGTCGTGTAGCCAGTGTCCTTTAATTTGAACTTTGCTTCCAACTGTATCTCTAGGAACACTTTGTGCCTTTGTTATTTTTCCTTGTTTGTTCAAAGCAATGATCTTTTCTCCAAAACTGTTTATACCACTCTCTTGACTTAGCCACATTTCTAATATGCAATCAAATGTCACAGCCAAAAATCCCTAACCAGTCCATGTATTTGATGTGCTTTATCTCAAGCACACCTTATACAACTTATGAAGCCCTTGATTAGTTTCATCTGGTGTTCTTCAAAAGACACTTGAATTGCAGATCTGTGCTCTCATGAAGGATTCTACTCAGGAAGTTAAATCATTCTCAGACTTCATTAGTTATTAAAAATGGCATTTTGTTTTGAATTTTAAGAAAACACTTGTTCTATTAGTCGTGTTGAGCTTTTTAAATTGTTCTTGTTTGAGTGGTTTATTACAAACAGCAGAAAGTTTGTAAATGTTGCTAATAAACCTAATCTGCAATGCGGGAGGAATCATTTTGATTGCAACTGCATGTAGTGTAATAGTAACCCCTATACCCCACGGTACGTTTTTAAGGGAATTTGTCAGTAGTTTTTTTGTTATGTAATCTTAAAACTGCAGGGTTAACACAAACAATTCAGCAATTTATCTCTTTTCACAATGTGTGTTCTTTACCTGCAATGTTTTTCTCAACAGCAGTAGATTATCATTACTCAGACACAGCACTATGTGGGTCAAAGTCTGGCACGCCCCCTCTGTGATTAGCAGCTTTGTATACAGGGTCTAGTGCAAGTGGGGACACATTTCTCAGCTCTGCTGCATGGCTAAATCTAAAACCTTTGTGTCAGAACCACTGCACCTAGTAAACTGAGTGATACTTTATTGGATTCAGGGTCTCTTTGCCTACATCAGTGTTTCCCAAACTCCAATCCTCATGGCCCCAAACAGGACACGTTTTCAGGATTTCCTTAGGATTGGACAGGTAATGGAATCGTTATCAAGGCATCACCTGTGCAATACTAAGAAAATCCTGAAAACATGAAATGTTGGGGGCCGTGAGGACTGGAGTTTAGGAAACACTGGCCTACATCATGCTGCTCTCAGAAGAGGTAGCAAAACCATCTGACAGATTCCCTTTAAGTCACTTGTATCTCATGATGTTTAATAGTTTTAGTGCATCTTTACAGTGAACCAGTCAGGTCCCCAAATACTATTAACCTGCATATATAGGGTTAATCTGCAAGGTCATAGTGGTCCAATGTTGTATAGCTACTTTACTGAAAGTGCGGCTAACAAAAGTAAATTAACTTTATTTGCCCCTAGAGGTGCTGGATTAAAGATACTGAGGTGAGCGGTGGATGTAATCATGCCCCGGCACTTTGATTGACAGCTCACTCTGCTGGACATCAGTATAACGTGAGCTGTCATTCAAGGTGACGGGGTGTGCTTACTGCATCTGTACCTGATCCGTGCACACCTCCCTGATTGAAAGCCAGCGGCTCCCTGGAGGAGCTTATTGTCTTCCGTAAGCCACACTTTCAGCACAGTGGTCATACGACATTGGAACACTGTAGATTAATACCGTTTATGGACCCGACTTGTTCCCTTTAAATAAAAAAAACGTTTTTCTCCACCCCTCCTGGAAGAGAATTGTGACTGTTTTTAAATCACAATATATAAATGTGGTTTGCAGCTCATTTACACTGCACAGCATGCTGCTTATGTTCACATCCACTTTTCCAAAGTGACAATGGCCAGGGTCACACATGACCTCCGCTTTTGCCTTGGATACATTTTGGGGATCATTTTTGTAATTTTTTTTTTTATTCCAAAAACGCATATGCGTTAATGCATAGTGCACTTACAGTACTGTGCAAATTATTTTGGACAAAGCCAGTCTTTACTTGTTTTTCTTGCATTAATTTTACTATTTCTGATAAGTGTTTTATCAGTTCTTGGTGTCGTTTTCCTTTCTCTTCCACATTTCCCTTTTCGTTTTGGAGAAAACGATCCGGTTTCATTGTGTGTGAAAATTATTCTTGAAACGGTAGATTTTCCAATACCAACGGTGGAAGCGATTTCTCTTACAGTCAGACTTGTATGTTCATTAAGAGTAATAATTCTAGTCTTCTTCCATGGAGTAACATCCATTTTTACAGGCACGAATCACACAGAGAAAAAGTACACTAAACCACTCCTCACAGAAACAAGCTCTCAGCTGAAGCTGAGGGGGCAGCTAGCTGTTATTTTCTGACTAAAACCAGTCAAACCACATTTTGTTACTCAAGGTTGTACACTCACACCTGTTCAAAGCAGATAGAACTGATTGGAATCACTGACTGGTAACCAACTTACGATTTTACTTACAAAAATGCTTTGTCCCACTTAATGTGCACAACACTGTAGGTGTAGCTGCGTTTTTCATTGACTTCTCTCTGGCTGCATGCAGCGGTTTTTGGTGCAGGAAAAAAATGTATGCAATTTTTTAACATGGGGCCCTATGGGAAACGCATGCGTTAACGCATGGTACATATAGGCACCATGCGTTAACGCATATGTGTTTTTGGTGAAAAAATGACTAAGTCCAAAAAACGGCCTGGACCTCAGGAGACACTATTGGCATCCTAAATTTAACGGATCCATTTTCTAAAGCCTTAAAAAAGCGGATTGGTATCTGTGACCCTAGCCAAATGGGGGATAAAATAGCCAAAATTGAACTTTTTTTTGTGCAAGAATGGAGCACCAGCACATTGATGCCAAAATCCAGTTGTCCTTATGTTTCTTATCTCATGATTTTATTTGCTTTCTTGGTATAGGACAGGGGTCCCCTATCTGTAGCTTGGGAGCTACATGTAACAGCAAACAGCTATGAAGAGCAGATCTCTAGACTTTTCTGAGTATCCCTACAGAGAAGAGCAGATTTAATAGGGGTAAGGTAGGAACTCCTGGATCTATCTAAATTGCCTCTGTGTGATTTCTGGGGAAAAGCTTAGGTGGTCATTATACCATTAATGAGGCCTCTAGATGTCCCGGTGAGGGTCATGATGTGGCTTGTGACCCTCTCCCAGAGCTGAATGTGGAAAGGTTGGGGACCTCTGGGATAGAGGGTAGGAGGCACAAACATTTTGCTCTGTATGTCTTTAATATGGAAAATCTACAATTAAAATGCACTATGATTAAACGGCCCCAACATTTAATTGTGCTTAGTCCTCCATGCAGTGTCACCAGCTGTGCCGCCCTGATGGGGTCTCTGCACACTCATGTCACAATACCAGCTCTGACATTGTCAGCTTAAGAATCTCTTTTTAATCATTAAAATGTTACTTGTCACGAGAATTTTTAATCTCCAAAATTCTTGTCTTTCAGCATTTACATAAATAAAAAGTTTCTCCCTATATTTCCAGCCGCATTTGTGCCCCCACATCTTTGTAATCTGTCTATCACCCCGGTCACAGAATCACAAGTCATTATCTTGATCTCAGCACAGAGCTTGCTGGGTTATGAAGTTCTTCACAGTATCTGCTTATTCTGGCTCGTCTTCATTACATCGGGGTATGCTAAGATAATAATAAGGTTTCACAAGTATCTGGATGTTCTTGCCTTACCCATTCAGTGCAAATCAGCAACCACAACTGCCCTAAACATCTCACATAGTAGAAATTATGTGTTCTCCCGTATAGTGCCTATTAGGTTACAGAAGGGCCCCTAAATTCATGACTGGCTTCATGGCTCCTGTCATGCTTAGGTAGTGGTCACCCATGTTTTTCCATAGAAACTGCAATGCAACATTTGGCATCATTTGAAATAATGCCATAATGTGTCGGTAAAACTGCAGTTCTCACAAGCCTTGGAGATCCCAGAGTCGTAGAATTACTTAATCTTCAGATCTTAATCTTAGGATTTGCAATAACCTGATACAACATCCACCATTACCCTGGTCCTACATCCACAATTACCCTCGTCCTGCATCCACCCTTAACCTGGTCCTACATCCACCATTACAATAGTCTTGCATGTACCATTACCCTTGTCCTACATCTATCATTACCTTGGTCCTGCAACCACCATTACCATGGTCCTGCAGCCACTAATACACTGGTCCTGCATTCAAAATAACCCTGGCCCTACTTGCACCATTACCCTGGTCCTACATCCACTATTACCCTGGTCGTACATCACCATTACTCTGGTCCTGCATCCACCATTATTCTGTTTCTATGTTCACCATTACGCTGATCCTGTATCCACTATTACCCTGATCTGTTTATTACTCTACAGCTACTGGTCCAGGGCAGTGAGAACTTCTTCATCTGGAACTTGAATACCGACATCTTGGGCACCTGTTGTGATTGTTAGGCCCCTATGATGTCTTGACCTCCATGTGAGGTCATCCTCATGCAACGTCATGACCTGAATCACTGTAGCCTACTAATCACAAGAGGCGCCTAGGATGTAGGAATTCAATGCGACGAAAAAGTTCTCACTGCCTTGATCCAACTGCCACTGAATATCAAAGGCCAGGAAAGAGATAATACTTTTGTATATCTCTACTATGGATAATATAGTTTTTTAGTCCTACAAATATAATTTTTATTCCTGCTGCATCAGGACCAGAATTATGGGAGGTTCATACAGTGTTTTAGCTATTTTTTTGCTTTTTTTGTGTATAAAAATAACAGTAAAATAAGGTTAAAAAAAAATCTGAAACAGCAAGTACACATATCCTTAGAGGAAAAATATCAATTTACTCCTTGTAAAGTCTTGATTTCCTGGTTGACTTACATAAATTGAAACATCTGGCCAATTCTTAGATACCCTGGAGATTTCCGCTATTTCTGGCATCTAATATTCTGTAGCTATATCCTGCAATTATCAGTATTGTACTTCTATATACCTTCCTTGGCCATAGCACAGACACTTTTCTCTATAGAATATATTGGGTTTATTAAACCTGAGAAATACCAGATTACAGTAAAGGGCCCGTCACACGCTACGATATCGTGAACGATATTGTTGAAACGTCACAGGTTTTGAGACATTAAAACGACATTGTAACGGCGTCGTTGCGTGTGACACATCAATACGACCAGCGATAAGTCGGCTAATCGTTGATTGGAGGCTTATGAACCGGACCATAAATCAGTCGTTGATCGTACATTCGACCCGCTGCATCGTTGTGTGTGACACTGTGATAACGATCTTGTTTACGACTTTGCCTATTCAGAACTGAAGCACGTAGGCGACCAAACGACCACAAGTATCGTTTGCTTCTCGTGGAATCATTGCTGCATCATTCACAATATCTGTATGAGTGACTCCTCACCAGCGATCATTGAACGTCGCTCCAGCGATCCAGGTCAAGTCGGATCGTTGGTTGGATCGCTGACACATTGAAGCGTGTAACGGGATCTTAACTCAATAATACCGACACAGAGTAACTATATAATGCCACCATATGTAGACCAAATAATATTATCACACAGTGACTCACTAAAACCACAGGTGATTCAATTATTCTACCACACACTGTCAGACTAATAATATTATACTGGTAAAGATTAATACTGCCATATATTAACAGGATATTACCACTATATATAGACTAAACAATACTGCCATGTAGTGCATGAACAATAGTACATTACAGTGACTGTATAGTGCACATGTATTTAAAGTGAACCTGTCACCAGATTTGGGTGTGTGAAACTAAAAGCACCACCTTCAGCAGCACCTATGCTACATTCTAAGAAGGTAAGTATTATGCCCGGACTCCGCCTGTACACCTAATAAATAAGTTTTAAAATCTTCTCGCCCTGTATTATAATTACCTCTTTCCAGTCTGATGGGCTTGATTGTTGCTCAGTCCGTCCAGCCTCTCCTCACCATCCATCCTGCCTTTCCTCGCCATCCATCTCACCTTTCCTCACCATCCATCCCGCTTCTCCCCAATGTCTATCCCGCCTCTCCTCGCCGGCCATCCTGCCTCTCCTCGCTGTCCATACTTCATCTCCTCGCTGGCTATCCTGCCTCACCTCGCTGTCCATACCACCTCTCCTCACCGGCTGTCCTGCCTCATCTTCTGAGTGATATCTGTATTTCGCACCTGCGCAGAGGCTCCTATGGATAGTGCCTGCGCACTGTGCTCTGCCCTACTGTGGGCGGAGCCTAAAACTGTTCTGTGCATGCGCGAACTGCAAGGTTTCTGCGCAAGTGCACTTTGCACCTGTGCGATCCCAAGAAGCATCTGCGCAGGTGTGCAATTAGGATGTCACTCGGAAGAAGAGGCTGTCTGACAGCTGTTGGATGGCTGTCGGACGACTACTATACAGAAACTGATTACGACTACCACAGTGACAGAATAAAACTGCAACAATTCCTGAATGGTAGCATCAAACACGCTTTTTGGCCGTTTTTAATAGCAGTCAGCAGAACTGGGAATGCAGCTCTGGGCGATTATATACTGTAGGCCATAACTTTTGATCAGTAGAAAAAAGGTATAGAAGCAGTATGTTTCCACATTTAATAGGAGTTTATGTATATTATATAGAAACTGTGGTTAGCAGAGATGAATTACATGTGCTGATAGAGATAAAAAAGCTTAGGAGCCGAGCAGAAAAAATGCAAAATGAATTATATAGAGAGAGAAGAAACCGAGTGAGAAAGGATAGTAAAATGTAAATCATGACTTAAAGGAGGTGTATAAACAAGGCTATAAAACTAATGTATAATTACAATATGGGGAATGGAAAAAGAATACAACTATTGATGTCACTAAATGTTCATTTTCATACTGTGATCATTTCTCACAAGAAGCCCTGGTGTAAATGTAGATGGAACTTTGTAAGTGCCTTGTGCTATGTAGTATGGAGTAAAAAGAGATCCTGCCACAAGGGTTTCCCAATATAAAGTATGGCCACCACTCTTAAGACCTCTTTTACAGTATTCTAGTAATCTGTATATTAGAGATGGACAGATGTTCAGGTTCAACGGATCCGGACAAACTTTAAAAAGAAGTCCAGGTTCGCGGCCGGACTTGACCTGAATTTGAGCATGAACCCGAACCCCATATACCCATATAAGTCTATGGGGAGTTAGTGATATAAAATGGTTTCAGTAAGGGCTGTAAAAGAAAGCAAAATGGGGAGTATACTTACTAGTCTCCTGCTACGGTCACATTTACTTCCGGGTCCACACATGAAGCTTCATGTTTATTCACTGCACTGACTTCAACAGCCAATCACAGACACACTCTCTCTGTGACAGCATCTGTAATTGGCTGTTGCAGTCAGACTATGCACCCACACTCTGTACTGGTGTCCGTGATTGGTTACAATACATATTTGTGGCAATGAACCTGTGTCATCTGTGTAAAAAATAAGTAAATCATTAAAAAAAAATTGCATAGGGGTTCCCCATATAGTGATACTTAGCACAGATAAAGTGGACAGCTGAGGCCTGCAACCCCCAGCTGTATACTTTATATTGGCTAAGTATCAAATAACAGTGATCCCATGCAGGTTTTTTAAAATAATTATTTAAATAAACTAGACGTGGGCCCGATGCTATCGCATCGGGAGGGTTGGTGTCTGTGTGCTGTCTCTCGTCTCTGTGCCTGTCTCCCTCTGTGCACTGTCTCCTCTCTGTGCCATTCTCTGTCTCCCCCGTGTGCGGTGTGCGCCGTCACTCCCGTGTGCACTGTATCTGTCTTCCATGTGTGCATTGTCTCTGTGTTCCCCGTGTCTCTGTCCCACATGTGCGCTGTCTCTCATGTGTGCGCTGTCTTTGTCTGTTCCGTGTGCGCTGTCTCTGCCTGCCCCAAGCACACTGTCTCTGTCTGCTCTGTGTGCGTCGTCTCTGTCTGCTGCGTGTGTGCTGTCTCTGTGTCTCCTGTGTGCGCTCTCTCTTCCATGTGCGCTGTCTCTCCCGTGTGCGCTGCCTCTCCCGTGTGCACTGTGTCTCCCGTGTGCGCTGTCTCTGTCTCTCTCGTGTGCGCATTTTCTCCCGTGTGCGCTGTCTCTGTCTCCCCTGTGTACGCTGTCTCTCCTGTGTGTGCTGTGTCTGTCCCATGTGTGCTGTCTGTCCAGTGTGCATTGTCTCTGTCTCCCCCGTGTGCGCTGTCTCAGTCTCCCCCGTGTGCGCGCTTTTCTCTGCCTCTCCCCATGTCCCTGTGTCTCAGCCTCTCTCACTGTGTCCCCCTGTGTCTGTGCCTATCCCCCTACATCCCTGTGTCTATGGCTATTCCCTTGCATCTATGGCTATCCTCCTGTGTTCCCCTGTGTGAATGCCTCTCCCCCTGTGTGTATGGCTCTCCTCCTGTGCTGCGTCTTCCCCCCTGGCCCCCCTCCATTCTCTCCCCTGCCTGGCTCCCCCTCGCCCCCCTCTGTTGTCACCCCTGGCTGGCTTTACCGATGGTGGCTGCTGAAGGCTTATGGAACACACTCTGTCTGTGGAGCGGGTCTGGTGACAGGGAGGCCTATGGGACGTCACACAGACCATGTCACATGACCCGCTCCACAGACTGAGAGTGTGTTCCTGAAGCCTTCAGCAGCCGCCATCAGTAAAGCCAGCCAGGGGTGATAACGGAGAGGGGCAAGGGGGGAGTACGGAGGTGGTGGACGGTGGTTGGGATGCCGATGCCGGGGTTCCGCTGGCGGTAGTGTGTGGCAGGCTGCACTACCACCAGCGGACGCCATACTGTTACACTCAAGTGGGTCTATAATTGCCTTGTGGCCACCAGAAGTGATATAGCGTTACAACCGGACGGATGTGGCCACTAGTCAATTATATAAGATCATTTTAAAAAATTAAAAAAAAGTGTGTGGAATACCCTCCAATTTTATACTCAGCCAAGATAAAGCACATGACTGGGGTCTGGTATTATCACCCTGGGGAAGCACATAGTTATTGCACCCCCAGGTTAAGAATAGTAGCCCGAAGCCACCCCAGAATTTGGCACATTCTTTAGCAAGCTCTTCTCAATTGCCCGGGTGCATGGCAATTGAGGTAATAGAATGGGTTAATGATAGCTGAGCATTGACAGCTGTCATCAAGCCCTGGATTGGTAATGTTCAGGCCTCTATGAGACTCCCACATTACCGATCCTTTATGTAAATGTAGTAAATGTGGTGCCCAACTGGAGGTACTGCACTCCTCCATTAGAGGGAGTGTTGTGCCTCTGCTCTCCAGGTGCTGGAATGGCGCAGTTGAGCTTCACACACATAAAACACTTAGGGACCCCGGGACGGTGGGTGGACCCAGAGGGAGGACACAAGCGTAGCCGTAGGAGTGAGAGCAAAGATCTAAGCGGTGTTAGCTCCTGTGGGCTTGAGCACAACCACGCTCGCCCCGGGAGGGAAAGACCAGTGGGTGTGAAGGAAATACAGAGCCCTTGGGATACAGAATGAGATGTCGATCCCCGTATGCCTGTATCTGGCGAGAGTATAGAGGGGCTGGTGGATGACACAGAGAACCGACCCTGAACACAGATGCTGTAAGTCCGAACCGTTGAAACCAGAGGCCCAGAGTTCCTAATGGGAGCTGCGGCCGAACATCTGGCACAACTTGGAGAAGGAGACCGAACTAGGGAGCAGTACCAGGGAGTGCTACAACTGAGCACCTGTAGCTGTTGGTACCCGAGCTCTGTGTGCGAAGGTGCTGAGAGGAGCGGAGAGACTAACTTATAGCGCTGATGAACCACCAGAGAAAGAGACACACAGTTAGAAGGACAGGAACACCGAAAGAGGCTCAACTGCCCTGTCCCGGTTCTGCAGACAACGCTGAATCGGAGGTTGGCAAAGGGGAGCATCCTGCAGATGTAAGTAAAAGTTACGGAACTCCAGCCGTGGTGTGTAAGACTTTCTTTAGCGGCGACCACCAGCCGCAGAGACTGCATGAAACACCTGGGTGCTGATGGCCTAACAAACACCTGCCAAGGTATGAACTGAATTCTCCTTCCTGCTGCCCTGGGGACTGCACTCCATCTGCAGGGAGCAAAACCATCCAAGCTGCTGGTCTCCATCCTCAGAGGTTCTGAAGTAGCAGCGGCCGCCCATGGCCGCGTACTGCAGGTGGCATCACGAATAACCCTTTTCCCTGTCTTCCCCGTCAATCCCCTTCATTAAATGACACCACCACAGTCACGGGACTGGGTCTCATTCCCCGTCTGTCCCCGTGAAAAGAACCGAGAAGAACAACCAGCTGCCCGGTTTCCAAGTACCCCTGACCCTGGAGTGTGCATTTCATAAATAGTTAATAAACACATACAGAGAAAATTCCTTTATTTGAAATAAAGCACACAGACAACTTTCTTTTACCCATTTATTAACCCCAAACATATGCAGCTCTGACGATAATGCACAACACTTTGTTCTACAAAGCTCTCCTGTCTCTACTTCATTGTGGTTAGAAGTTATATTACAGTGTTTGCTCACTGTGAGGACCACTCTCACATTGATGGAACCTCAGCTGTTAGAGCTCTCATCTTACAGGGAGGAAAATTACTCAGTGCACTGAAATGTACGTATACATTGTGGTGCAGAGCGGTGGTGCGAGAGGAACTAAGTGCCGCCCACAAGTCAACTCAGTGGACGCTCCTGTCTCATCAGCATGCATAAGCTGATAGACTACTTACATCACTTGTGGGTGGTGCTTATCATCCTGTATCGCACAGTCTCCGGTACTGCTGATCATTGCACACATTTCACAAGGGTAAAGATGAGGCATAGGGAAGATGTGAGAACATACTGCAGGGAGAGGGTAGTAAGAACGGGGTTGACTGAGGGGAGGGGGAAAGAAGTGGGGGGCTGAGGCATTGCACTGTGGGGAAGGGGGAAGAGAGGCTGGACAGAGAAACAGCACTGTGGGGAGGGGAAGAGAAGCGGAGCTCCGACACTGCACTGTGGGGAGGAAGGTGAGGAGGAGCTGGGGACACTTGAGAAGTAATTGACAACCCCGCTCCTGAAATCAGTGTCACAGTGATGCGTTGTTTCCGTGTAGAGGCTGAGGAAGTGCCTGAAGCCTGTCAGCTTGATGATGCTCTGTGTGAGGATCCCAGGATGCACTTGGGCACTCACGTTACATCAGCAAGAAGGAAATATAAAGTAAAATAAAGCAGCAGCTATTAGACATTGTAGAGATGGAACTGTAGGGAATTAATAAAGGAAGTATATTACAAAATAGCTTAGATTAGAGAGCTATATTAGATAGGAAGTTAGGAAAAAGTTGCTGGTCTCGGACTGACAATTTAAGTGCAGTCATAAAAACTATTATCTGCTATTATGAGGACCACCCAAGGAAAGAAAGACCAAGAAGTATCTCTGCTGCAGAGGATAAGTTCATTAGAGTTATCAGTTTCGGAAACCACAAATTGACACATCGTAGGTGATAGCACTCATAAATAATGCACAGATATTAAGTATCAGACACATATAAAAATTAACTGTCCTGAGAAGACTGCGGTAAACAGGTCTTTATGATCAAATTTCAGCTAAGAAGCCATTACTTTGGACCACAAACTAGAGCTTTGTTTGGAACACAAGGACTGGACATCAGATCAATTCAAACCTGTAGTATGGTCTGAGGAATCATAAGTTGATATTTTTTTTACCAACCGCCATGTTTTTGTGAGACACTTAAAAGGTGAACAGATGGTATTTACATGTGTAGTGCTCACTATGGAGCTTGAAGGGGATGGTGTGATGGTGCGGGGATGCTTTGCTGTTGACAATGTTGGTAATTTATTTCACTTACACACCATAACTATAACAGTATTCTCCAATGAGATGACATCCCATCTGGTTTGCACTTAGTGAGACCATCATTTGTGTTGCAACAGGACGATGACCAAAGCATCACCAGGTTCTGTAAGGTCTTTGTGACCAACAAGGAAAAGGAAGGAGCTCTGCCTCAGATGGCAAGTCTCATCAATCACCCAGCCTCAAGTCAATTGGCATGGTTTGGGAAAATTGCACACAGAAGGAAGGCAAGTGCTCAGCACCTCTGGGAACTCCTTAAAGACTGTTGGAAAACCATTCCAGGTAGATTACTGAGGATCAATGAGAGAATACCAAAGGGATTTAGAGCTGTCATCAGCTTAAAAGGGGGCTACTTTGAGGAATCAGAGGTTCAACAAATATACTGGTTTGTCTTATTCCTCTGAGCTTATATACAGTATGTGTATGTTTGTCTTTTGTTTGTCTTCAGTCTGAATCTACAATGTGCACATACTTGTATGAACATGAGAAAACACTGCATGTACATGTGTTTCACCGATACTACCTATACGAAAAAAAGTCTACTGAAAACAGTGAAGATATAAAAAATAATACATTCTATTTCCGCTATGCCCTTTCCTCAGTCCAAATGATCCCCAAGCAGAAAAGGTTCTAGGAGGGAATGCCTGACTATTATGTTATGTGATGCTGCATTCATTCACTTTTTTCCCTCTGAACGCCATGATACTTGCACTTAGTTTCTTTGGTATTCGGAGGTATATCGGGGTACATCAGTTTCAGTGGGTGCAGAATTTGGGATCGAAGTGATTACCTTAAAGGTAAATAACCTAGGCATTGTGCAGTAGTGACATCTAGAGGATCACGTAGAGCATTACACACTGACTTTTATATCATTACTCTTGATATTTTTGATCATCGGTTAGAAGTAAGGGACCACCAACAGGTTTATGCTAAAAACAAATTAACCTATAAAGCTATCTATCTCTATAGATCTGATCACATGCTTTATACATGTCCTCCAAAGAAACAACGAAAGACCAATATGCCTTAATAGTGTTTCATTAAAAAAATAAGATATAAAAAAATTGTCACCATTCCACAAAGAAAACTCAATATTTATGGATTGTCAGCTGAAACTATTAATTTTTCCTGCCCATCAAACTTTGACAGCTTTCTCACTATCCATCCTACAAGAAAAGCTATTAATTAGATCCTGGTGAATGTAGGAAGCCAACTAAATAATTGACATGTAATACATTTCCCTGTCAGCAGCCAAAAACTAAATGGGTGTTAGAAATTCTCAGCCGCTAACTATATAATCCCCTCCTTTCTACACACTTGATACATATTAACATTATACAGTATATGAAGCCTGAAAGCAGAGTTTGTAAATAGTACTGTACTTGCAGTGTGATAAGTGCTGTATCCGTGCACATATATGACAGCTTGTGTTGAAAGATTCTTGAAATGACAGGTATACTGTAATTTGGCTGATTACCAGAGTGAGGCAGAAGCTTAAGGGGGTTGTGCCACGGACAATTGTACATCTTAATTAATAGATCTTAAAACAAAAATAAGTTCCACAGGTTGTCCTCCTATACGTGCTGACTACAGCTATATTTGCAAACGCAAGTAATGGGTGTGCAATTATGACGCATTGTGCAGTACCACCGCACGCAACTGCCACCGCCGCTAACACTGATGAGCTCCACCGGAGTAAGTGCATATGCGCGCATGCACACTTACTCAGACGGCTGCCATCTTTGTACACCCAAGTGTCCAAAGATGGCGGCCACGTAAGTAAGTGCGCATGCGCGGGCCAGGTCATGGAGCGGCTATCTTTGGACACTTGTGTGTACAAAGATGGCGGCCGCCTGAATAAGCGCTCGTGCACACTTACTCAGGCAGCCTCTATCTTTGTACACCATAGGGGGGCAGCGACAGCACAAGGGGAGAGAGCATACAGGGGAGAGACAGCCCACGATGAAAGAGGGAATTGACGCGCACCCAGGGCTCGGGTACTCAGCTCTCAGGCAGTTTCGGGGTCTGGGGATGTCACAGGTGGTTGACCGAGGCCGTGGCCCTGGTGGTCAATTAAATAGGGGTTTTTTTACAGGGATTATATACAGTTCTTGTCGTCATGACACCACCTGCAGTATCTGGTGATGCTCACCAGCACCGCCACAGTCCTCCGGTGGTCGATGGTATTGCGGCTGGATGGATTAGTCCCCCGCAGGCGGGACTGGACCGCCGGGGCAGCGATGCTGTAAGAAAACAGTTTATAAAGGAAAGGATGCAGCAGAGTTGGGGCTTCACTTCACCGGGTACTTTTACTGAAACTTCTCCAAAGTCAAAGTACTTTTACTGAAAGTCTCCAAAGTTCCATTTGCAGCTATGGATGCTGCAAATGGAACTTCTGGCTGATAGTTGGATCCCTCCTTGTGTACCTTTCCTGTTCCTTTCTTTCCTCTGCCTCCCAGTGGCGGTGAAGTCTGACTCTTAAAGATGATCTGGCCTCCTGCTGCTTTTCCTAGTCTCCTCTCCCTTGTACCCGTCGGGTGAATCTTTTACTGTCCTTCACAGGATCCAACTGCAGAACTGATTCCCCTATTTTGGGCTCTTTGGGAGTCGGGGCCGTATCTGTAATATTCCCGTTCATCGGATTATCTGTGGACCATATAGGAACTCACAGTTGCGGGCTCCGGTACCCGGTTACTTCCTTTTGGGGCAAACTCTTCTGTTACTCAATCCCTCCTTAGAGTGAACTCGCGACTGAGTTATCTTCTCTCTCTTTCTTTCTCTCTCTGGGATCTGTTCTTTTCTTGGGCCCCTCACCCGAGGAGGCCCTCCTTGCTCCCTTCCAGGCTGGCTGTCTGGCTCCCTCATTGTCCTCACTCCTGGTCTCCAACAACTGAACTGAACTCTCTAGTTCCCCCTAGAGGCCACTATATCTCCTCCCGGGGTCCCTCCCACCTACTAATCTAGTGTTAGCTCTAGGGTTCCACCTACTGACCATAGTTGCAATTGCAGTGGGGTGACTACACCGCTTTTCTGGGTGTAGTACCCCTTTTGTGGCACCTGCATGGTGGGGCGCCACAAGAGCATACAGGGGAGAGAGACAGCACACAACAGGGAGAGCACGCAAGGGGGAGAGATAAAGCATGGTGGGGTGGAGAGAGCGTGCTCGGGGAGAGAGAGCACACAGGGGAAAAATAGAGTGCATGGGGGGAGACAGCCCACAGGGGGTAGAGAGTGCACAGAGGGGAGAGAGACAGCCCACAGAGAGGAGAGACAACCCATGGGGAGAGAGCCCACAAGTGGAAGACTCAAGAGGAGAGACAGTGCACAGGGGGGAAAGAGAGCCAACAGGGGTGAGTGAGAGCACACAGGGGGAGAGAAGGCTCAAAGGAGAGAGCACATGAAGGGAGAGACAGCACATGGGGGGAGAAGACAGCACACAGGGGGGAGAGTGCATGGGGAAAGAGACAGCAGAGGGGGAAGAGAGGCAGCACATAGGGGGAGAGTAAGAACAAATATGGGGCAGATTGCACAGGGGGTGGAGAGATGGCCACCACTCCCAGGGCCACAGAGCCTGGCACCTATCATGCTGTCACCACCCTCTTGATGCGATAGCATTGGGTCCCCATTCAGTATTTTTATAATGTACCCCTGTGTAATGGATGTGTCTGACCATGCAGGAACAGGTCGAATATACCACAGCTCATGGACAGGGGAGGAAGTAAAGACTATACAGACATTACAGCGAGGGATCACAGCTGATTGTTTCTGTGATGTAAAACAAGTTTTTTTTAACAGGCAATGAATCAGCTGTGATCCCCGGCTGTAAGTCTTTTACTTCCTCCCCTGCCCAGGAGCTGTGGTATATCCAATCTGTTCCTGCATGGTCGGACACATCCATTACACAGGGGTACATTTATAAGAATATCTCGGGACAGAAACAGTTTTTTAACACTTCCAATTATGGAAATTACTATTATTCCAAGATCTCGTAATTAAATTGCACAATTGTTAGTGGCACAACCCTTTACACACTATGGATTGAAGTTGGAGGGGGTTTGATCGTGATTTCTGATTGCTCACTAGCTGAGCTGATAATCAAGTTGAGTAAAAAGAGTTAACTAGATTGTACATAAAGTGCTAAAAATATCTATTGTGAAGCAGTAATACATGTGTACAGATAAGTACAGAAGTACCGGTATGTCTATTAGCAGCAACCATTATAGGTGTGAAGGCGATATAAAAATAAAACAGATTGTCATTGTTATATAATACTATGTAACTGTGATCTTTAATATGTGGTTCCAAAAGATATGATATCCTATTTTACTGATAAAATATATTAAAGGTAAAACATCATAATTACATATTTAATAAATATCATATACATGGCAATACAATAGCCAGAAATTCTTAAAACAAAACACATGTATAATATGTATTACCATAAGCCTGTGTCCAAAATGGCAAACAAAGGGTTGATTATATAATGAGATCAAAAGCACACTGTTGTTTTTTTGTTTTATTCCAATATTCCTTATGTTTCAAAATGCAATAAACCTCCATTTTGAAGTTTTCAATGGAAAAACCTACACCAATACCACAAGAGCATAAAGCAATCCAGGTATGAAGAGGTGTGGACATAGCAATAGGTTCTGTCACAATTCCTCCGCTCATTGCGTCTAGGATGCAAAGAGTTTTTAGTAACTGTAGAGCCAGCGCATGCAGAACTGTCGGTGTGTTGAGTGACAGCTCAGTGATACAATCTGATTCTAGCAGATGCTGGGCTTATACAGGTGTTCCCTATTCCCATTGATTGCCCAGTTACTTATCTGAGCAGTTTCTCCCAGGACTCTGCCAGTCATAACATTCTGCTCAGTGGTGTTTGTTGGTCTGTATTCCTGTGCTCTGATTGATCTATTGCTGATCTATTGCTGACTGACCTTGGAATACAGTTAGGGCCAGAAATATTTGGACAGTGACACAAGTTTTGTTATTTTAGCTGTTTACAAAAACATGTTCAGAAATACAATTATATATATAATATGGGCTGAAAGTGCACACTCCCAGCTGCAATATGAGAGTTTCCACATCCAAATCGGAGAAAGGGTTTAGGAATCATAGCTCTGTAATGCATAGCCTCCTATTTTTCAAGGGACCAAAAGTAATTGGACAATGGACTCTAAGGGCTGCAATTAACTCTGAAGGCGTCTCCCTCGTTAACCTGTAATCAATGAAGTAGTTAAAAGGTCAGGGGTGGATTCCAGGTGTGTGGTTTTGCATTTGGAAGCTGTTGCTGTGACCAGACAACATGCGGTCAAAGGAACTCTCAATTGAGGTGAAGCAGAACATCTTGAGGCTGAAAAAAAAGAAAAAATCCATCAGAGAGATAGCAGACATGCTTGGAGTAGCAAAATCAACAGTTGGGTACATTCTGAGAAAAAAGGAATTGACTGGTGAGCTTGGGAACTCTAAAAGGCCTGGGCGTCCACGGATGACAACAGTGGTGGATGATCACCGCATACTTTATTTTGTGAAGAAGAACCCGTTCACAACATCAACTGAAGTCCAGAACACTCTCAGTGAAGTAGGTGTATCTGTCTCTAAGTCAACAGTAAAGAGAAGACTCCATGACAGTAAATACAAAGGGTTCACATCTAGATGCAAACCATTCATCAATTCCAAAGATAGACAGGCCAGAGTTAAATTTGCTGAAAAACAACTCAAGAAGCCGCTCAGTTCTGGAAAAGTATTCTATGGACAGATGAGACAAAGATCAACCTGTACCAGAATGATGGGAAGAAGAAAGGGAACGGCACATGATCCAAGGCACACCACATCCTCTGTAAAACATGGTGGAGGCAACGTGATGGCATGGGCATGCATGGCTTTCAATGGCACTGGGTCACTTGTGTTTATTGATGACATAACAGCAGACAAGAGTAGCCGGATGAATTCTGAAGTGTACCGGGATATACTTTCAGCCCAGATTCAGCCAAATGCTGCAAAGTTGATTGGACGGCGCTTCATAGTACAGATGGACAATGACCCCAAGCATACAGCCAAAGCTACCCAGGAGTTCATGAGTGCAAAAAAGTGGAACATTCTGCAATGGCCAAGTCAATCACCAGATCTTAACCCAATTGAGCCGCATTTCACTTGCTGAAATCCAGACTTAAGACGGAAAGACCCACAAACAAGCAAGACCTGAAGGCTGCGGCTGTAAAGGCCTGGCAAAGCATTAAGAAGGAGGAAACCCAGCGTTTGGTGATGTCCATGGGTTCCAGACTTAAGGCAGTGATTGCCTCCAAAGGATTCACAACAAAATATTGAAAAGAAAAATATTTTGTGTGGGTTATGTTTATTTGTCCAATTACTTTTGACCTCCTAAAATGTGGAGTGTTTGTAAAGAAATGTGTACAATTCCTACATTTTCTATCAGATATTTTTGTTCAACCCTTCAAATTAAACGTTACAATCTGCACTTGAATTCTGTTGTAGAGGTTTCATTTCAAATCCAATGTGGTGGCATGCAGAGCCCAACTCGCCAAAATTGTGTCACTGTCCAAATATTTCTGGCCCTAACTGTATGTTCTGACCATCCATTTGTTTAGCCCCTTTGCTCTTTTCCACTACCTTCCAGGTATTCTGACTACAGATCATGACCTGACTACATCTCTGTTTATACCCTTAATCCTTGACGTGCTCTCCAGGTACCTGACCCCAGAACGCTTGACTACTCTGCTGCACAACTTGTCATGAGTGACTAGTCACAGTTTCACTCTAAATTAAGAACACAAAAGGGTTATCGTGCAGTACTGATAAACTCTATCTAGGAAGACAAGCCTTAATATAATGGAAATGAGAGATAAAACATAAGGTCAAAACATAAAGACAAAAAATGTAATTGTGTTGTAAACAGCAATAATATAGCCTCAAACCTTAGTAATGATTAATAGAATAAGTAAGTACACCAAACATTTCTGGAAAAGATGAGTGTAACTATAATTAGCTTATATGTTTTGCCATCACAGAGGCTTTATCAGGGGGTATTGGTGTTTAAACTAAAGAGGGAATTTTATTTAAATATGTTTGCATACATTTGTCCTAATCTTTATAATTTTTTCAACCTCTTATGAATTGTCCATAGGCTTTTTTTTCAAACCTGGAGGGTAGTAACTAGCGGATAATAAGGTAATCCAAATAATTAGTTACAGTTACTATTAAATCAGGTACTCATACAGGCATCAAAAGTGAGGTATGATGGGATGGTTCAGCATATTTATAAAGACAATAGTCAATCAGGGCAGTCTTGTTCGGATTATATTATTGTTTTGGTGATGAAATGAATTTTTGATAGGGATGGTGAGAGCTAGTGGGGTTATCAATGGCTGAATACAATGGTGACAGGAGGGTCACTTGTGGCATGTTGTAAGCACTGCATTATCACCTGGGAGCAGTGGCTCTGGTTGCTTGATTTGTTTTATGTCCAGCCTTCCAAAGTAATCAATTTAATTACGGTAGCTGTGATACATGAAATAGAATTGGGAGGTGTAGAAGGAAATTGAAATCCAGTCCAATTGTAAATGTACAATTCAGTTGTAAAGAGATAACTCTATCTACATGTGACTTACCGTTGTCGTATCCCCACCAGAGCCTGCTCCTGCGACATCTGCTTCTATCACAGGGCGCTGCCATATTCACTCTGTAGGTGGCGCTGATGATAAAGGAAAAGTCAGGACCAGAAACTCTGGAGAACGCATGCCCTGCCCATCCACTACTAATATCTTCAGCCTCTTGCTGTAAGCTGCCAGAAATAGTTTTTGGTTACCCTTACTAGTCTCATCTCTTGTATAGTGTTTTCTTGTGTTACCGCAGTTTTTTTTTGGATGCTTCTCCTGCCTGATTATTTCATACCTTGCAGCCATCTTGGTTTTGACCTGGATCCCTGCCTACTCTTATGAATCCTGACTTTGTCCTTTTTCTCACCCTGCTAGGAGACTTTCCTGTCTCTGCACTTCTGCCCTTCCATAGACGTCAATCTCTTGGACCCTGTTGTAAATCCAGATCGCTTTATAGAGATTGAATGGTGTAAGGGTTTCTCAGGGTTCTGTCTAATGGAGCGGCTTATGCCTAGTCTACCCAATATACCCCTTTGGTGCCTGAAGCCTGTGACAGATTCCTAATGGTGTCGCCAACGTGGTTGTGACTTGTGACCTCTGATTAAGAATCCAAAATACTTGAGTTTTTCGTGACTGTTGTGTCACAGATGTGTGAGGTCATGGGTCACAACCTATTGACAGTGATTTGATGTAATGTCAAAGTGATAATGTGATATGTATGACACATTCTCTAGGATTCTGGATCATTTTAATGTCTAAGGCTGGGGTCACAGTACCATTTTTCACATGCATTTTTGGAGACCTGCGTTTTCAAAAACGCATGTAAAAAACGCACCCATAGGCCCCCATGTTAAAAAACGCATGCCCTAATAGCCAAAAAGCATGTGTGACTGTCCCATGCGTTTTTGGAGCATATACAAAAACGCATGCGTTTTTGTAGAAAACGCATGCGTTTTTGTAGAAAACGCATGCGTTTTTATAACATGGGTTCCTATGGAAAACGCATGCAAAAACGCATGTACAGTTAGTACCTTTTAGTGCCATTCAAAAACGCATGCGTTTCCCATAGGAGCCATGTTAAAAAAACGCATGCGTTTCCGGAAAAACGCATGCGTTTTTTTAACATGGGCTCCTATGGGAAACGCATGCGTTTTTGAATGGCACTAAAAGGTACTAACTGTACATGCGTTTTTGCATGCGTTTTCCATAGGAACCCATGTTATAAAAACGCATGCGTTTTCTACAAAAACGCATGCGTTTTTCAAAACGCTCAAAAAAATACTACAAGCACTATTTTTAGGTGCAGATTCAAAAACGCAGCCAAAAACGCAGGGAGCCATCACACACCTTACAAAACTCATGCTGACATGAAAAACGCATGTAAAAAAGCATGCGTTTTTAAAAGGCACTAAAACAACTGTGACCACAGCCTAATAGACAGTTTTAGTATAAATATTGGTTAAATCTTCAATTCTATTTGATAATTTTACAGCTGATTAACAGGCTTGTGTTACTGTGAGGATCAACAGTAGATGGAAGGCAGAAATCATTCACACAGCAGGATTTTCAAGACATAAGAGGTTTGAGACAGAACCATCTGTTTAAGCTCAATAACTGGATATAGTATAGACCTGTTGAGAGTGTGATGGACTGGTGCAGCCCCTGTAGATACAGATCTATTCATGGCTGTTCCACTGCCGTTTCCTACCACTGTGCTGGTGGCAGGATTGGAATTGTGCTTTTTTGTATGCTTAGGATAAAAATACATGACTTTTACAAAGAAATTGACACTCGGATATATATATTGCAAAGACATTTGAAATTGATTTATAACACTCCATCAATTGTTAAGAGACATATCGGTTACAACAATGACCTTCCTTAGACAATCGGATTGCAATAGAGTAAGGGTACAAATGAATATTAAAGGGAAATGCTGACAAAGCGCGACCTGCGGTGGGCTGATGGTGCTTTGCCAGCGCTGGCTTTTCCTGTGAATCTATCCACCTTCTCTTCTGCAATGTCATTGTTTCAGGAAGTCATTGTATTCAACAAAATATCTCTTAACAATGGATTACTATGAATATAATTCAGATAGCTTTGCAACATATATCCAAGTGCAGATTTCTTTGTTATACTTATACAAGCACTACCCGATAGAGGAGTGTCAATTACCTACAACCTGTCTGTACAGTCATAAAGCTTCACCATTTAGTAACTGTAAAATCCAAAACCACTGAGATCTATCTACATCTAAATGTTCACCTTTCAACAAACTTTGCATAAAGCAATAGAACAAGGGATCATGAGAAACTTTGAATTATGTGTTATTATGAAATATGTTTCTTTTTCTACTTTTCTAGAGAAAAACAGCTCAAAGCATAGTGTACAGTTTACTATTAACTTGCTATTTCTTTTTCTTAAAAGAGAGCTTTCATCTTATATAGTGTACAGGAGCATGCTCAGTACACTAAAATTGCGGAAGTTAAATTGAGTAAATGCAAGGGTTAAAAATAAAAAAATCTTTATTTTCAGCTTCCAGTAATCCCCCAGCATCTCCAGCTATCTTCTGATTCTTACAGGACCTGGCGAGATGTCACAACCTGGTCACATGACCGATTACCGCGCTCCGATCCGATTTTTTAATGGATCTGATTTAAATGGGGGAGGGCTGTGGGAGGTCTTGGAGTTTGAGCATGCGCAATACAGAAATCGGAACTGATTTGGATCCAATTTTCCATCCGATCCGATCCCCATAGACTCCCATATTATTATAATCGGATCACATCAGATCCGATGCAATCCGATTTTTGCAGCGGAGTCCAAAATCGCAGTGGTCTACGATTTTGGCAGCTGCAGAAAATTGTACAGAATCGCATCGGATGCAAATGGGATGCCATTAAGGGCAAATCCGATCCGAACCGTCACCATAGGATTACTTTGGGGCCAAAATTGGATCCGATGCTGTCCGATTTTCAATGGACAGCGTTGGATTGCAGAAAAACGCGATGTGAAAGCAGCCTAAGGCTATTGGGTGAGCTGAAACGTGTCAATGTGTGTATCCCCTATGCTGAAGTATTGATACCAGCTTTATTTGCTTTATAAAGAAAGAGACAGCAATTGGAATCTACGTGGTCTGACTTCTACTTTTTTCTTGGGTTCTAAGTCTGCCCAGCTGACGGGCATTGAGCCGTGACCTGGATTCTGCTGTGGACTGTCCAATTGCATCCATTTGGAGAGCGAATAAATCTTTCTCTACTGCAGGTTCTCTTTAAGGTTGGCCTATGAAAGTTTTTGTTTTGGATGGGAGCCCCAAAAGTTAAAATGGCAAATTACCGGTCAATCTGCGCGTGGCTTAGATTGGGCTTCTATCGATGGAATAGAGATCTGTTATTTGGCACAAAGGACTGCACCCAACACAAAGTGATAAATCACGACAGATCAATGATTCTATAGATCTGTCTACAGTCAGCATCTCTCACACTCATGTAAAAAAAGGCTCCAACAGTCAGCAAAATATGGCGTAAATTACCCTTTACTACTGTCCAAAGTATTAGTGGATAGCTTTAGTTATAACAACTGAAAAGACTCTTTGAATAGGACTTCAAGTAAAAAAATCAATTGTCAACAGCTTGATAATGGTTTCAATGTCCTGACCTTGAAGAAGACAAAAAAGTAATAATGACATCTATGAAAAAAAGAGCTAGATTTTATGATTTCCAGCTAACAAAGTTATGGCTTCGGTTATAGCGTTGGTTTCCTTCCATCACGTCTTATATAAGATGTGACCAGTCAAACAAATCTTCTATTAAAATCTTGTGGAATGTGAAAAAAAATAAATTGTTAGATTGTGTTAACAGAATGTCAGAACGCGCCTTCTGTAAAAAGGGAAATGTTTACCGAGACTATTAAAACAGTGAAAGGTATAATTTTAGTTTAACAGTAAAGAAATTGGCCACGTTTCAGTAAGCACAGACACAGAAACTACAATGGTACACTACAATAAATTCCCCAGTGTGCCGCTGATAAACCATGCCACGCTTGCTGATTTTTTCCCATTAAACTTGATCAATTACTGGATGTTATAAGCTTCAAGCTATGTATCAGTTGGGAGCTGTCCACGGTTCCGTAGGTCTGTGATTTTATAGCAGCCGGTACAGGTCAAACAAACGAATCAGAAAAAAAATGACACGGGAGGCTTGGAGGACAAGAACAGTATGTGACCTGTTACACCACAGTAAACATAATTTATTTGTACATGTTTAAGTGGCTGCGGTAGATTGTTTTGTTTGCACAGTAACCCACATCTGTTGAGAATGAAGAAAATGCCATTGAGTAGAGAACGATTGCAAGGTGCATTATATTCAGTTATATAATGAGATAAGCACGGCTCTGTTCTCTAAAGTTCTGTAACCCGAGTGCATAAACCTGGAACCTCAATCACAAACCAAAGCAGAATACTACTATTCTTATATTATGGACCAAATATTAATGAAACCTTCAATAGTACCGTCTTCTGATCTGCCTTCAATTTGAGATTTATATTGGTATCTTTGTTACTCCTTACAAGATTATAAGTAAATTCATATGGCTTATGTTTTGGAAAAATATAGCATTTTTATAGCACCATATCTGTCCTAAAAACAATGTACTAACATTAATGAGAGACTGTTGTGACCATGCTTTGTGCAAGGTGCAAAGGTGTCAACCACACATGAAAGCAGTATCTCAGGAAAAGTGTGCACCCAAAGACAAGCACTGCCAAGCAATGAAGATATACCCAGGGAATCTTTTGGAAACTTTATTAGCTTACACATTTTATAGTTGTGGAGCCCACTAGGACGGGGTACTCGGTACCAGACCGGGGTATCACAGGGGTTATCATGACGGTCTTGGTCCGGACAGTGTCCCAAGCCCACAAGTAAAGGTTGGGGGTTATTTACAGGGGAGAAAGTCATGACGCCACCCATGGTGTGTGGTCAGGGTGACCACTGCTGCTGCAGAACCTACGGGGAGGATGGAGGCAGCCTGTGATGTGACGGCTCTCCACGGGCAAAGTCTGGTCCCCGGGGCAGTAGTGATGAAAACAGTTTGTGAGGGAGAACAGGGTTCGAGCGCAAGGATTACACAGACTCACGGTTTTGTAGTTTTACAAGTCTTTTACTGGAGATGGTAATTTAGCTGAGTACTGTCCATGGAGTCTGTACAGGGGCCGGGTTGCTCCCACCCTGGCCGGGTCCTTTGGCTCCCTGTTGCTGCGCTGTGTGTGTGGCACTGCTGCCGCTTTAGTTAAGCTGCTGGCCCTGTCTCCCCTCACGGATACCAACTTGCTAGGCAACTTGAGTCTTGTCCTATGTTCCTCACCCCGCCGTGTTGCTTTGCTGAGGTACAGTGAAGATGTGGGACCTTCACTAATCCGGTGTTCACTGTGCTGTTTGTATCAGGCACAATCTTGGATCCGGTATCCGTTCTGTGCACTCCTCTGGGGTGAGTTTCAGGGTAACTCGGTCTCCCAGGTGTGTTCCTCTGATTCTGTCTCCATTCCTCAGACCCTGGCTTTGCCTGGAGCTGGACAGCGGACTGTGGGGTGAGCCTAACGCAGCTCTTTTACACCCAGTCATACTAGGAACTGAACTGCCCACTTCCACTCCACACCAGAATATATAGGGAAGCAGTTTTTGCTCCCCCTTCTGGCCTGGAGGCGCTGGTGTAGTGTTGTGGGTTGCGTGGGGAGTTAACCCTTTGTGGTATTACTGTGGCACATGAACTCTGGGGTGCCACATAACCATCCAGCTACTTCCTCAGGGCAGAAACATCCTTCCCAGGGGCGTAACTACAATAGGTGCAGGGGTTGCGATCGCACCGGGTGTCGGAGCCTAGGGGGGCCCCAAAAGTCCCTCTGGCCTATAGAAAAAGACTATTGCTGTTAAAGATTTGTAATAATTGGGGGCCCCGTTGGAGCTTTCGCATTGGGGCCCATGAGCTTCAAGTTATGCCACTGATCCTTCCCCTCTCCCTCCCTAGAGAAGGATGTTTCTGCCCTGAGGATGTAGCTGGATGGCTATAAAATGTGTAGGCTAATAAAGGTTCCAAAAGAAACCCTGGATATATCTTCATTGTTTGACAACACACATCTTTGGGTCCACACTTTTCCTGAGATACTGCTTTCACACTGGTGGATCACTGCAGTGGCCATTGATGTTTTGAGTGGTGGTTGTGACCGGCTCACAACCCAATCAGGTCAGCCCCACCAATCACACTAATTTGTTTAGTCTATCATCAGATAAGGCCCTAAATTGTGCTTCTTCTTTGCTATAGTGCATCACACATGAAGAAGCAGCAAGCATCAAACAAATGATCCAGGTGCTATATCTATGGACTTAAAGGGACTTAAAGGGAACATTGTGAGGGGCTATCAAACTTTTTCAGCATGGATGGATAGAAAAGTCTATTTTATTGTTCACAAGTGAAAAAAGAGGAGGATGTACCAGAATGTCTCTTTGATCCTTTTTACATAGTCCATAAAGCAATAAGGCTGCATTACCATTGGATGTACCTGATGTTTAAGGGGTTTGGGTGTGTTTGTCTTTGCTCAACTAGGGTGCTGGGAGGATAATAGAAGAAGACACATGTTTGGGGGAGGTCAGTTGGTGTTGTGATTTGGAAGCCAACGGACCAGAGCTAGGGCCGATACTGAAGCTCATGGATGGACAATAGAACTTGGAGCTTAATTCACATGCTACGGTCATGGGATGTAACTTCTGGATGTTAGAAATCATCTTATGGACCATTTTGCTGGTTGGTTTATGATCTTGTGGACTGGATTGCATTGCATTGTGGTCATCTACCTGAATTGCTGAAATATCCTGTACGGAAACAAACTAAATCTGTTGCATCATTAACCTTCCTAGGTGATTACTACAACCTGCAACTTTAGATCTTCAGAAACCTGACAAGCAGATACATGCTGCCCAAACCATAGGCAGCATGTATTAGACACTGCTTGTATGATTTCAGCAAGGTATGTTTGACTCTGAAACCTTGTGACATTTCAGAGAAAAACAAGGTTTAACCCTTGTTTGGTACCATGGGGTCAATGAGACCCCATGCAGATTGCATATGTAGTTGACCTGTCAGTCATTAGCAATTGTACTTTGGTGACATTGAAATACTGAAATATTATATTGGTCTTTTGATATTGATGTCCTGGTGACATAAAATCCTCTGTAAACTGCAAGTTATTGTATGTAATATATTTTCCTAGTGTGTGTTATACCATTATAAAAATTGTGCAAATGTGGTGTGCACGAGTTACACCCTATGTGTGCCACCTTCCTGTCATATTTTTGAATTTGCACTTCACTAAGGAAGTAGAGAAACTCCAGTGCCACATTTAAGCAGCTTCCTCAAAGTCATAATCGCTTTCCAACAAGCTTTTAATATAACTAAGGGATTTGTGCCAGATCAGAACCCCAAACTACAGACGCTGCGTTTCGGGGTACCTGCCCCTCATCAGTGTAGTGTGTGGGATATTCTGATCTGGCTGAGTGAGTGGGCTAAGACAAGGTCTGGGAGCTTGCTATTAACCTTATGGAGACAGGGAAGTAGGTGAGGAGATTGCAGCCACTTCCCTCCTCTCAGATATATGCAAATATGCACTTCACTAAGGAAGTAGAGAAACTCCAGTGCCACATTTAAGCAGCTTCGTAAAAGTCATAATCGCTTTCCAACAAGCTTTTAATATAACTAAGGGATTTGTGCCAGATCAGAACCCCAAACTACAGACGCTGCGTTTCGGGGTACCTGCCCCTCATCAGTGTAGTGTGTGGGATAATCTGATCTGGCTGTGTGAGTGGGCTAAGACAAGGTCTGGGAGCTTGCTTTCAACCTTATGGAGACAGCGAAGTAGGTGAGGAGATTGTAAGCCACTTCCCTCCTCTCAGATATATGCAGGTACCCCGAAACGCAGCATCTGTAGTTTGGGGTTCTGATCTGGCACAAATCCCTTAGTTATATTAAAAGCTTGTTGGAAAGCGATTATGACTTTGAGGAAGCTGCTTAAATGTGGCACTGGAGTTTCTCTACTTCCTTAGTGAAGTGCAAATTTGCATATTTGCATATATCTGAGAGGAGGGAAGTGGCTTACAATCTCCTCACCTACTTCGCTGTCTCCATAAGGTTGATAGCAAGCTCCCAGACCTTGTCATATTTTTGGCACTGCGAGTTACAATATAAACATAAAATCATTGCAAAAACGTACTCCTCTCCGTTTGTTTTTTTGTAAAACTTGCTCTTGGAATCTGTAGGACTAAGTAATTTTATGTTGCTTGTGATCCATGTACAGATTTTATGGAATTATTATATCTAATATTGTTTTCTGTGGTTTCCACAGCTCCTTCCCTGTGCGTGAGAAAGAAAGTAAGACATATAAGATAAAAAAATTTCAGCGTGACCTAACTGATTTTCAACAAAACTGTGTATATAAGTGGAAGAGTGGGGATAAACATGGTCAACCTAAACCTAGACCAAATCCCAAACCATCCAAAAAAACAACACCTACACCAGTACCCGGTGATGGAGCACGGGCTTCCACTCCAAGCAGAGCAAATTAATCGGATTCCGATATGTCGGGCATCGGGGTGGTCACCCGGTTTAGATCAAAAACGCCTATACCGATAGGCTTACCTAAGAATCCTCCAAATAAAGGAATGAGGGCTTTACAGGTGATTAACTTGTCCAATCATGTACTCTCTGATAAGCAGATAGAGTTATTATCGAGGGGCTTGTCTTTTTCTTCGACTAACTCTTTCAGCTTTTTCATAGCATTGAAGGATCTGTTCCTGTTTTCCCGCAAATTAATTTTCAAGAAACTATATTCTAAGAAGTTCACATCCCCTGGTGCTTTTGAAGCTAACGAGGTGGAGGCTTTAGAAAACCTAGAGGATCTGGCGAATGAGGTCTTTCCAGACCCTAAGGGTAAGTTTCCACCTTGCACCATGGCCAGATCATCGAGATTTCCCCTCTTGTCTGTCTGTCCTGCCATAGAGATTTTTACGAAGTTGATCACTGAGGATTTGGAGGGGCTGTCAACTAAGAGAAAAACTGACAACCTCTCACGGCAGGACCGTCAAGCACTCTTTGAATTGGAGCATCTTGTAGACATAGTAATAAAACCGGCAGACAAGGGGGGAAATATCGTGATCTGGCCGGTGATGATGTATGAGCATGAGGCGCTTTGCCAACTATGAGATTCGGATACATATAGGAGATTGCATTTCAACCCGATGGCCTCTTTCTCTGAACGACTCCAATCCATCCTGGGTTATGCATGTGTGCAGGGAACAATTACAACACAGATTATGGAGTCCTTATTGGTAAAGTTTCCAAAGGTACCGACATTTTACCTTTTGCCAAAGATCCACAAAGATGCCCTCATCCCGCCAGGGCATCCGATTGTGTCCGGCATAGGGGGGTTGTGTGAACCGATATGTCAATTTGTTGACATTTATTTAAAGCCACCAGTTGAAACGCTCCCCTCCTATGTTCGTGATACGACGGACGTCCTGACGAGGATTGATGGTGTCTTTGTGGAGTCTGATGTATTGATTGTAACCACTGACATAGAGTCCCTGTACATGTGCATCCCCCATAGTGGGCTGGAGGCTGTAAGATTCTTTTTGAGAGCCGCCGGTGGGGATGGTGCGATGAATGATCTGATAGTCGAACTCCTCCGCTTTACCCTTACCCACAATTTTTTTGTGTTTAAAGATGTTTTCTATTTACAGGAGCAAGGCACTGCCATTGGCACAGCATGCGCGCCCTCGTACACCAACCTCTTCCTGGGGTACTGGGAACGATGGCTTTTTGGCGACGAGGGCGTTGCTGGCCATGAGCATGTGCAGTGCTAGTTCCGTTATATTGATGATTAATTGTTTTTGTGGCAGGGCACAGCGGAGGAGCTTGACTTCTTCATGAGTAGATTGGGCATTAATCCTTTTAATATCAGACTAACTTATAAGTTTAGCTCTGAGAAAATTGAATTTTTGGACATAATGATCGAGGTGGGTAGTGACGGTTGCATTACGACAGATGTGTACCGTAAACCCATCTCAGTCAATGCCCTTTTACATGCTACATCTGCCCATGACAGATCAATGATTTGTGCTATCCCCATCGGCCAGTTTCTCCGAATGAGACACATTTGCTCACTGGATGAGAAATTTGAGGAACAGGCGGCAGATTTAGCGTCACGTTTCAGAGAAAGGGGCTATAGCAATCGGAGTATAAAGAAGGACTATCTCCAGGCAAAGCACACTACTCACATTGACTTGCTTAGCACTAAAAGTGCCAGGGGGAAGATGGACGATCCTATTATGGTTAGATTTATCACCACATATAAACATAAGTGGGAGAACATCAGATCCGTGCTTAATTGTCACTGGCCTGTCCTCCAAACCGATCACTACCTGCGTGAGTCGTTATTGGATTATCCGATGATGACGGCGCGCAGATCACGGAATCTGCAAGAGATTTTGGTTCGGCGTCATTATGTTCCCCATATACCAGCTTTGTTCGGGTCTACGAGACCTTTGAGGGGTTGTTATCTGTGTGGACACTGCTCGGCCTGCAGCAATGTCCTTCGCTGTGCCTCCTTCACATCGGCAAATAACCAAAAAACTTATGAGATCAAAGAGTACATTAATTGCGGCACCAGCAGTGTGGTATATTATGCCACCTGTGGGTGTCCGCTTATTTATGTTGGACTTACATCCAGAGAATTGCGAAAACGTGTGGGAGAGCACGTGAGGGGCATTGCTGCAGCCCAAGGGGTGGAGGACATTTTGAGTCTAAAAACACTGCCCCGCCATTTTAAGACCCACCATGATTGCTACCCTTCCTCCCTGAAGTTCAGGGAAATTGAGATCGTCCATGGTGGGATTCGAGGTGGCAATACTCTAAGGGTCCTTGCCCAACATGAGACAAAGTGGATTCTGGCCATGGGGACAATGTCTCCCGAGTGCTTAAATGAATCCCTTAGTTTTGCCCTTTTTTGTATCTAATCCCACCATTCTTCTGTGAGTTGCACCTTGGTAAATGAGAACTTACATTATTTTATTTAACTTTTTACAGTAAAGAGTACCTTAGCACTCTCCTTCTCCTTGAACGGGACTGGTTTGCTGCAATTTGTGTTTTGTTTCATCATGGTGGACCGGACGGAAGCACTGGAAATAACGCCTCTGGAAATTATATGGGACTTCTCTTTGCTTATGTGGACCCATGATTATTTATGTACTATGGTGTTATGATTATACTCTGCTATTATTGTACCCAGACGATGTATGCCGTTTGATGGTGATTCAAAGGGTTAACAGAAAGTGCTGGGTTTCATAGATCCACCGCGCTGACCTCCAGTGAAGACAAACAGAGTGATGTATAAAACTCTGTTTAATGGGTAATTTGCCTACCGGTTTCGTGATTTCAGTTATCACTTCATCAGGGCAATGGTGATTAAAATATGTGGCACTAATTTATATGATGTCACAGGTCAATATTATGCAGGGCTTATCTAACACTTTCAGTAGGCCCACAATGTAATTATTATGTTCCTATTATGTTCATTTAAGGTAGCGCCATAGTTTATAACCAGGTCTATTATTCATGTTAACATGTGTGCCTGCGCTGTGCTTGCTTCTAATCCTCGGCTCCGGGGGACGTGGTGTCTCTAAGTGCGACTGCACATACCTAGGAGTCATGGTGACCCGTCCCGGCTCCTGGGCATGCGCATTACAACCGTCACATTGACACCGCGTCACTTACGGTAGCGATGAGGAAACCGGAAGTGACATAGCGCAACTTGCAGCACACATGCTGATGCTTTCAATCACCGGACGATATAAAAAGAGAGGGCGGGGTGTTTGGGAGACACTTTATAATCCCCCCTGATGAAGCAAAAATGATAAAGAGGAAACGTACGTTGGGGGCTTGAGCGGGGGACTTTTCCACTGTGGGGTAACCATGATTGGCACCTGTATTTGCACTTGCACTTTGGTATAATGGAGGAAATGCAATTAATCTATCTCCTGCACTAGCACTTTGGATATGTAGGCTTCTAATGATACTATGGGCAGTATTTTGAGGTCCAGTATAGACGTCTATCATTGACTATATGTAATTGTACTTTGGTGACATTGAAATACTGGAATATTGTATTGGTCTTTTGATATTGTGTGTTATACCATTATAAAAATTGTGCAAATGTGGTGTGCACGACTTATACCCTATGTGTGCCACCTTCCTGTTATATTTGTGGCACTGCGAGTTACAATATAAATATAAAATCATTGCAAAAAACACACCCTTCTCTCCGTTTGGTTTTTGGTAAAAATTGTTTCGATACATACCTCCGCAGTTTTTTTTTGTACTTCATCGATATTTTTGAGGCTTTATTTTGATGTGTGCCATCCCATTTCTTATGTATTAGATACAGTAGATCCCTTTAATTGTCTATATACACAATTTCCAGCTCCTTCATGCAATCTTTTGGTTGAATGTATATAGCTATACACATATACATATGTTTAATGTAGCGCTACATACAAAGATAAAAAAAACAGCCCCTCTACACAAATGTTGCAACCAGTGTTAGATTTGGGCGGTGGGAGTGCAGTGGTAACATTGACTCTGGGGACTCACCGATCAACTACATGCAAACATTACATTAACAAATTTACCTATACATCTGTATAACAGTATACTGGGTAGTTTGTAAAATGAATCATGGGATGCTTCCTTTTTCTGTCACAAGTGTATGCTGCGCTAGTTAGACCATTGATGAGTCTGGGACATGAAGGTTACAACACCCTATGGATCACAGCAGGCCTATAACTTGTATTTCAATGTATATACTTTTTTTGGTGCTGAAGGCATTAAGGACTCTTTCCTATCTGGTTGTTCTTTGTAGCCTTAATCTCAGGTGCAGAGTTTTGTGACCCCCTCCAATCCACTATAAAGAGTCACATGTCTTATAGGATGACACCACTGATAGGATCTCTTTCTATGCTGTCCATTTTGAAGGAGCTTGTCTCTGGAAGAAGCAGTGATGTTGTGACAATTGCCTCTGTGGTGCTTTGCTGCGATTGAGAAGTTTTGTGTTATGTCCTTTTGCATTGATTTTCCCTCTGTCTGTGTCCCTTATCCTGTGTTGTATTATTTTAGAAGTGAAACTAGTATCTCCACCATCCTGCACACTAACTAGGGTGAGTCCAGGGCAAGTAAGGGCGTAGGCATGTGACAGCGATAGGGGAAGGACCCGTAAAGAGACATTAGGGAGCTTAGGGTGCAGACACAGGTCAGTGTTAGGAGGAGACCCCTCTACCCTCTCCCTATAACCAGGGCCTTCCTCCTACACCATCCCTGTTGCTCATCCTTGTGTTACGTGGCATGCTGGGAGACCGTACACATCAGTGTGACACTCTCTACATAGAGAAAAGTGCATTTTGCCAACTACTGATTATGTTGGGGGGTAAGTGTCATACTAATGCAGAGGGGCCCACCGGTAGATTCTCCTTTTCTCCTGTTGTCCAGTCTGGGCCTGGCTGCAGCAGCGGTTAGCACAGCGCTGGTTACAACTGCCTGATCTTGTTCATGAGCTTTCATTGCACTCAGAAATGCCCGTTCTCTTTTGTGATACAGTTCACTGAGTTTATAAATTTGCCATTTTATACATTTTAACAACCACAATAGCTTTAGAATTAATCGCGTGTCATGGATTATGCGCTGCTTTAAATTGCCAAGTTTAATTTTATCACCTCTGGAAAATGAGGAAACCTACGAAATGTTCTTTTTTTAGAACTATAATTATCTTTTCATAACTTTGTGACGTTCTTACATCAGTACTATAAATATAACTCCTTTATTACACTATTGTACTATTCTCTAGCCTTATACATGTAAATGCGGCATCACGGATGTTTTCCCCCTCACACAGAACAGGATTCTATAGCAATGGTGGCCCGAACCCTTCGGACGACTGACATTTATGGCCGTTATACTGCACAGTACTACTAAGTGATCATAAGAGGACTTCACTTTGGTTTACTCTGGCATATTCCTGTGCACTATGCTGCCAATTTTCTAAAAGGCATTTTAAGTTATATTGTTGATTTTAGATGCGCATCTGCTCCGGCTCATTACTAGAGATGAGAACATTGATCTCAATTCTAAGCATGTTCATTATCATTGTGATCTGTACCATTAAGGTGCTTTGTCTTCATTGCCTTTTTCTGCCATTGCATTTAGAGAAATATGAATTTATTGCTATTGTATTGTCTGTTGTATTCTTTTCTTCTTAATGGCTGAGTCAGGTATACAGAGTGCATGCAGGAGCTGCTGAGCTTCATAATGGTCATCACATGTTCAATGTTAAGAAATATCTTCATCTATAAGTTAAAGTCTAATTCTTAGAAATTTTTCTAATTCCATACCGCATTGTTTTGGGAAACCAAGCAGTATATGGTCAATTTTTCTGCAGTGCCCCTACAGGAACAAGTAAGCATTGCACAATTTTTATACTGTGCAGTGCGAGGCTATGTTGAGACTAACAATGTAAAAATTAATGTAAAAATTAGTTTTGTATCCAATGTTTTGTGTTTTAAAAGTGCTATCACTTGCCATTAATGTTTTATTATTACCTTGTGTAAGTGATCCGGTCGACAGGGTAGGGGGTACTCGGATACCGGGACAGGGGGTTACTTCGGTGGGGGATCACAGCTGGTCGGTTGCCGGTTCCGAGCCCTGGACCCTCAGTGGCAGGGATGGGGATAATGATGATGGGGAATGATAACGTGACGCCACCTGTGGTGCCTGGTAATAGGGTTATCAGCACTGCGGCCAGCCGCTGAGGTGATGGAAATGCAGCTTTGATAGTACAACACCCCACAGGTGGAGCTTTAGCTCAGGGCAGTGGAGTGGATGAGGGAAGTAGTAGTAGCGGTTCTACTATGAACGCTGCAGGCGGTGGCAGTGAAGCAGGCACACACACAATAGTCTCCGTTTCGGTACCTTTTTACTGATGTCCGGTAACAGGCACGGTCCAGGAGGGTAAACAGGTTTTGGTGCAGGTTGGGACATTCACCTTGGAGAGTTGTGAGGCCTCCTCTATTAGTGTGTGTGGTGTTTGGGCTAAGTTCTGCCTGTAGTTGACCCTGCCGCTCTGTCTCCCTCTCAGGATGCTGTTCCACAACCGACAATGAGGACCTTTCTGTGGGATTCCTATTCTCTGCTCAGGTCCCTGGTTCTATGCTTGGTCAGGTTTGGAGTCTTCTATTCTTTACTTCAGGGGGAATAGATCCTCCTGGTCTGTCCGGGCTTTCGCTGCCACACTGTAGATGAATCGCAGCTTCAGACTCAGGTGTCCGGGTGGCTAAAGGGTTCTCAGATCTGTTCCCTTCTTCCTTCTTCCTACTTCTCACTTCTCCCACTGGCTTCCGTCCCTCTCCCAAGGTCTTAGCACAGGGCCTGGCTTGGTCCCAGCAACCAACCCCTTCACTAACTGCTCTCTCCTCTGCAGTCTGACTGGAACTAACTAACTGACTCATCCCCTCAGGCCTGGATATTTATAGGGGATCTGGCTTAAGGACAGTCAGTGGGGCTCCCCCTCCAGGTCTGGGGTGGAAGGTGTGGTGTGCTGTGTGTGCCAAGGTGTACGTATATCCCTCCCTGCACCGGTGGGTCCTGTGGCAATCCTCCGCAAGGGTGCCACATAAGTGCAGCTTGTCGTCTGTTCTCCTCAGTCTGATGGTTTTCTTTTGTCCATAAACCTCTCCATTCCTGAAACATTGTTGTCTCTTTACTGTATATAAATCTTGTTTTTTAGCTAAGTGAGCATGGTCAATAACTCCTTCTATGAGGACCCCATCCATTTAGATAGGCAGAATAAAGGGATTGACCAGGACGTTAACATGGATGGAAAAAGAAAACAAGTTTTGAGTGCAAAATGAGCGCTCTTTATCAAGCTGCAGCCAATAAAGAGCAATCCTTTTAAGCTCGAAACACGTTGCCGAATCCATGAATTATTTATAATATGACACAATAAATTTGGAGAATTTTTAAAGAAGCTGGGTCGTTTTTCTTCTTCCATTATATGCTCACGTCCTGTTTGACAGATTCTCTGCTTTAACCAGAGCTGATAGTGCATCTAGAACCTTGCAAATTGGCCAATCAGGTGGCCGCTAGCGATCACGTTATGTGACGTTGCGCCATCTGATTTGCCAGATCGCTACCGGCCATCTGATTGGCTGGTAGTGAAAGGTCCTTGTCCAGCGAGCGGAGGTGAGGTTTTCCGGTCCCGATGCAGGCGTCGGGCAGGTGAATATGTAAGTTTATTGTTTTTAAACAACTTTTACTCACTTGTAGGCTACATTCGCAGTGTATTCATAGATACACTGCGAAAGTATTAGGACTACTCGCTACTCCCGAGTACACATAAGTACTCGGAGAGTAGCGAGTAGCCCAAATACCGCTACTATTCGGCGAATACAGAATAGTAGCGAGTATACTCGCTCATCCCTAGATTCTAAATGATTTCTGGACAACCCCTTTAAATTTACAGGGAGAAATGGGCCATTTCCCAGGTAAAGAGAAACACACAAACAAAAAAAAAAATAGGGACATTTACAACAGATAAAAAAATGATCTATCCCCATAATCATGACTCACTAAGGCTGCCTTCACATTAGCGTATGTGAACGCAGCTTATGCTGCGTTCCCATACGCAGTCAAACGCATGCGCACTGCGTTCCTATGTTTAACATAGGAACGCATAGTGCCTGCGTTTGTCAGCGTTTGCTGCGTTCGGGTGCGGATGCGGACGATATCTGCTCCTTCCGGGGTCCAGCGTCCGCACCCGGGACGCAGCATGTTGCATTTTTTGTGCGATCGGGGACCTTGGAAAATCAGCAAGCGTCCCCAAGCGCACAAAAAAAGTATTGTCGTCAATGGGTCCGCAGTGTTCTGCGCTTGACAGCGCAGGAGAACACTGCGGACCCATTGAAAAATCTCCCGGTGGCCGCCAGTGATGTCACAGGAGCTCACCGACGGCCACCGGGAGATCAGCTGAGCCTCTGATGGTCTCCTCCTCCCCGCCGCTGGTAATACCCTAGCGGTGTCGGCAGGGTTAAACAGCTGATTTGACAGCTGTTTGAATCTTCCCGCGCTGACATCTCCTCTAGGTGTCGGCGCGGGAGATTCAAACAGCTGTCAAATCAGCTGTTTCTCCCCGCCGACACGTCCCGGAGCTTACCGGCGGCCGGGAGGAGGAGATCTCCGGCGCTGATCTCCGCCCCTGGACACCGCCGATTGGCTGCCGGGCTGCACAGTGATGTGTCCGCAGGTGGACATTCTCCGCTGCGGACACATCAAAATGACACCGCGTTTGACTGCGTTTGTGTCTGCATGCCATCAGCATGCAGACACAAACGCTAATGTGAAGGCAGCCTTAACTCCAGCCCTAAAATCCTCCAGAAACATTTACATTCATGTGTGAACAATATCAACAGTTTGCCTTTAAACTTTAGCTTTTCTGTGATTACCACCCGAGGCTTTATTTACTTAATGTTGTAAAGTCAAAGTGAAAACCAAAGGTAGAACAGGGGCAGATTTATCAATACTTTTATAGGATGCATCAATTTAGTAGTTAGAGAAAATGGTGCAAATTGCTCCAATTTTATCAGAATGGCACACACAGCAGGATAAGTTTATTGCAGCTGGCTGGGTAGGATAGACCCATCTTCTTTGTATGCTACCCGCCGACAGTATTTCTCTCTAAAATATGTTGTGGATGTCTTTTATAAATTTACAACATTTCTTGAGAAATGTCAAGGTAGACACATAACGCGAGTAAGTTGCATAATTAATTTTCTGCCCTTTAAGTACTTCATTTATTAATGTAATTTGTAACATTACTTTTTTACTTTAAAAACTGATGATCCAATTCCCTATAGAATGATATAGCAGCTGACAACTTAACTTTGCTCTGAGAGAAGCCACACGTTTCCCTGTATTTGTGAGAATAATATAGAAATCTGTTCTGAATAACTTCTAGTAGGGAATTTGAGGATTTTCCCTTCCGAATCCTACAAAAATGTTTCCATGCGTTCTGCACTTCTGCGTCCTCATTTTCTATCGGCTTCTGCTTCGTGACCTTGATTTTTCTGCTCTGTCTCTTTTGTTTCATAGAATTTAATGCTGGAAAATAATGAAATTTCTTTTTCACCTTGGTCATAAATCTGATATAGCGCAGTATATATCATATGTCCTTTCTTGTTTGCAGAGTTTTATGGAATGCCCGGATTACCAAAGGGCTTCATGACGATTTGTGTAAAATGCTCCGTGTCTTGGCGCCTCTGGTGCTTCTCCTGCTGTTGCTGATGAAGACCACTGGTAGCCCCAATTCTATTCGAATTGGTAAGTTTACAGATCAATTGTCTATCCACAGTATTTTAGACATGGTGGTAGCTATGTAATATTAATAGTATATTTCATACATTTCCTTTTATTTTTTGAAAATTGTATCCAAATCATTCCAATGCAGTGTAATCTTACACTTACTAATGTATTGTGGGACCCATTGAAGTGTGATTACACATGATACAGCCGTCGTTCCTACACACCCTGCTTCCTCCTGCATGTTTATAAGGATTTTCTAATTAACATTGTGATATTTTATAAATGGAGGGTGCCACTTTTATTATTTTCTATGATGTACTACTATTTATGTATGTTGCTTAGGCTACTTTCACATTACGATTTTGTTAAATCCGATGCTGTCCGATGAAAATTGGACAGCATCGGATGCTCAAAATCGGATGCCATCCGATCCGATTTTTTATCGGATCCGATTTAAATGGCTGGGGGAGGGCTGTGGGAGGTTTTGGGAGTGGTCTAGGGTATTGAGCATGCTCAATACAAAAAATCGGATCCGATATCGGATCCGATTTCCCATCCAATCCGATCCCCCATAGACTCCCATATTATTTTAATCGGATCGTATTGGATCACATCGGATCCGATGCGATCCAATTTTTGAATCGGATACCAAAATCGGAGCAGTCTCCGATTTTGGCTCCTGAAAAAAATCGGACAGAATCGCATCAGATGCAAATCGGATGCCATTAAGTGCACATCCGATCCGATCCTATCCCCATTGGAGAACATGGGGGCTAAATCGGATCCGATGCTATCCGATTTTTATCGGACAGCATCGGATTTAACAAAATCGTAATGTGAAACCAGCCTTATATGGCACTAACATATTCAGCAGTGCTGTATAGAGATTGTCATCATTCAGATTAATCCTTATTACCTACTCCTAATGGGGCTTACAATTATATTTCTCCATCTCTTACATGCGAAAGGGCTAATTAATGAATCATTATGTTTTTAGAGCGTGGGGGGTAACAGAGGAGCACATCGGAAATGTATTCAAACATGAAAAGAACATACAATCTCCACACAGATATTGACCTTAGTCATGTTCAAACCAAAAAAATCGAAGTGGTGCTAACCTTTGAGCCACCATCATGCTCATGATGTTGACCTTTTGCATGATATCTCTCCTAGAAGAGTAACTATCTAGTTTTGGACCTGGACACCCTACAATCACCAGTTTAGCCGTGGTTCTGCTTTGGTCTATAAAGATATATGTTTGTCACCCTTAAAAAAGAAGATAGCACAAATATATACAGACAACACAGTCTTACAAAAGAAAAATAGGGGAAATTCTGCTGCACACCGTGACGCAGGTTACCAGGCTTACAATGCTATGGCCATTGCATCAACTAAGTGCTCATTGTTTGCTATTTACTTTGAAGCAGTTTTCTGCTATGCCTCAAGCACCATACACATCAGCTCTTCACATAGCCAAGCCATAAGCATTCACTAGCCAACATGCTGTTTTACATTTTACTTGTGTCGGTGTGCAGCAGAATTCACCCCCCTATTTTTTCACCATGATATTTTTCTAGCTTGCAACCCTCACACAGAGGTGTCACCTGTCATCCCTAAGTTTAACACAGTCTTACAGTCAGCAAATAATACTACTATACAAGTAACAAATACCATAAAAAAACAATGTACTCCCACCAATACCACTATATAGATATAAACTAGACTACCACACTATGCCCAGATATCATCACCACATATTGATTGAATATTACCACCATACGGTAATAATTGACAAGCAAATTGTGTCTTTAGAGAGGAAGAGGGCTTGCACTCTATCGCCACCTATTGGAAGTAGCAACCCTAAAATTCAATATTGACCCTTTAACAAGGCTTGTCGTATGACTTAGGATATAAACCAAACCAGAATCTCAATTTACAGAAATAGTGTTTCAGGGTATTGCCTCTTGTCAGTACAAAATATGAGATCTGTTTAATAAAAATACACTGTTTGACGTAAAAATGCAAAAATGTAAGAAGACCAATATTACAACAATACAGTGACCATGGTTGATATCGTTTGTACACTTGCACTCTGTATACCATACATGTGTTTAATGTAGATATATATCCAGTAACTCACGTTTGAACACTCTGACCGTACTCATTAGAGATGAGCTTGATATATTCTAGTGCAATTGAATTCTACTTGAATATTACATAAACTAGTAAAAAGGCCCGATGCAATTGCATCGGGAGCGCGGTGAAATGAATTGTGTGTATACAGGCGGGTGAGTGGCTAGCAGAGTATATATGGGGCTCTGTGGGTAGCAGAGTATAGAGGCGGCTGTGTGGGTAGCAGAATATAGAAACGGCTCTGTGGGTAGCAGAGAATACAGGCGGGTCTGTGGGTAGGAGAGTATACAGGCGGCTCTGTGGGTAGCAGAGTATAGAGGCGGCTCTGTGGGTAGCAGAGTATAGAGGCAGCTCTGTGGGTAGCAGAGTATACAGGCGGCTGTGTGGGTAGGAGAGTATACAGGCGGCTCTGTGGGTGTCAGAGTATAGAGGGGGCTCTGTGGATAGCAGAGTATGATGTGGCGGGAGGCTGGAGGAGTGAGGGGAGCAGAGGCTGGAGGGGTGAGGAGAGCAGAGGCTGGAGTGGTGAGGAGAGGTCCAGATGGAGGGGTGAGGAGAGGTCTGGCTGGAGGGGTGAGGAAAGATGCGGCTGGAGGGGTGACATCACCGCTCGGCGGCAGGACGTGGCTGCGTGCTGGGGCTGATCGCAGCCCCAGTCACACGGCATTGTCCTCTGCGGCGGGTTGGGTGACGCAGAGAGGGATCAGTTCTTGCCCTTAGGTCACACATGTGACCTGAGCGGAAGGAGCGGATTGGGCGGTGTGTGGTAAAGACAGGACGGTCATCCGATTGGTCTAGGACGCCAAGTCCTGGGCAATGGGATGGGCGTCCTGTGTGTACAACACAGCGCCCAATCCGCTTGCAGGGGCAGGCAATGGGAGTGAGCAGGGCGTGTCAGGCTTTGCAGGCTGACACGGTCCGCTCACTCCCATTGGCTGTTGCCGGCCACAGGACGACGTCCCTGGCTCCCGGCACCCGGCCACAGCCCGTAGACCGCTACTCCACCAGCATGGCGACATTGAGAGCCCAGCGGTGAGAGAGTGGCGAGGGGCGGAAGGCTCCGGCGGCATCCGGGCAGCATGGACCTCGCGGAGGGCGTGAGGGCGGTGGCGATGGTGCGGGGCCGACGGTTGGCAGGATGGCAGCGGTGTCAGGTAGTGCGGCTGAGGATGGAGGAGGGTGAGAGGGTGGAGGAGGCTGTGAGGCTGGAGGAGGCTGTGAGGCTGGAGGAGGATGTGAGGCTGGAGGAGACTGTGAGGTTGGAGGAGGCAGTGAGGATGGGGAGGCAGTGAGGATGGGGAGGCTGTGAGGATGGGGAGGCTGTGAGGCTGGAGGAGGCTGTGAGGCTGGAGGAGGCTGTGAGGCTGGAGGAGGCTGTGAGGCTGGATGAGGATGTGAGGCTGGAGGAGGCTGTGAGGATGGGGAGGCTGTGAGGCTGAAGGAGGCAGTGAGGCTGGAGGAGGCTGTGAGGCTGGAGGAGGCTGTGAGGCTGGAGGAGGATGTGAGGATGGAGGAGGCTGTGAGGCTGGAGGAGGCTGTGAGGCTGGAGGAGGCTGTGAGGATGGGGAGGCTGTGAGGCTGGAGGAGGCTGTGAGGCTGGAGGAGGATGTGAGGATGGAGGAGGCTGTGAGGCTGGAGGAGGCTGTGAGGCTGGAGGAGGCTGTGAGGATGGGGAGGCTGTGAGGCTGGAGAAGGCTGTGAGGCTGGAGGAGGCTGTGAGGCTGAAGGAGGCTGTGAGGATGGGGAGGCTGTGAGGCTGGAGGAGGATGTGAGGCTGGAGGAGGCTGTGAGGATGGGGAGGCTGTGAGGCTGAAGGAGGCTGTGAGGCTGGAGGAGGCTGTGAGGATGGGGAGGCTGTGAGGCTGAAGGAGGCTGTGAGGCTGTAGGAGGCTGTGAGGATGGGGAGGCTGTGAGGCTGTGAGGATGGGGAGACTGTGAGGCTGGAGGAGGCTGTGAGGATGGGGAGGCTGTGAGGCTGGAGGAGGATGTGAGGCTGGAGGAGACTGTGAGGCTGGAGGAGGCAGTGAGGATGGGGAGGCTGTGAGGCTGGAGGAGGCAGTGAGGATGGGGAGGCTGTGAGGCTGGAGGAGGCTGTGAGGCTGGAGGAGGCTGTGAGGATGGGGAGGCTGTGAGGCTGGAGGAGGGTGTGAGGCTGTAGGAGGCTGTGAGGATGGGGAGGCTGTGAGGCTGGAGGGGGCTGTAGGAGGCTGTGAGGATGGGGAGGCTGTGAGGCTGGAGGAGACTGTGAGGCTGGAGGAGGCTGTGAGGCTGGAGGAGGCAGTGAGGATGGGGAGGCTGTGAGGCTGGAGGAGACATTTACTGTACTGAGCATGCTCAGTACAGTAAAAGGTCTCCAAACAGGAAGGCAGGGGTTAAAAAAAAAAAAAAAGTTAATGCTCACCTCTCCCCGAGCCCCCGCCGTCTCCTGCCGTCTTCCTCCAAGCTTCCGGTGGCTGCCGCAGGCTCCCAGTGTCTGCAGAGCTGTTCTAGTGCAGTTCAGGACCTGCGGTGATGTCACAGTCACGTGACACCAGGTTACCATGGAGTAACCTGGTGTCACGTGACTCTGACATCACCACAGGTCCTTGACTGCAGTAGAAGAGCTCTGCAGACACACGGAGCCTGCGGCAGCCACCGGAAGCTTGGAGGAAGACGGCAGGAGACGGCGGGGGCTCGGGGAGAGGTGAGCATTAACTTTTTTTTTTTTTTTTTTTTTACAGTAGTGCGGGTCTGCGGCTCGTGATGACGCTGCGCGTCATCACTCGCAGTCCCACAAAGCATGTTGGGATTCGGCGACAACGCCCGAATTCCCAACTGCGGATTATATAAGTAGATGTGAATTCACCAAAATGAGGATTTTTCGCAATTTCATTCACCTGGGATTCAGCAAAATAGTGGTCACTGTCCACCATTTATTTTGAACCGTAAAGATCCACCGAAAGGTTAAAAAATACGTATACTCACCTCATCACTCACTTCTACTGTCCTTCCGCTCCTCACTGTTGTTCACACTTCACTTTACTGTCTTATTAACACCACTGCCAAGTGCTGAAATTCCAAACTCTGATGAGACTTGTAAAGGTGCTATGCATGCACAATGGGTCAAAGCACACCTCAAGACAATATGACCTTTTGTGCTATTGAGCAGGACCCTCAAGGGGCCTCAGTGCTTATGGCAGTAATAAGAACATGAGCAAGAACAGGACAGAGGATGTTGGGGAGTGGTGTGCTGGGGATGTGAGTGATGAGGAGAGTATAAGTATTTGTTTTTCTTTTTTTTTTTTACATCTTACGGGTATTTATAATCTGGGAACTGCAGAGAGCCCAGAGCATAATAAGGGATGTTGAGTTCAATGAGAATGACTTCTCTGCAAATCAAATTTCCAAACAAAAATCTGTGCCAACAGGCAAATATGGGTCTCTATTTTTATTATTATTATTTATTTATATAGCACCATTATATTCCATGGTGCTTTACGTGCAAAAGGGGGAGACTAGGACAAGTACAATAAATGTGGACAATTCGGTCAACAGGTACAAGAAGGGAGAGGATCCTGTCCACGAGGGCTCACAATCTACAAGGGATGGATGGGAATACAATAGGAGGTGGAGGTGCTGGTCGTGTGGCTGTGCGGTGGACCGGGTCTCATTGCAGGGTGTAGGCTTGTTTTGCAGGCTTCTTTTGAAGATTATCAGGGTAGGAGAATGTCTGATGCGTTGAGGCAGAGAGTTCCAGAGTATTGGAGTCACGGGAGAAATCCTGTATGCGGTTGTGTGAAGAGGAGATGAAGGGGGAGTAGTGGAGGAGTTCTTGTGAGGATCGCAGGTTGCGTGAGGGTAGGTATCGGGAGATCATGTCGGATATGTATGGAGGGGACAGGTTGTGGATGGCTTTGTATGTCGTGGTTAATGTTTTAAACTGGGATCTCTGGGAAGCAGGGAGCCAATGAAGGGTTTGGCAGAGGGGAGAGACAGGGAGTAGCGGCAAAATAGATGGATTAGACGGGCAGCGGAGTTTAGGATAGATTGGAGAGGTTCAAGGGAGGTAGCAGGGAGGCCAGTGAGCAGGAGGTTGCAGTAGATGATGAGAGCATGAATAAGGGTTTTGGCAGCGTCTTGGTCAAGAAAAGTGCGGATCCGAGAGATGTTTTTGAGCTGAAGTTGGCATGAGGTGGCGAGGGCCTGGATGTGGGGCTTAAAGGAGAGGGAAGAGTCAAGGATAACCCCGAGGCACTTGGCGTGGAGGACTGGGGAGAGAGAGCTGTCTCTGATTCGGCCGATCATTTCTTTGAAGAAGGAGGCAAAGTCTTCAGTAGAGATAAGGAGAGAGGGAGGGGGAGCGGGCTGGCGGAGTAAGGAATTGAATGTTTTGAAAAGCTGTTTGGGGTTGTTGGACAGGGAGGTTATTAGGGATGAGAAGAAGGTTTGTTTGGCGGCAGAAAGTGCAGCCTTGAAGGTGATGAGGTACTGTTTGAACAGCGCAAAGTGTTCAGTGGAGTGTGATTTTTTTCCATCTCCTCTTGGCGACCCTAGATGGCCCGTATCAGGTCTTTAGTGAGGGTGGTGTGCCAGGGTTGCCTGTTAGTGCGAGGAGCATGGTGTGTGAGGGGGGTGGCTAGGTCGTGGGCCTTGGTTAATGTGGTGTTGTAGAGGGTGGTGGCAGTGTCTGTGTTGTGTATGGATGTTATGTCAGCGAGAGGGAGAAGGGATTCTGAGAGTGAGTGTAGATCGATGTGTTTTAGGTTTCCGCGGGGGTGATCGAGTTTGCGGAGAGGGGTGGCATAGTAGTGGAGGTGAGTGCGGAGAAGGTCAATAGATTGTGGTCAGACAGGGGGAGAGATGAGTTTGTGTTGTTAGTAAGGGAGCAAAAACGGGTAAAGATGAGGTCCAACATGTGGCCATCTTTGTGGGTGGCAGAGGAGGACCTTTTGGAGAGCCCAAAGGAGGAGGTGAGGAAAGAAGTTGAGAGGCGGTTGGGTCGGCAGTATCAATGGGGATATTGAAGTCGCCCATAATGATAGTGGGGATATCAGCAGAGAGGAAATGAAGTAGCCATGGGGTAAAGTGGTCAAGGAAGGTGGGAATGGATCCAGGGGGGCGGTAGATGATGGCTAGCTGGAGGCTACAGGGGGAGAAGATGCGGACAGAGTGGGCCTCGAAAGAGGGGAGAGTAGCAGAGGGAGACAGTGGGATAGGGGTGAAGGAGCAGGTGTTGGACAGGAGTACACTGACACCTCCGCCATGTTTGTCAGAGGTGCGGAGGGTGTGGGAAAGACTGAATCCGTCATAAGATAGTGCAGCGGGGGAGGCCGTGTCCGAGGGGGTGAGCCAGGTCTCTGTGATGCCAAGGAATGAGAGTTTTTTGGAGATAAAGAGTTCATGGATATGTGGGAGTTTATTACAGACTTAGCGGGCGTTCCAGAGTGCGCCAGGTAGGGAGACTGGGGGAGCAGAGGCTGGGGGGATGGGTTGAAGGTTGGTGAGGTTACGGGGGTGAGTGATGGTGAGGTTACAGGGGTTGGTGGTGGGTCCTGGGGGAGGGGTTTAGGTGACTGTGGGGATGTGGTGGGGGGGGCCAGCATTAGGGGAAATGTCGCCAGCAAGTAGGAGGAGCAGGGAGAGGGTTAGCAGGTGGGAGCAGGAGAGTTCACGTGGTGGGCATGCCTGTTTGGAGATAAAGGATTGAAAGTGAAGGAATAGTTCACAGAAATGGGTGAGGTGGCTAGGTAGGATGGAGGGTGAGAGAAGTACATTGATGCTGGGAGGAGGGATGAGGGGGGTATCAGGAAATGAAGAAGTATGGGAGTTAGGGTGCAAAGGAGCGGAAAAATTGTAAACTGTGAGTGGAGGGTGAGGGTTAGCAGGGTCAGGTGTAACTGGATCGTGGGATGTAATGGTGGACAAGTAGTCAATTGAGGGGAGCAGTCCGGGGTGGGATGACACCCAGGGATGAAATGAAGATCAGGGGGATGTAGCCGGGGACGAGAAGGAGCAGCTAGGGATGAGATGAAGGAGTCAGGGGTGAGGTGGTGCAGCTGGTGATGGGTTGATGCAGGCAGGGGCCAGGAGCAGCCTGGAGTCAGTTGAAGTCAGAGTCTGATGCAGCCATTACTCATTGATTTTATCTGTTCTTTCCATCTAGTCCAGAGAGCCATGAAAAAATCATGTTTCTGCAAAATGTAACATTCAGAAGCCTTTGGCTCATTGTCAGCTTTTCAATACGCTCCTCCCTTTTACCTACTTCTAATCAAACTCTATAGGGTTCTGTGCAGTAATAATTCCACCCTCTTTTCCACACCAGATTTGTGTCCCAAAAAGTAACACTGCACCCTTTGTAGCTCCACAGTTATATATTGTGCCTCCTGTATGCTTCCAAGTCTTTAAATATATCCCTGGCACACAATAAAAGAAGAGAGATGATTATCCTTTTTGTGTTTTTTATTTTTGAAGGTGAAAAACAGGTTGTATCACACAACGTTTCGGCTCCAGTTGAGCCTTTCTCAAGTGAGTCTTCTGTATATATAGAAAGGGGGTTTGTGGTTCAGTTCCCACATGAGCAACTGCTCAGGCCAGTACCCTGTTTGAGGTACTCAGCATATGACTCCGTCCTTTGTGTCAGTGCAGCAGCATGGTGGCTGGTCCGGGTGGATGGACAGGAGCCTCGATACCGTGAGGAAGTTGTCCGTTCCAAGGACGGAGGCTAGGATTTCATTGGTTTCATCATCATTGAAAGAGAAAAGGCCGCTCCTGGCCATGTGTATTTTCGAGCTATACTATATGCTCTCTGATTCGTCCTGTATGCTTCCAGACAGTAATAGTGGCCTCAAAGCAGTTCATGTCACATTTTCCCCTTTTTGCCCCACAGAATTATTATCTCCTCCTTTGTGCCATCATGCAATAATTATCTCCCATGTTCTGCCCCTTACAATAAAAATGTCCCTTATTCCTTTGTACAATGATTATGCTCCCACTTTGTGCTCAAATACATTTAATTATGACCTCATACAATAATTTTGTCCCTTTTGTGCCTACATACCACTAGAGTGCGCTATTCTTGCTTCTATAGAATAGTTATGTCCTCCTTTTTGACTCCATACAATAAATATGCCCCCTTTATAATGTACCCTTTGTGTGACCTTTATAACAATGTCCCCCACTCTGCTTTTTTTTTTTCCTAGCAAGATCACCTTCCTTCTTGCAATCAGCAGCCTGGCACAAGCAGCACAATCAAGTGACAGCATTGCACCATATGAGTTACCAGAATAGGTGGTGGAGCAGGAAGATGACGGCTCTCTGCTCCATCATAGTTTTTACCAGTAATATTGGGGAATGTGGCAGGCCCCTCCTTCAGTTCGAGATCCAGTGTGCGACCACGATCATTAAATCCTCCCCTCTTTTTCACCTTTAAATATGAAACATAACAAGTCATGTCCTATTTTCTCTTTGCTCTTTGGCTTTCCTCCTTCATCTTCTCTAGAATGTGTATGTGTCACATGCTGGGTGGCAGTCAACAGATCAAGCGGTATCAGTAAGCAGTAGAATAGAGTCTCAATATCAAACGTTGATTGTCTTTGAAGACATTGAGTAATGACAGCACTACATTAAACTTTATAAAAGAGCAGCATGCAGACAGTTATAAGACTCCAGCAGCATGCAAACAACTGCCTGACACACATATGAGCATGATAATAGAAAATAATTACCAAATTTCTAAATAGAAATGAGCGAGTGGCAAGATCAATATTCCAATGGAAGCCCTGCGTACCCCTACTACCTGATGGCATCCAGAAGTTGTCTTTTGATTAATCAACCTGAAGTGATATCATTGTTGCAATGTGATCCACACAAGACATTGCACCAGACCCGCTAATCAATAGAGGAGCCACAGATGCTGCCAAGAAGAAAGTGGTGCGCCGTGCTGTGGTCAAGCTGCTAAAGAATATTGACCTGATCACTGGAATGGGGTCATGAAAATGTATTCACTCATCTCTACTTTTAAGTTTTGATGTCATCTGGTTGAGCAACAAGACATATTAAAGGATATGGACACCTTTGGTGAAAATGTATTTATTTTCACTTAAATGCATGTATTTTGGGCTAATCATTTTTTGCAACCGAGTTTAATTAAAAATGTATAACTATTTGGCTTTTTTTTCTCCCACACATTGACAGATGCAGAATGAGGGAATAGAAAATAAGACAGGGAGCTGGTTTTGAAGGGGTTTTGTACGTCTTTTATTTATGTTTCTGACAACGCAGATTTATGACCACAAAGTTAAGATAAACTTATAAGTGGTCTATAGTCATAAATCAGCTGAGAGGAGCTTAGAAAGAGTAACAGATAAAAGAGTTCCAAACACATGGTCAGGAGGAGCTAATTGATGGATTCTGGGTTTTGCATCCAGCAATGTGCAGGGAAACATAGAGCCTTTAAAAGCCAAACAATGTAACATTCTTACTAAAACAAAAATGATTTTTAGTTTAAAATAACATGTATTTAAGTAAAATAAAAAAATATTCCTGAAGGTGTCAATATACTTTAACCCCTTAAAGAGGACCTGTGACGCCACTGCTGCATGGCAATCTAAATGCAGCACTGAATGCAGCATATCTGCTGCATTCAGCGAAGGGGTCCTCCATGTGTCTTTGTGCAGTGTACCCCAAGATATAGCCTTAGGCAAACTCACTGTAAAACGTCATGAGGGCATTCCCTGCTGCAGGAGTGAGCTTGATTCACGGGGGCCATTCCCTCCCCTCTACCTCTCTGTGCTGCTTCTGCTGTGCTGGCTCTGCCCTCCTCCTCTCCTGCTCTCTGTCACTCATCCTGCTGCACACAGCATGCAAATCATTTGTCCTGATGTCCGCTCCAGATTCCTGCCCTGCTGTCTGAACATAGCATAAACAGCACAGCAGAAGGCGGCGCAGAGAGACAGAGGGGAGGGAATGGCCCCCGTGAATCAAGCTCACTCCTGCACCAGGGAATGCCCTCATGGCATCTAACAGTGATTTTTACGAAGGCTATATCTCGGGGTACGCAGTGCACAGACACATGGGGAACTCCTTCCCTGAATGCAGCAGACATGCTGCATTCAGTGCTGCATTTAGATTGCCAAGTAGCAGGAGGGTGACAGGTCCTTTTTAAGGACAGCCAATACTTTTAGCTGAGGTTATTAAGAGGCCTTCGCCTCAGAACTGCTCTTTTACGGCATTGAGGATAAAGGAAATATCACCACAAGACTGTTGAAAATGTCAGTATTGGACATATATGACTGATAACATCAGTCTCAATTAGTTTCAGAACACGTCTGGTGCATTAAACCCCTTAAAGGCCATTGTCAAGCAGTACATCAGCATCTAGATGGTTAAAAGAAGGAGGAGCTCCTTTTTAACCATATCGGCAACCCGTGATGATGACCATGGGTGCTTATACTTCCTTTTTCAATCTAAGATTATGTAATGACCTTGGAATATGGTGGCTTTCAAAGGCTATCATGTGTAGACAGCTCTGCAGTCTCTGTGAATTGCTGCAGTAGTTTAATCGAGTTAATTTACTTTAGTCTAATAAGGGATAACTTCTGAGGCTCTGCAGTACACGAGTGTCACGTGTACACTGCTCTACAGTCTCTGTGAGTTGCTCTGCAGTAGTTGAATGGAGCTAATTTCCTTTAGACTATTAAGGTTAATATCTGTGGCTCTGCAGTAAAGTTGCTGTTGCTGAGTGAATCAGGTGATGTGGTTTTACCACTCCCCCAGCTTTTAAATAGTCCCATGAGCCATCACCTGGTGCTATTGATTGAGTTCATTCTCTGCAAAGACCGTGAGCTGTGTTGATGCCAAGTTCTTTTCTACTGAAGCTTTCTTGCTGTGTAGCTTCATGGAGATTGCCATCTCTCTGGGAGTTGCTGTGCTTATCCAGGTCACTGAGTGGAAGTGAGGGAGTTATAGCCTAGGGCTGGTCAGGAGCAGGGCAAAGGTGGTGGCCTAGATATCCTCACCTTTAGAGAGAGGTACTTCTTGGAACAATGTCAGCTAGGGACCCCAAGTCTAATGGTCAGACTAGTTCCCCTGATTGCATTTTGCTCATTATTGCTATCCTGCTAACTTCAGTAGGGAAAATAGTTATTTGATCCCTTGTTGATTTTGTAAGTTTCCCCACTGACAAAGACATGAACAGTCTATAATTTTAAGGGTAGGTTAATTTTAACAATGAGAGATAGAATATCAAAAATAAAATCCAGAAAATCACATTGTCTAATTTATATAAAGTTATTTGCATTTTGCAGACGGAAATGAGTATTTGATTCCTCTGGCAAACTAGACTTAATACTTGTTGACAAAAGCCTTGTTGGCAAACACAGCAGTCAGATGTTTCTTGTAGTTGATGATGAGCTTTGCACACATGTCAGGAAGAATTTTGGTCCACTCCTCTTTGTAGGTCATTCTAAATCATTAGGATTTTAAGACTGTCGCTTGGCAACTTGGAGCTTCAACTACCTTCATAATTTTTTTATGGGATTAACTTAATGTGCTTCTTTTTTACCATGACTTAATGTGCTTCTTTTTAAGCCACTCCTTTGTTGCCTTGGCTGTATATTTTGGGTCATTGTTGTGCTGGAAGAGCCAGCCGTGACCCATTTTTTAATGTCATGGTGGAGGGAAGGAGGTTTTCACTCAGGATTTTATTGTACATGGCTCCATCCATTGTCCATTGATGCGGCGAAGTAGTCCTGTGCCCTTAGCAAAAGACACACCCTCAAAACATAATGTTTCCACCGCCATGCTTGACTGTGGGGATGGTGTTCATTGGGTCATAGGCAGCATTTCTCTTCCTCCAAACATGGCACGTTAAGGTAATGGTAAAGAGCTCAATTTTTTCTCATCAGACCACAGCACCTTCTCCTAATCACTCTCATAATCACCAAGGTGTTCATTGTCAAACTTCAGATGGGCTGCACATGTGCCTTCTTGTGCAGTGGCGAATATGCAAATAGAGTTGGTGGAGCCTCGTTTAGGAGTCTCAAACATGGGACTAGCCAGAATTCCCTCCAGGGAAGGACCTAGCCCTGGGGTGGCTCCTTGCAGAAACCACCATAACCACCATATTAAGTGGCTCTTTCAGTCAATATCTAACTCTTTACAAGTTTAAAGAATTAGCAAAGCCAGGTATCCATCCACAGACAACTGTTTCGGGGTTTTGCCCCTCATCTCTTCCTCCGAACACAGCGAGTTGAATTAATGCCATAGAGCTCAATTTTTGTCTTATTTACCTCAGCACCTTCTCCCAATCACTCTCAGAATCACCAAGTTGTTCATTGGCAAACTTCAGATGGGCTGCATGTGTGCCTTCTTGAGCAGTGGGACTTTGTGGGCACTGTAGGATTTTAATCCATTATGACCAAATGTGTTACATCCCTCCAGGAAAGGACCTAGCCCTGGGGTGGCTCCTTGCGGAAACCACCACAACCACCATATTAAGAGGCCCTTTCAGTCAATATCAAACTCTTTACGAGTTTAAAGATATGACAAAGGAATTACCAAAGCCAGGTATCCATCCACAGACAGCTGTTTTGGGGTTTTGCCCCTCATCAGTGTGGAGTAGAATTTTGGCTAGGTGGGAGCAATGTCTGGTAGACCAACATCACAAAGCACTCCCTGATCTCAAGAAGACCAGTCGAGGAAAACACTGCGGGCAGCCGGCAAAAGCGCTCAAACACTGCGAAATCCTAGGTGCATTGCCCCCTGGGAATTACGAATATGCAAATAGAGTCCGTGGAGCCTCGTTTAGGAGTCTCAAACACGGAACTAGCCAGATATCCCTCCAAGAAAGGACATAGCCCTGGAGTGGCTCCTTGCGGAAACCACCATAACCACCATATTAAGTGGCCCTTTCAGTCAATATCCAACTCTTTACAAGTTAAAGATATGACAAGGGAATTACCAAAGCCAGGTATCCATCCATAGACAGCTGTTTCGGGGTTTTGCCCCTCATCAGTGTGGAGTAGGATTCTGGCTAGGTGGGAGCAATGACTGGTAGACAAACATCACTGATCTCAAGGAGACCAGTCGAGTAAAACACCGTGGGCAGCCGGCAAAAGCTCTCCCCATGGCTAGGTCCTTCATTGGAGGGATATCTGGCTAGTTTCGTGTTTGAGACTCCTAAACGAGGCTCCACGGACTCTATTTGCATATTCGTAATTCCCAGGGGGCAATGCACCTACGATTTTACTGTGTTTGAGTGCTTTTGCCGGCTGTCTGCAGTGTTTTCCTTGTCTGGCCTCCTTGACATCAGTGAGTGCTTCTTGGGCAGTGGGACTTTGTGGGCCCTGCAGGATTTTAATCCATTGTGGCGTAATGTGTTACCAATGATTTTCTTGGTGACAGTGATCCCAGCTACCTTGAGATCATTAACAAGTTCCCCTCTGTGTAGTTTTAGGCTGATCTCTCACCTTCCTCATGATCCTGGATACCCCACGAGGTGAGATTTTGTATGGAGCCCCAGATCGATGTTGATTGAAACTCATTTTGTATTTCTTCCATTTTCTTACATTTTACATGTATTTACATGTATCTTACATGTATTTCTTCCATTTACTACTTCAACAGTTGTTTCCTCACCCAGCAAAGTACTTATAGTTTTGTAGCCCATTCCAGCCTTGTGCAGGTATAGGATTTTTTCCCTGACATCCTTAGAAAGCTTTTTGGTAATGCCATGTTGTAGAGGTCAGAGTCTGACTGATTAAAGGGGAACTCTGGGGAGAGAAAACATTTTAGTACAGTCCCTGCCTTGCTACATGATGAAACAGAGCTGTACACTGCAGTTCTAAGATCTATAGTTCGCTTAGAATTCAATAAAATCATACCTGCTCCTTTGATCTCCCCCTCCCTCATGAGACATAAAATTTCAGCGTAACACAGCTTCATGCAGGAGCAGATATCAGGAGGTGTGTCAGGGGTGTGGATGCCGGGAGCTTCAGGATCATCCTACACTCCAGTGAGGAGTGATGATGATGATCCATTGAAAGTTGGAGGGACAGGAAGCTACCATGTTCCTATGGGGAGGGTAGACCAAGCAGAGCTAAATCGATCACTGTAATGATTTGCCTCTGCTCCTAGCCTCACAATAACATTTACACATTATGCATCATCATACAGCAGAGGATCACAGCGTGTATTTGTATCTGCTTGGTGACACGATTGCTGTTTGAAGCCTTGATCCCCCTGTTACATAGAATGGTATATCAGGGATAGGATTGTAGTGTGAGCATGGGGCTGGTGGCCATGCCCCTGATACAACTTCTACTTTCTGCTCCTACATGAAGCTACCAGGCTGAAAGTTCTCTGTCAAATGAGGGGTGTTCAGATCAGAGGATCAGGTATGATTTTATAGATTTATAAGCAATCTATAGATCCTAGAACTGCAGTGTACATCTCTGCTTCATCATATAGGAGGGCAGGGGACTACACTGAAAAAGTTTTCTCTCACCAGAGTTCTCATTTAATTATTCAATGTATGTGGACAGGAGTCTTTTATACAGGTGACAATTTAAGACAGCTGTCTTTAATGCAGATAATGAGTTGATTAGGAGCATCTAACTGATCTGTAGGAGCCAGATCTCTCATTGGTTGGTAGGGGATCAAATACTTATTTTTCTCCGCAAAATGCAAATACAGTTATATCATTTAGACAATGTGATTTTCTGGATTTTATCTTTGATATTCTATCTCTAGCTTTTAAAATTATCCTACCTTAAAATTCATGTCTTTGTCAGTGGGCAAACTTACAAAATCAGCAAGGGATCAAATACTTATTTCCCCCACTTGTAACCCCTTTGTCTGTTTCTACCACCCGTGATAAAGGCCCTGCATCAGTTGTCTAAGCAGGCAGAGTGAAACTGGCAGGTCCCATGCATTGCACTACATGTGTACTGCAGTGTATGAAATCAAAGATCAAAGTAAGAAAACTTCAAGTCCTTTATAGTGGCACTAAGTGAATAAATTGAAAGAAAAACAATGAATTTTAAAAATTGAAGAAAAAAATGAAAAAGTGTTTTGCCACAAAAAGCGCAGCTTCTATCTATAATAAAATGAAACAAAAATATGTAGAGACAGCTCACATTGCTACAGCTGGGAAGACCAGATCTATCAAATTGTCATATCATTTTCTCAGTATCGCCAACACCGTAAAAATAAATAAATAAAATATGCACCAAAAATGTAGCTTTTTCATCTTAAAACTCATCTGCACAAAAAAATGTCATCAATGAAACTGTTAAATTGTTTTGCAAAAGCAAGCCCTTACGCGCGGTTCTGTCAGCAAAAAACATATAAATGTTACAGCATTCAGAATATAGTGGTGTAAAAACAAATAAATTGTTTGTGAAATATTGTTTTTAATGTGCAAAAAAATAACTACGTAACTCTATAAATATGATAATGCAATCATTGTACTGAGCCAAACAATAGCTCGTCACTTTTACTGTAAAGTAAACAATGTAAATGAGAAATAAAAAATAAGAACAATATCTGAATTGATGGTTTTTGTTATCCTGCATCCTTCAAAGCTGAGCACCCAATAGATGTTATGTACTCATACCTGGTAGCAACTACCTGGTAATCTTACATTTATCCCTCCCCCCAAAAAAACATCATATATTGATGAAAAACATTTTTTATGTAATAAAAAAGCATTTTTACTGTGCAAATCTAGCAAAAGATTTAAAAAAAAACTATGTATAAAGCCATAACGCACAGTTAATGGGGTAAAAAAATTTAAAAATAATAATTCTTGTACTGCCATTTATTTGTTCTATGTGCCTCCTAAAAATCAAAACAAGCCTTGGTTTCCATTTACCCTGTGCTCTACGCCGAGCGCTTTCCTTGAGTTTTCCATGTAAATCCCCAGAAAGCGTGATTCAGACGAAACATTCAACAAATGAAATCACTATAATGACTTTGGACTCCATGTGGCCTTAATGAAAAGACCCAAAATAGTAGTTGCAGACTAAGGTTAATTCATCGGGGGTTTCTGCTATTCTGGCACCTTAGGAGTTCCACAAGCTATTCCAGCAACTCTACTCTCCAAAAGCCAAATTGGCTCCTTCCTTTAAAGATCTGCTTTGCGTCGGAACACAGTTTCTACTATCATTTGGTGGGAAAAAATGACATAACAAATTGAGGATCTATTTTAACCTATACTCTGTGCACATGAAAAATTTGACTTAATATAAAAATAATATTTTTACCACTAAAATGTTATATTCCCACATCCCAATATTACAAAATTCTTTGAGGCACCTGTGGATTGAAAATGCTCAGTATGCTCCTATGTAAATTCTAAATTCTTTCAATGATTTCCAAAATGGTATTTACTTGGTTGTAGGTTTTGCTGTTCTGGCACTTCAGGGGCTCTGCTAATGGGGCCCATATTTAGAGATGAGCGAACATTTCAAAGTTTAATTGAAATACACAAAAGATAAAATCGCTCCAATAGGGAGAACCTTTTGGTCTAGTGGGTGTGAATCAGGGGTTGTCTCTCACCTGTGATGGTTGTGCGCCTCCGCACAACCTCAGTGTAGCTATGGCTCAAAGCACCTCCGGCATCGGCTCCACTCTGACACAGCTTGTGCCAGCTTCCTGACCAGCTCCTAGCATGTCTGATTGGATGGAACACGGTCACGTGACTCACGTGACACTGGTCACAGGGTCTGACATCACCACAGGTCCTATCAGTCCAGGGACGCTTGGCTAGGATTATCCGTGTCTTGGATCAGTAACAACACACCCAGAAGGGTGGTTGTGTAGAATTAAGGAAAGAAAGGGTTACTAGCTAACAGCGCTTCGGGGCACAAATAAGGAGGTTACTTATGGGTTAACACGTTTATTTACCACAACGCGTTTCCACAACAATCCATTGTGGAAACACGTTGTTGTGTTAATCCATATGTAATCTTCTTATTTTTGCCCTCCAGCGCTCTTAGCCAGTAACCCTTTCTTTCCTTAACATTTCAAGGTTTGGTTCAGTTTGGGTCGCCGAACCTCATGGTCTTGAGCAAACCTGTTCAGGTTCATAGTTCAGGTGCTTAACATTTGCAAAACACTGGAGGGGAGCATCGCTTGATAATCAATTTAGAAGCACGGTCCCAAGTTTCAAATCCATGGGCTGCTCCTTCCAGGTATGATGGTGTGGTCTCGTCATTTTCGGTACTGCACATTGTGGGGTGTATTGGGTAGAGCGGCTGGCTCCGGAGCATTCACATTCCAAAGCTGGAATCCCCCACAATGCACCAGACCGGAAATGACGTGACTGCGGTGGCATACACAGAAGGGGCAGCCCATGGACTTGAAACTCAGGACCGTGATTCTGAATTAATTATCACGCCCACTGGGGTGTAATGCAACCAAGCAAGGAGAGACTGCTCACCCGTTGCCCACAGGTCTACATAAAGGGGGAAAATGCAAGTTATAAAAGGTTTTTTTATAACCATTATACTTAACATTTAGTTCAGACAGGGATGCTTAGAGATATAGTAGGAAACTGCAGGGACAGCTAGTGATAGGTTTGAGGCCATAAATGACCTGAGAGGTTCCCTTTAATAATCTTTAACTTCCGTTTCCTGTAGGTGCAAAAACATTCCTTTTTTACCCCATTTAGTGTATCACCATGTTCAGAACTAATCGTGTAACAAATTTCCTATTATTTGTTGTGAAACATTTTACTGGAAAAAAAAAACACATTTTTTTCATTTTCACATTCTGCGCAGCACCTATAGGTTCAAAATGCTCCACACCCTGCTAGATGAATTCCTTGACGTGTATGGTATATTGTCCCACAGTGGTTTTACTTGAAGGAGGTTCATGCTCTTTTGGCACCTCAGGTGCTTTGCATCCACAATGTATTCCTGCTAGATTTGCATTCCAAAAATGAACCCTTCATCTTCCCTACTTTAATTCTCTGAAATAATGACCTTTTGGTTTTCATTGGCTGTCAGCCATAATCATCAACATTAACATAAAAACACCTGAAATTGATCACTCTGTTTGTAATGACTATATATGACTAATATATGCTTTTCACTTTTTGTATTGAATTATTGAAAAAATTACTTTTTGATGATATTCTAACTCATTGGGATGCACTAGTATCTATCTATCTATCTAGAAACATTTTTTTAAAGTAACGTTTCAAATAGCTTTGCTAAGGTGCTAAATATCAGTTCCAGGTGGGAATCAACCACCCACATACCGACCATATATGCAAAAAACAAACTACAGCACTCTTTTTGGAATGTTCCTTATGCCTTTATTGGCCTTCAGGTAAATATGGCGACGTTTGGGTCAACCTGTGACCTTCCTCCAGCAGTCACATATGGCATATGCTGGACTTTTTATACAACCACATTCCTTAATTGTTATTTATCAATTACAGTGATAAAAGCATCATTTTACTATGTTTTTTTTTACAATCCACCTCCTTCACATCACATATTATAGTGACTCAGTGTTATACATATTTAGTGAGTTACATACAGTCTCATGGATTATCATCTTTTGTCTATAGATATATGAAGTTCATTCAATTGATAGTCAGGTGCTTGCTTGATTAAAGATCAATATGAAATCTCTTAGGCTGGCTTCACATTGCGGGTCAGATCCGATCCGAGGCTGTCAGGGTGAACCTGACAGCCCTGGATCGGATCAGCACACAGAACCGGAGGGCTCATATGCACACAGCTGCCATCACTGATAAATCAGAACCGCGGCTCGCAGGGAGCTAGCCGCGGTCCTGAAACAACAGCGGCGTGCGGCCGCAGGTGTCCAGTTCCCGGATCGTCCCAGACCGGGGTAATCCGGCCCCATAGGCTCCCATGTAAGGGAGAGCCGGATTGCCCCGGATCCGGGCGAATCCGTGGCAATCCGGGAGTAGGCAATTAGAGGAGATATTCTCCTCTCGGACACAAAAACGTTGCAAGCAACATTTTTGTGTCTGTGAGAGAATTCTGAATTCTCCTGGATTGTCGCGGACAGATAGAAACTGGATAGCAGAGAGCTGCCATAAGGCTTCTATCCGGCCCCATAGTATACTATGGGGCCAAAATCCGGTCCGGGGCTGTCCGGTTTACACGGACAGCCTCGGATCAGATCTGACCCGCAATGTGAAGCCAATCTTAGCGTAATGATCTTTAATCAAGCAAGCACCTATCAATTGAATTAACTTCATATATTTATAGACAAAAGATGATAATTCATGAGACTGTATGTAACTCACTAAATATGTATAACACTGAGTCACTATAATATCTGATGTAAAGGAGGTGGATTGTAAAATAACATTGTAAAACAATGCTTTTATCACTGTAATTGATTAATAACAATTAAGGAATGTGGTTGTATAAAAAGTCCAGCATATGCCATATGTGACTGCTGGAGGAAGGTCACAGGTTGACCGAAACATCGCCATATTTACCTGAAGGCCAATAAAGGCATAAGGAACATTCCAAAAAGAGTGCTGCAGTTTGTTTTTTGCATATCTATCTATCTATCTATCTATCTATCTATCTATCTATCTATCTATCTATCTATCTATCTTTAGATTTAGATAATGACACCACAAACATGTAATTATGTAGGAAAAAGCAATCAAATGTCCATATTTAATTATCAAAGATAGTAAACTTTATTTAGGACCAGCATTTCGGGGACGGAATATATACACACATAAAAAGAAGGGAAGCACATACTATAATATGCATATATATCACATTATAATATGTGTATAATCACAAAGAATAGTACAAAAAATGAATGCATAGGGGCACTCCCCATAGTACAGGATCAATAAATCAAAATATAGCTTGCTGCTTTCTATACCAATAACTAGTCACTAGTGTCAAGCAACAAAAAACAATATAGTCTAGCTCAAAGATGCAGTACCTGGAGATGGTGCAATATAGAATTAATATATGAATGGCATCCACCCAACCCCAACGTGTGTTTCAGCACTAATGCTATAACGAGTGTGCTAGAATGAAATGATAGATTATACATTGGGAACTGCTTTATTTTGGCGGAGAATCTGCAGGAATAACTGAAATGCTACATATTTTCGTGCACAGAAAATGCAGCATTTACTTTGCTGGAAAATACAAAAACACACAGTGTTATCACAGGTCTGCTGAGTTCCCATACATTTTGCTTACCCTACAGTGTGCTACAGATTTGGTGCAGATCCGCAGCATACACGCACCAAAAACACTGAAAAATTAGTGATATATTCGCACTGTCTGCACTTAACCTTAGGATGTCAGCTAGGCATGGTTATGTGATAGGGCAGAATAGGAAAAGTATTTTTCTCATATTCGTCCTCCCCAGTCCTATCTACCTGGTCTGAAGCAATCATAAATGCTATTATCTGTATTGATCTGTGGCTGTGCTGCTAATTTATGGGATTGGGGTAATCTACCTATTCAGCTATATCTCTTAGGCCCCTCCTGTGTCCTATATATGCTGCTTTGAGAGACATCTACACCAGATTCTACCTATATAGTTACAGGTCTTTGGTACTATATTTATAATGCAATCTAATATCTAAGTATATACAGTACAGTATGTATAGCACATGAATGGTTAACAAATTTCCTGACAACAGATATCAATAATTTGATGGGTGCAATTATTAAAATGATATTGCATCTGGGGTGGGTTCTGATGCACAATTGGTGGCTGACTAAATACTTTTTTTCCCCAGTGTATGCAAGTTCTCCCACTTAAAAAGATGAGAGAGGCCTGTAATTAACATCATAGTTAGACTTCAACTATGAGATACAAAATGTGAAAACAAATCCTGAAAATCACATTGTGTGATTTGGAAATATTTTTTTTTCTCCAAATTTTGGTGGAAAATAAGTATTTGGTCATCTACAAACAAATAAGATTTCTGGCTCTCACAGCTCTGTAACTTCTTCTTTTAGAGGCTCCTCTGTCCTCCTTTCATTACCTGTAGTACTGGCACCTGTTTGAGCTTGCTATCAGTATAAAAGACAGATATCCGCAACCTCAAACAGTCACACTCCAAACTCCACTATGGTGAAGACCAAGGAGCTGTCGAAGGACACCAGAAACAAAATTGTAGCCCTACACCATGCTGGGAAGAATAATTCTGCAATAGGCAAGCAGCCTGGTGTGAAGAGATCAACAGTGTGAGCAATAATTAGAAAATGGAAGACATACAAGACAACTGATAATCTCCCTCGATCTGCGGCTCCACACAAGATCTCACCCTGTGGGGTCAAAATGATCTCAAGAAACGGTGAGCAAAAATCCCAGAACCACATGGAGGGACCTAGTGAATGCCCTGCAGAGAGCTGGGACCAACGTTACACAAGCTACCATCAGTAACACACTACGCCGCCAGGGACTTAGATCCTGCAGTGCCAGACGTGTCCACCTGCTTAAGCCATTACATGTCCGGGCCCATCTGAAGTTTGCTAGAGAACTTTTGGTTTATCTAGAAGAGTATTGGGAGAATGTCATATGGTTAGATGAAATCAAAGCAGAACTGTTTGGTAGAAACACAACTCATCGTGTTTGGAAGAAAAAGAATGCTGAGTTGTATCCAAAGAACACCATACCAACTGTGAGGCATAGAGGTGGCAACATCATGCTTTGGGGCTGTTTCTCTGCCAAGGGACCAGGACGACTGATCCGTGTACATAAATGAATGAATGTGGCCATGTGAGGTTTTGATTGCAAACTTCCTTCCATCAGCAAGTATATTGAATATGAAACGTGGCTGGGTCTTTTAGCATTACAATGATCCCAAGCACACCACCAGAGCAATGGAGTGGCTTCATAAGAAGCATTTCACTGTCCTAGAGTGGGGGAGTGGGCCTAGCCAGTTTCCAGATCTAAGCCCTATAGAAAACCTTTGGAGGAAGTTGAAAGTCCGTGTTGCCCAGCAACAGCCCCAAACATCACTGCTCTAGAAGAGATCTGCATAGAGGAATGGGCCAACATACCAGCAACAGTGTGTGCCAACCTTGTGAACACTTAGAGAAAACATTTGACCTCTGTCTTTGCCAACAAAGGATATATAGCAAAGTATTGAGATGAACTTTTGTTATTGACCAAATACTTATTTTCCACCAAAATTCGAAAAAGAATTCTTTCCAAATCAGACAATGTGATTTTCAGGATTTGTTTTCTCATTTTGTCTCTCATAGTTGAGGTCACCTATGATGTCAATTACAGGCCGACCTCATCTTTGAAAGTGGGAGAACGTGCACAATTGGTGGCTGACTAAATACTTTTTTCCCGACTGTAGGTCCGTAAAAAATTGGATTTGCAAATTTCCTTTAAAAAAAAGAAAAAAAAAATGGTTCTCTTTTAGCCCTTCAAAATTGTAACAAAATAATAGGACAGGTGAAAAGTGATGCGGTTGTAAATGTGGGAAATGTTATTTCTTAACTGTTTTTTCCATGTTATGACTATAAAGTTTATATATTAATTGTTCAAAGTTCGAGAATTGTTAATTGTTCATCAAATTTCAGATATTTTTAGAGACAAATAGAATGTATCGCTCTACATTTGCTGCTAATATAAAGTACAATGTGTCATGAAGAATATAATCTCAGAATCACTGGGATATGTTGAAGTATTCCACAGTTATTAGAACATAAAGTGACGCCCTAGAATTGCAAAATGGGGCTTAATTAGTAAAGTATTTTTTTTATTTCACCTCTGGAGTGTTATCGAAAAATTCCCTACCTCTAGTAAACTAGTAGACGTCTATTCACCAGCCTTTGTTTTCTACTCTCTCGGCGCTGTTCTGGCCCCTCAGTCATTTTGTCACCGTAGCTTGTGACTGACCAGACATCAGAGTTAACAGTCACAAAGTTTCATTGTAAGTCTATGAGTGCCTCCTTCTGGCTTTCATAAACTTGCAATGAGAAGTGATCCTCAGCTCACCAACAAACACTAGAGCAATGTAACAGGTCACAAACAGCAGAAGACAACCTGAGAGTCACCAAGAACAGAATAAGACAGAAGACGGGGGCTGGTAAGCATATTACTAGGGGCAGGGAGCATAAATTAGTGACACCAGTCCAGCAGTGAAATTAAAATAAAAAATGCTGGAGTGTGCCTTGAAGATCAAAATTGACCCTGTCACTATGGGATGAAAGTACTTTTTTGTATTTCAATCAGCTTGGAAAATCCCTATAAATATTAAAAACAGAACATGTTTTCTGCACACATACTTTTCACAAAATGAACACTTCTAAGAAACCAGGCAAAAAATGCTGTTCTATTTCTTGAGCTTCTCACCCTAAATCTTACAGAGGAAGAACATATTTTGTGCCTTTTTTTATTACAGCTGAAGATTTGTAGATGGTCCTGCAGATTGGAAATTCTGCTTCTGAAATAGAGAGTTTGGAGATTTACTACCATGCTTCTTTTTTCTACCCAATTGAAATGCAGTAAGCATTCAGTGTACCAAGTTTTGGTTTATCTTCCAACTGGGAAAGGTTATTTACCTGTAATAATGAGCTATCGGCTTTCTTGTAGCTTGTTTCATTTAGAGAAAAGAAACCGGGAGACTTATAAATGAATGTCATACTTCCCACATGTTATTCTATTCTAGAAATGTCCAGTCATATGATATTGATGACTAATCCTTTGTGCTGATGTCAGCCCCCAGCCAATGTGATATTGGGGATAGACCATCAGTATCATATGCCTTCATAACTATTAACTCCTTTCCAAAAATGCATATTACTTGACGTCCTGACTGCCTGTAGTTTACCATAACTGGGGGTACAGTTATAGCCCAGAAATGGCACCGACACTAGAGTCGTGCCTTTGTAATCTGTAGCGGGAGATGGCTGTAAAACATAGGTAATCTCCTGCCATATCTTCAGCACATTAACCATTTTTAATGATTTGTGGTCATTCATAATAAGCAACAGAGGCCTTGGGATCCCCATTCTTCTGATCAGCAATATATGTAGATCTCCAAGGCTGTGGAACCTACAGGGTGGGTAGGGAGATAAACAAGAAAAATGGCGCAGATCTGAGTGCAGCGTGTTTGGATCTATTATGTGGTGTAAATAAATCTTATTGCTCACCTTATAGATGTCTTGTCTCTTGCTTATCTGACCATGCCTGGTCTAATGATTATAGTCCTGCGATTATGGTGTGCAGCCCTGTCCCAGATCATTCGGATCACAATGCCAGTGTGACCGTGACAGAAGGGAGGATTTCAGGTAACATCCGGAAAGATGTAGGGCGCTTCCAAAGTGATGGAGTAAAACCTTCTTCTTATTTTTCAAAGGTTTATTCAAAAAAATGATTTAACAACAAAAAATAGTTTTGATGCATAAAAAAGGGGGGGGTCATACAACGCGTTTCGGCTGAATACTTTGTACACACAGCCTTCCTCAGATATATATATCTGTGTGTACAAAGTATTCAGCCAAAACGCGTTGTATGACCCCCTTTTTTATGCATCAAAACTAATTTTTGTTGTTAAATCATTTTTGTGAATAAACCTTTGAAAAATAAGAAGAAGGTTTTACTCCATCACTTTGGAAGCGCCCTACATCTTTACGGATATTACCTGAAATCCTCCATTCTTCTGATCAGGGGAGGTCTCAGCCATGGTATCCCCAATAATTAGCGAGAGATGCGCTCACTTTATGACGGGGCTCTGGGTGCTGGGTGATGCTGGGGTTAGCTGAGTTCACATGAACTCAGATAACCCGTCACACAGCCGAGTGTCATTCTGTGCCTGCCCACTTTGCTAGAGATGAGCAGTGTTCGATTCGAATTGTTCGCCAATCTCAAATTCGAGCTGTTTTGGGCGGTGTTCGAGTCATTCACCGAATTAGAACAATTTGCTTCAAATTCGACAGTTCGAGGTTATGTTCGATAACGCTTCGATCACCAAAAGCTTAACCCTAACCCTAACACTGTTAATGAATGTTAATATCCAGTTTCTTTGTATTGTGTACGGGGGAAGTTTAGATCAGTGCTGCAGAAATAATGGCGATCCCCATTTTTTTTCTCCTAGCTGCATATACAGTGGGGCGGTGCAGGCTGTCATCCAATCACACACACACAGCAAAGTGCATTTTTTGCACACAAGCAAGAGCATGTGTAATTGGCTGGGTATGTCACATGTCCTTGCCCTATAAGACCCGGCCATTTTCCCCATCGCCACCATTTTCTCATTGCTGCACCTCTGTGTCAGACAGCACCGCTGCTGCTGTGGGCGCTATACAGTTAAACAGTGTCACTTCACTTATTAGTCAGCTAGTGAGCGAATATCAAGTTAGATAGAGAGATAGATAGGTTTAGCGAGTAGGGACTGGAGGGAGGGTGTGAATTGTAGGAATATCAGCCCTTTTGAGGGCTACTTCATAGAAGTATAGGAGTAGGGAGTAGGGACTAGTTGTGTATAAGCCCTTTTCAGGGCTACTAGAAGTAGAGACTAGTTGTAATCTCAGCCCTTTGGGCTAGGTTAGAGCAGTTCATAGCATTTTTTGCCAGGCAGGTGTGTGCCAGTATTGTGCAAGTGTTTTTCACAGCATCTGGGCAAATCTAGCTCAGGGAATCCTTAAGGGCAGGTAGTGTAGCACTGCTGTGAAGAAAGCTACACCACCTGTCTTAAGTAGGCATTTTTTTGCTGCAGCTAGTCCAGGCAATTTGTTCGGGCTAGTAGCAGTGTCTGGTAGTCAGCGGTGTAGTGCAGCTGTATAGTAAGCTACACCCCCTGTTTATCCAGTGTCCAATTTTTTTGCTGCAGCTAGTCCAGGCAATTTGTTAGGGCTAGTAGCAGTGTCACTTACACAGTGCTGTAGCCCACTTGTGAAACAAGCTACACCGCCTGTGTAGTTCCTAGTAATTTTTAACTGCACCTAGCCCAGGTAGCACTTCGGGTCTAGTAGAAGTGTCACAAAAAACAGTGATATAGGCCACTTCTGAAAACAGAAACTACACCGCCTGTGTAGTTCCTAGTAATTGTTAACTGCACCTAGCACAGGTGTCACTTTGGGCCTAGTAGCAGTGTCACAAAAACCAGTGGTGTAGGCCACTTCTGATAACAGAAACTACATCGCCTGTGTAGTTCCTAGTAATTTTTAACTGCACCTAGCTCAGGTCTCACTTCGGGCCTAGTAGCAGTGTTTGTTCAGTCACCTCTGCTCGATTTACATCCTACTTTTTCTTGTCCAAGAACTGCACAGTTGCCAATTTGGTCACATACAAAATGAGTGGCAAAAGGCCTGCTGCTGGTGGAGAGGGGAATAGGTGTGGTGGAAAGGGAAAAAAAGTTTGTGTTCGTGGGGTAGATGCTAAAGCTACATTAACATCTACTGAAGAAAGACAATCTTCCAGCCAAAGCAAGATGTCTACTTCTTTACTTGGCCAATCGGATATGATCTCTTTCTTACAGACACGACCATCGATACCACTTGTAAATGAGGCACAAAAACAGCAGGTGCTTGAATGTATCGCAAGTGCTCCATCAAGTGGCCTCTCCTCCACCTCAACTTCTACATCACAAACCCTCCAGTCATCTGAGGTGTCAGCCCAATCACACTTGCTCCTCCCAGCTCCCAAGTCTCCAGCCGCCCTACTCAGTCTGGGGTAACACACATGGTTGAGTCTGCAGAGCTGTTCAGTCCCACAATAGCCTGGAAATCAGAAGTCTGCTCCAAAGCTGCAGTGAGTCCAGACGAGTTAATGATCTGCCCTGATGCCCAGAAGCTTTGTGAGTCAGATCCAGGCCCAGATGAAGAAGGTTCTGAGCTTCATGTAGACCCTCATTCCCAAACTGTAAGTCCTCTTGGTGGAGACAATGAGGATGATGCTGAGGAGACTCAGACACCAGATTGGATTGATAAATTAACTTTTCGGTCAAGGCAGAAAGAGGTTGCCTCTGAGGACGAGGGGTGTGAGAACATAGAGGGTGATGATGAGGTTGGAGATCCCACTTACTGTCAACCCACAGTCAGCCAGTTGATGAGGTCAGCAGAGGCGGTGGAGGAGGATGATAGTGATGACAAGGTTAGGTTGCGCCTTCCTGGACATAGACAGAGTACTGTAAGCACGTCAACAACTGCATCCGCAGCCACAACTCTGCCTCTGAGCAGAAGTCGTGGTGGATCTGTTGCTCGCATGGGCTCTAAACCTTGCCTAGCCTGGGCCTCTTTTGACATCGCCAATGATATCCTAACTCATGTCATCTGCAAATTTGTCACCAATCTCTGAGTAGAGGCCAAAAACTCACTAACTTGAGTACTTCATGCATGAACCACCACATGGGCATGAAGCATAAGTCACAATGGGAAGCTCACTGTGCTAGAATGAGGGCTAGCAGAGCGGGCCTACCTCCTTTTGCCCCATCAAGTGCATCCATGTGCTCTTCATTGTCTGTGACTGTGGAGACAGCTGTCACACATGCTTTTGGACGCAGACCTTCCACCTCTTTACCCGCAACAGGCAGTGTGATTGGCAGGTCGTCACTTGGTTTTCAAGAGGAAAATGCTGCTGGTGTTGAGCTCTCTCAGACATCGAGAGCACCACCTTTGGATGAAGGCAACATTACATCTTCGCCTGCACCTACCTCACAGACCAGAAGTTTGCGGGGACACCCTACTCAACCCCGTCTCAGCACAGCAGCCAGCCCTCCGTCCCTCAGATGTGGACAAGTGAAAGACCATTTCCTCCTAGCCATGAGAAAGCTAAGTGCTTGAATTTCACCATCTGTAAGCTGTTGGCTACAGAAATGCTGCCTTTTCGCCTGGTGGACACAGAGGATTTTCGAGACCTTATGCCCATCACAGTGCCCCAGTACCAGATGCCCAGTCGCCACTACTTCTCCAAGAAAGGTGTGCCTGTGCTACACCAGCATGTCGCAGACAACATCACCGCTTCCTTGAGAAACTCTGTGTGTAATGGGGTGCATTTCACCACAGACACTTGGACCAGTAAGCATGGACAGGGGTGTTACATTACGCTCACTGGGCACTGTTTAACTATGGTGAGAGCTGGAGAAGGGTCTGCTGTCCAAGTCTTGCCATCCGCACAAGTTGTGGGTCAATCCTCTGTAGGTAGAAGTTCCTCCAATGCTTCTGCCTCCTCAACCTCGTCTCGGTCCTCCACCTCCGCCCAAAGCCTGTCTGGTAATGCCACCCGCGTTGTAACTGCACAGATGGAATCCTGCACACCTCCTTACTATGCTGGCAGCAGGACTTAACAAAATCAGGCGGTGTTTACCTTGAAATGTCTGGGGAAATGTGAGTCACACAGCTGAGGAGTTGTGATCAGCTCTGCAGACTGAGTTTCAGCGATAGTTGTCTCACTCAACCTGAAGCCAGGGAAGGCCGTGTGCGACAATGCTGCAAACCTGGGTGTGGCTCTTCATCGGGGCAATGTCACACACGTGCCTTGTATGGCTCACGTGTTGAACCTGGTTGTCCAGCAATTTTTGACACACTATTCCGGCCTAGATGGGCTTCTGCAGAGGGCACAGTCGCTGTGTGCTCATTTCTAGCATTCGCATCCCGCAGATCAATGACTTGCTTCGCTCCAGAAGTCTTTCGGCTTGCCCGTTCACCGGCTGAAATGCGATGTGCAGACACACTGGAAATCTACTCTGCACATGTTGCAGCGAATGTGGCAGCACCGTCGAGCGCTCATGCAATACATTATGACATATAGTCTGGGCCTACAAGATCCAGAGGTGGGGCAGATCACGCTGCTGGAGTGGTCTCAGATCAAGGACCTATGCACCCTTCAGCACAGTTTTGAGATGGTGAGAACATGTTTAGTGCTGACGATGCCATTATCAGCATGACTAATCCGGTCATCTACATGCTGGATCACACTCTAAACAATTATTCGGAGTCAGATCGTGGGACAAGAGGATGTTGTGGAAGTACAGAAGGAATCCTATGCGGAAGGGATAACAAAATCTCCAAGGTCCAGACTGTCGGCAGCACCAAGGCGGCAGGCATGGGAGGGTGGGGGAGAGGGATTAACGAGGTCACATGTAGCAACCAAACTGTTTGAGGAAGGTGCAGGAGCCCAGGCAGAAATGGAGGATGAACTGTAATGGGCATGGAAGAGTCAGCAGATGAAGGAGACCTTGATGACTTTTCTGTTGTCCGAGGTTGGGGGGAGAGGGCAGAGGAAGGAAGCATGATTGTCACCACCCCGCCACCAACACAACAACACTACCTGCAACATGACCCTCGGATTGTCCGAATTAGAAGTAATGCCGACTACTGGGTTGACTCTTAGATCACAGGTACAAGACCAAATTTGCTGAAATAATTTCTGCCATACAAAGGGACGCACACATGCAGGAGTATCAGCAGATCGGCTTTTCCACAAAACACCAGTGGTAACAGAGTGAATCTCACAGTTCTAACTTGTCAACCGTAGGACAGTCAAGTCATCATCACTCACACCATACCAGTAACATCGTATCTGGTGGTGGTAAAAGCAATTGTGTGGCCTCATTTCACGATTTTTTTAGACCATCATTTCCAAGGCCTGAAGACATGAGAAGTCTGACACATAGTCAACGCCTGGAGCGTCGTACACAAGTATCTCCAACTTAACATCGATGCCATGACTGGGGAACTGACCATTGATCATTTTGGGCTTCCAATCTGGAAAAATCGCCTGAGCTCGCCACTCACGCCTTGGAGATCTTGTCGTGCCCCCAGCCAGCGTTCTCTCAGAACGTGTCTTCAGCGCTGCTGGTCGTGTGCTGACAGAAAAGTGCATTCGTCTGTCAACCCAGAATTTGGACAGACTAACGTTCATCAAGATGAACAAGGAATGGATCCGCAAGGACTTTTCTACCCCTGTGTCATCCTGGGGAGACTAAAGGCTTGTGGATTTTTGCATTCAAGTCACCATTGTAAGTTTGCAACTGTGGGGCAATTGATGCCACTTAAGCGGTGTCTGTGCCCAAATGTTTGGAAAAAATGGAGACTCTTGTTGTAGTCCTTTAAATGTGACACAATGCTCAGCGTATGCATGAGGCCTCATAGATAGTGATGTAGAAACCTCACCAAATGCTCATCGTATGCACGAGGCCTTATGAATAATGAGGAAAAACATCACCAAATACTCATCGTATGCACGAGGCCTTATGAATAATGAGGAAAAACCTCACCAAATACTCATCGTATGCAGAGACCTTACAAATACTGAGGAAAAAACTCACCAAATACTCATCGTGTGCATGAGCCTTACAAATACTGAGGAAAAAACCTCACCAAATACTCATCGTATGCAGAGGCCTTACAAATACTGAGGAAAAAACCTCACCAAAAACTCATCGTATGCACGAGGCCTTACAAATACTGAGAAAAAACCTCACAAAATACTCATCGTGTGCACGAGGCCTTAAAGATACTGAGTAATACTCACCAAATACTCATCGTGTGCATGAGCCCTTACAAATACTGAGTAAAACCGGATTTTAGAAGGGAATGACATGCCTAGATCTGTGTCCTTCCTTTTACTCATCCATCTCTTTCTTTTCGCATTTTTATATGTACTTGTCACTTTTCCATGTGTCTGTTGTATCTTCTGATAGTTTGTCACCTTTTGGACACTTTAGAAGGTGTTTCTCTATTTGTTGTCTAAGTGTTTGTATGTGTTTGTGTTTGCCTCGCCAATGTTTTCAATGGTGTTCGATGAAAAATCGACCGAACATTCGATGAACACCCCCCCAATTTGAAACACCAGGTGGTGGCTCATCTCTACTCTTTGCCAGCAGACATGTTTGTCTGCTGGCAAAGATGTAGCAGAACTGAAGAAGATAAGAAAACCTGGATTATGTTGGAGGACTTTTTTTTCTAAGAAAGATGGAGTCCCTAAATGTGTTTTGTGTTTTAATACTAATAAAAAAATATTTCTCTGTGTTGTTTTTCTTTTAATGGTTACCAGAAAATCATGATGGCTGGGTCTAATTTAGCCTGACATCATGAATTTTGGGCTTAGTACCAGTTGGCAATATAAATCTGGTATTAATCCCACTATTACCCAGCATACTGCTTACCACCAGGACTGCTGGAAAAGCCGAGTAAAGTGATTGGAAATGGCAATACAATGAATATACCATTCATGAGTATATAGAGTGGCAGCACTCACCGATCTTCTTGGACAAGCTTTTATTACTTTTTAAAAACACAGCATTTCAGCGGTTTGGGGGTGCTCACATAAGGGTGTAGGATGGTCAAATCTGTACTGAAAATTTCAGAAAACCTACCACCACAAATGAGTTATTGCATTATAGGAGTAACTATCCGTCCCATGTTAAAAGAGGCATACCCTATAGCCAGATGCTAAGATTGAGGAGATTGAATAATTCGGATGAGGGGTATAAAGAACAAACGAAGGAGTTAGAAAACCTACTTAAAGAATGAGGCTACCCAGTAAAACTAGTAGAGGAGGCAAAAAATAGAGTAGATGTAACATGGAAGGAAGGACGTCAGAAGGCAGCCAATAAGAGGAAAGAAAAAAGATTCATTTTTAATTTCAAATTTAAACCAATGGATACTGCTATACGTAAAGCAATCAAGAAAAATTGGCACTTGATTGAAAGTGACAGGCACTTACGTGAAGTGGCTCTACGGGGACCATTAGTGACCCATAGATGATGAAAAAACCTGGGAGACATGATAGTTAAAAAAAGATTGTCGCCAGAAAAAACGTGGTTGGAGAAGCTGAGTCCTAGGGGGAATTTTAGATGTGGAAATTGCAGCTTTTGTTCACAACATGTGGTTCAGAATCCCATGGGAATTGGACATCTATATCATAGAGTAGAACAATTTATCTCTTGTAGAACTAAGAATGTAGTTTATGCCATTTTCCTGTCCTTGTGGACAATATTATGTGGGAAAGACAATAAGACAGTTGCAAGTTAGGTTCAGAGAACACAGGAGATCTCTGGAAACAGGGATAGGATCTACCAGATTGATTGAGCACATGAGGCTAGCCCATAGGGGTGATCCCAATATAATGTCCTTTGTAGGCTTGGAGAGAGTCACCTTGCCACCTGGTGGCGGGAATTTACATAAGCTACTGCTCCAGAAGGAGGCAAAATGGATAATACGCCTTAGAGATCAAGGCCCGTTAGGTTTCAATGAAAAAAATGATCTATCTGTATTTTTATAATCTAGATAAATTTAGGATTAAAGAAAATTAATTTATTGTAAAATAGATTAAATTTATGTTTTTTATACTGCTTTTGTAAGGTATACACATAATTATGTTAACACTATAGGGATTTTATTAATATTTATGCTGTATAGATATGTTTTTTAGACTATTATGTTGATTTTTGTTAATACTGACATGTGTTGCACTGATGTCTATTTGTATTGGGTAGTGGTTAATAGGTTAATGAAGGGTGTGTGTTAAAAGGCAGGAAGCATGCTTGTGTTTTGTGCAGTAACCTGGAGAAGCGCCTGTGTGTGGCGTGAAATGTCCCGTCGTTAGGTGGATTCCCATCCTCCCCCCCTGCACCCTTGTGTGAGCACCCCCAAACCACTGAAATGCTGTGTTTTTTAAAAAGTAATAAAAGCTTGTCCAAGAAGATCGGTGAGTGCTGCCACTCTATATACTCATGAATCATTACTGCTAAACTGGAAGTGCACAACACGTGTCTGTGGACGTCAGCAGAGCGGTAAAGTTCCAGCGGTCGGTTTGAGCTCCGTAGGTGAGCAGAAGATTTCCTGCAGAGAGATGAGTAGCACAGCGGTGCCCGGCTTCTGGAATGAGGTAAATGAATATACCATTGCCAGGGGTGGCTGCAGACTGCAGTTTTCAGCATGGGGGTGCTGAACACTTTGGCCTTACCACGCTGAGAATCACAGCCACCAGCTGCCTGGTTTTACTTTTGCTGGCAATCAAAATACAGTGGGAGCCCACACATTTTTTAAAAATTATTTATTTAAATAATAAAAAAAAATAATGGTCTTCCCTGCATATTGATTGTCAGCCAAGGTAAATCCAGGCAGCGGGGAGTGGCAGCCTGTAGCTATCTACTTTATCTATGCTGAGAATCAAAAATACTGTGCAGCGGTGCGTCTTTTTTGTAATTATTTATTTTTACACTACTATATGTGTGATGGCACCAACAGCCAATCAGAGGCACTGTCACAGATAATGGGTGTCTGTGATTGCCTGCTGGAGTAAGCTGAAACAAGCCCATACATTCTAAAATACTAGAATGTGTGGGCTGATTGCAGATTACTCGAACAGCCAATCATAGACATCCATTCTGTATGACAACATCTGTGATTGGCTGTTCCGCCCTCTGCAGTGAATATCACAGAAGATAATGAGCGTCCCGCAAGGAGATGTGGTGGGACAACGGGACAACAGGTCCTGGAAAGTATAATGATAATGTTTATTAATTATTTGTTTTACAGTCCCCCCATTACCGAACGTGAACTTCAACACAGGATTTCCCAGGGAAATCCGTGTTCAAGATCTGTGCACAAATACTAGGTGTTCAGTACGGACCCCAAACTTTATAGTTGGGGTTTGCCCATCACTACCCAGAATCATTCATTTTTTATACTAATTATAAAAGGAGTTAAAAAAAATTGGAGAAAAGTCTGTATGTTCAATTGAAAAGCGTGTGCTGAGGCCTCACAATAAATTACAGCTATTACAGTATTTCTGGTATAACTCATTTATACAATCTTGAGCATTTCTCCAACTTAAAGGGATGCATTCATCATTATTATCAAGCTCACCTCTTCTCTTTCTCCCAGCTTTCTGCTTGCCCGGGGGTGGTGCACTCGTGAAGATTAAAGGTACCGTCGCACGTAACGATATCGTTCCCGATATCGTTCAAAAGTCAAGTGTTCTGTGACACTTGAATGATGTCGAAACAACATCGTTGCGCTTGATACTACAAACGATGAACGATCAGTCGGCTGATCGTTCATCGTTTGATTTGAGGACAGGACCTCAAATCTATCGTTGGTCACCCGGTGGACATGCAGCATCGCTGCGTGTGACACTGGGAGACGACCGATAAGCCAGCTCCCAGCGCCTCTCTGCAAGCGCACGCTGCCTCGATACCCGATGTATACTTGGTTACCAGCCTTCTCCGCTCACCGACTGGTATCCAAGGTACACAGCGGGTAACTAGGGTCCCAAGTTACCCGCTGTGTACCTTGGATACCAGCCGGTGAGTGGAGAAGGCTGGTAACCAAGGTATACATAGGGTATCTAGGCAGCGCGCGCTGCCTAGATACCCGCAGTTTACCTTGGAGACCAGCCTGTTCCTGCTTACCGCAGCATGGCAGCGGGAGCAAGACATCGTGGAAACAATATTTAAATCATTTCCACGATGTCTCTGGTCCATTGATCGCTGGTAAGTGCCTGTGTGACAGCTCCCAGCGATCTGAACGATTTTGTTAGCGATCGTGCATGCATGTGAGCTAACAAAATCATTCATCAAATTGATACGTGTGATGGCACTTTAACAGATGCCATTAGCTTGAACTGTGACCTCTTTGATGTGGCTAATAGGGGGAGCTTTGTCTTTGTGGCTTCAGTCATGTGAGGGTCAATAAAGCTGGCAGGATCCATCATGCCGGCCATCTTGGGAACGGCACTTCCAAGCTGTATATACCACAGGTGTGCTCTCCCTGCCTAGGGACCGTCCTCTTTGATAGACTACATTGTGGCCAATACAAAAAGTAATGAGCAGTAAACTATAGAATTAAAAGGTCCCTCATTCCTAAAAATTGGGGATGGGGGGGGGATTTTTAATAGAAAGCACGGTAAATTGCAAAAGAGATAAGCGGACTTCAACATTAAAGTTCGGGGTTCGGGCTAAACACAGACTTTACAACAAATTCAATGTTAAGGTTTGGGTTCCTTATTTATGTCAACCACTGGAGTAAGCATCGCTGTGCTTGAGTACACTCCGTGCTCAGCCCAGTGCAAGTCTCGTGCAGGGTATGAATGGCTGCACTGGGAGGTAAAATCAGCATTATCAGATGTAGCGTGTACAACAATAAAAAGAAATTTACAAAACCTCCCCCACTCTCCCGGGAGTGCTTTGTTTATGGCAGGTTGTATGTGGGAGGAGAGAAGAACTGCCCAATCAATGACTTACAATGAGGTTTGGGTCATGTTCCAGTGCAGAACAGAACTTTATCTAAAGTCCGGCTAAACCCCCAGAACCAGAACTTTCACGGGTCCGCTCATCTTTTTTTACTAGCACTTTATAATTTAAACATTAATTTAATGTATCCATTAAACAACCCCTTTAAATGCATTTCCTCAAGGATCCATAAAGTATATATGATTTTTAATAAATCTTTGTATTATTTCTTTTAACAACTGAAAGAGGTGACATTATGTCCTTGTCTCTTTTATTTTGGCGAATGTAACTTGCTGTCATAGAAGCAATAGTTTGGCCCTGCAGGCTGCTACTCACTCTGTGATTTCAAAGTACAACCAAAACCTTCTCCATTAGTGTATCCAACCTCGAAGTGGAACAGATTAATTTTTAGTATTTCAGCAGAGGTAACAGAATTTTTTTTCCGTGGAGCCAAAGGGATCATTCAGATGAGGTGTCATGTGCTGTCCCAATATAACTGAACAGCGCTCGAACCAATGTAATTCAATAGGGCAGTACAGATCACAGTTTTTTCATACAGTCCGAGTGCCCATGTGAAAAAATCTCAGTGTGCTCTATTCTATGTAATCAGATGAGGTCATCCATTCTAGTCTATGGGTTAAAAAAAAAAAATCAAATCACCCATGATTTTTACAGATCCATTACTATTATTAACCTGGGAAACTTTGATCTTGTACATTTTGAAATGTTGATGTATAAAAATTGATCATGGATGGATGTAAACTAGGCACATGGATGGCACTAGGATGACAATATACATGAAAATCATCCAAATTTTCTGAATATCCTCCCCCATCTTTATACTGTATATACACTCCACTAGTGACTTTCCTCTCATTATTTATTTAGCGGCCTTCAGCTCGATCTCGAGCCATGGCAACTCGATCTTATGCAAACCTAGATAAAATCACCAGCATCTTCTCCAAGCCCAGATAGATCGTCCAGAATCTTATTCGAGCCTAGATAGGTCCCCAGCATCTTCTCCAAGCCTAGATAGGTCCCCCAGCATCTTCTCCAAGCCTAGATAGGTCCCCCAGCATCTTCTTCTAGCCTAGCTAAGTCCCCCAGCATCTTCTCCAAGCCTAGATAGGTCCCCCAGCATCTTCTCCAAGCCTAGATAGGTCCCCCAGCATCTTCTCGAAGCCTAGATAGGTCCCCCAGCATCTTCTCCAAGCCTAGATAAGTCTACCAGCATCTTCTCCAAGCCTAGATAGGTCCACCAGCATCTTCTCCAAGCCTAAATAGGTCCCCCAGCATCTTCTCCAAGCCTAGATAGGTCCCCCAGCATCTTCTCCAAGCCTAGATAGGTCCACCAGCATCTTCTCCAAGCCTAAATAGGTCCCCAGCATCTTCTCCAAGCCTAGATAGGTCCACCAGCATCTTCTCCAAGCCTAGATAGGTCCCCCAGCATCTTCTCCAAGCCTAAATAGGTCCCCAGCATCTTCTCCAAGCCTAGATAGGTCCCCCAGCATCTTCTCCAAGCCTAGATAGGTCCACCAGCATCTTCTCCAAGCCTAAATAGGTCCCCCAGCATCTTCTCCAAGCCTAGATAGGTCCACCAGCATCTTCTCCAAGCCTAGATAGGTCCACCAGCATTTTCTCCAAGCCTAGATAGGTCCCCAGCATCTTCTCCAAGCCTAGATAGGTCCCCCAGCATCTTCTCCAAGCCTAGATAGGTCCACCAGCATCTTCTTCATCGTTATCTTGATAGTAACAAGCCATTGGGTTTCTGGCCTTCTGCTTCGCCTTTTTCCTTCTATTTTTTCCTCTCCTTACAATCCGGAAAGTATTGTGAATGCGCAACTTTGTCTCACTTTCTTCATTATTCAGCAAACTGCATTTCAATAATGGGAGATTTAAACGTAGCTCCACGTATTAGCCGGAGACACAAAATAGTAGGTCATTTTTAATTTGGAGGTAGAATTTATTAAAAACCATACTAAGCAAAAAAGTTACATAAACATGTTGGAGGTTACTGTGAGCAGGACAGCTAAGAATAGAAATAAGGCAGACACAATGAAATATCTGATAGTTGCCATGGCCGCTGCTTCTTCGCTGCGCTCAGGTAAACCACTGTTTTATCACTAACACAATTATTGCTTTCCCATATCTGCTAGTTGTGTTAATGAAAAAATTAAATGTTAATTGCTATCATCATTACATGGATATAATGCGACATCGATGTAGCTGCATAATGTTCTACACTCTTTTGTTACTCTGCTGTTCCAGAACCTCAACCACATTGTTAAAGCATTATTGCTGATATAGCACCAATATATACCACAGCTCATTCAAACAAAAGCACTAAATGTTCATGTACTATGCAAAGTTGATAGCATACAGATAGTGACCAATGTCGGTCAAAGTGGGAATTCACATGAATATTTTAATACATGGACCAGTGATGTGTGAGTAAAAAATGACAGCATGCACAACTTTCTGTGTTCTGGATCAGATTTGCACAATTCGCCCATCATAGGGCTGGATTCACACGAGCATATGCAAAATCATTTTTTAGTCCAGATTTAACTAACAATTTTTCATCCATTGTGTCTGTGGGTGTGTAAAGTGGGATGACATTATATGATCCATCTATATGCCATGTGTTCTTAATATGTACAGTGGCATATAAAGGCTTGGCACCCCTGGTCAAAATCACTGTTATTGTGAACATTTAAGCAAGTTGAAGGTGAAATGATCACTAAAACACAGAAAGTTAAAGATGACACAATGCCTTTGTATTTTAGGCACAAAAAAATAGATACCGTATATTTTCATCTTTTAAAATCAATAAAAAGGAAAATGGACCAATGCAAAAGTTTTGGCACTTTGTATGGTTAGTACCTAGTTGCACCCCCTTTGGCAAGTATTACAGCTTGTAAATGCTTTTTTGGCGCCAGCCAAGAGTCTTTCATTTCTTGCTTTAGACATTTTCATCCATTCTTCTGTAAAAAAAAGTCTTCCAGTTCTGTGAAATTAGTGGCTTATCTTCCAAGCTCTGCAATTTTGAGGTCTAGCCACAGATCTTTAATGATGTTAAAGTCAGGATACTGTAACCATTGTAAAACTTTCAGCTTGCCTTTTGAGTTTTTCTATTCTGGATTTTGATGTTTGTTTAGGATCATTATTATCCATTTGTAGAACCTTCCTCTTTCCAACTCCAGCTTTTTTACAGATGGTGTTATGTTTACATCAAGAATTTATCAAAATGTATTTGAATCCATTCTTCCCTCACTTCATGAAATGTTCCCTGTGTCATTGGCTACAATACAGCCCCAAACAATAAGTAATCCACCTCCATGCTTAATGGTTGGTGAGATGTTCTTTTCCTGAAATTCTGTGCCCTTTTTACTCCACACATACTGTACCTTTGATCATTGTAGCCAAAGACTTCTTTTTTAACCTAATCGGTCCCCAGGACGTACATAAGGCTTGCCTAGATGTTCTCTTGCATGCTTCGGATACAGAATTTTATGATGAGGATGCAGGAGACATTTTCTTCTGAAGACTCTTCCATGATTGCGATACTTGTGTTTCTGAACAGTTGAACAATGTACCACAACTTCAGAGTCTGTAAAATCTTTCTGAAGGTCTCTTGTAGTCAATCTGGGATTCAGGTTTGCCTTTCTAGCGATCCTATAAGCAGCTCTTTAAGGACATTTGCTTGGTCTTCCAGACTTTATTTTGACCTCCACTCTTTATATTAACTGCCTTTTCTTAATAACATTTTGAACCTTAGGAAAGGCAACTTTAAAATGCTATGCTATCTTCTTATGGCCTTCTCCTGCTTTATGGGCCTTCACCATTTTCATACTCAGAGTTGTAGGCAGCTGCTTAGAATAACCCAAATGTGGCTGCTGTATTTTGGTGCAAGGTCGGAGGAACCTGGGTTTTTATAAAGGTGTAAAATTTGCATCACCTGATTCTTCTTAACGATGACAGTGAACAAGCCATAACCTTAACAGGCTAATTAAGATCTGAAACCTTGGTCAAAGTTATCTGACCACAGAAATCTCCAAGGATGCCCAAAGTTTTGCATCAGACCACTTTCCTTTTTGTAATTTTTTTAATATTAAAGATGAAAATATTTTGTTTTCCAAAAAAACAAAAGAATGTTATCATCTTTATGCCTTTTAGAGATCATTTCATCATCAACTTGCTTAACTGCATACTGTGACAACCATCCGCTGTGAGGCTGAGCTGCTGGTAAGGCAGCACCCCGAGAAACCCCGAGACCCTTAACCCCTATACAGGGATCTGGAATTATAGCGGAGCCCAGGGGGTAGCTGCCTATTATGAGCAACAGAGCAGGGAAGGTTGCCAGGGGAAAAAAATCAAGACCCGAAAAACAAAGTCAGAAGTCCGAGTCAAAACCGAGAGGGCAGCGAAGGTACAAAATCGTCAGGCAGTAGCAGAGTCGAGAATCCAGGCAAGGGTCAAGGGCAAAACCAAGAGGGCAGCTGAGGTACAAAATCGACAGGAAGAAGCAGAGTCAGAAATCCAGGCCAAGGTCAGAGACAAAACTAAACATACACTATATCACTGGGGAACCAAAACTATATCTGGCGGCCTGCAAGACAGGCTCCAATGTATTTGAAGGGCGCGGTTACCTCCCATAGGCTGGAGCTCACAGCCCGATGACCTCATCCGGACCGCCCCTAGATCCAGGCCAGATGGAGATGCACGACTGGCTCCACCCACGCCACCTCTGACAGAAGAACGCAGGCTGCGCCTAACAGACACCTCTGCAGGGCCCGCTCCTCTGCGACCAACACCACCCAGAGGGGAAACACAGCGGCGCTCAGCGACAGAGGCAGACGTCGCGGGAGCAGTTCCATATGAGGACAAGGCCCTCCTGTCACCGGTGCCACCAGCCGAAGGAATCCGGCTCCTCCCAGCGGCCGAGGCAGGAACATCGGCCACAGAGTCCAATGGCGATGTGACAGTACCCCCCCCTCTACGAGGGGCCTCCGGACCCACAAAACCCGGTTTATTGGGATGAAGAAGATGAAACTTCCTGATCAAACCCTTGGCATGGATATTACTGGCAGGCACCCAGGACCTCTCCTCCGGACCATAGCCCTTCCAATGCACCAGATACTGCACGGATCCTCTCACTAAACGGGAATCAAGGATCTGTTGAACTTCGTATTCCACGGCACCCCCGACCAAGACCGGAGGAGGAGGGGACCGGACAGGACGAATCGGAGATCGGTACAATTTGAGAAGGGATTTATGGAATACATTGGGCAGTTTGAATGATTGAGGGAGCTTCAGACGAAAGGCTACAGGGTTAATCACGTCAATTATTTCATACGGACCAATAAACCTGGGACCTAGTTTGGCAGACTGCACTTTGAGCTTGATATTTTTCGTAGACAACCAAACTTTGTCCCCAACTCCCAGGTCCGGACCCTTGGAGCGCCGTTTATTAGCAGAAGACGCCTGCCTAGTCTGAGCCCCCTTTAAGTTTCTGTTCACTTCAGACCAGACAGTCTTTAACTGATCTACGGACCTTTCTACCCCAGGGACGTCAGAAAGCCTAGAAGAAAATGAACAAAAGCGCGGGTGCAGCCCATGATTACAGTAGAAAGGGGTGGTCTTGATGGACTCCTGGTACTGGTTATTCATGGCAAATTCTGCTAGTGGCAGATGTTCCACCCAATCAGATTGATGCTCAGAGACATAACAACGTAGATACTGCTCGAGAGCTTGATTAGCGCGCTCGGTTTGACCATTGGTTTCAGGGTGATAGGCAGAAGAAAAGGAATAGTCAATTCCAATCCGTTTACAGAATGCCCTCCAAAACTTAGAAATGAACTGGGTGCCCCTGTCAGAAACAATATTCACAGGAACACCATGCAATCGCACAACATGATTAATGAATACTTTGCTCAGGGTCTCGGAATTAGGTAACCCGGACAGCGGAACAAAATGACACTGCTTGCTGAATCTGTCCACCACTACCCAGATACAAGTCTTCCCTTCTGAGAGTGGCAGGTCAGTAATAAAATCCATGGAGATATGAGTCCAAGGACCCTCAGGGGTAGGCAAGGACTGGAGCAACCCGGCAGGGCGGTTGCGGGGAGACTTAGCGCGAGCACAGGTTTCACAAGCCAGTACGTATTCCTTGCAGTCCTTTACTATGGTTGGCCACCACAAACTCCTGGTTACAAGTCTGATGGTGTTATTGATACCAGGATGCCCTGCGAGGACGGAATCATGAGATTCCTTAAGAACTTGGAGGCGGAATTTGGTAGGGACAAATAGTTTCTGGGCAGGAGTAGTGTCAGGGGCCTGTTCTGGAGATCTACGAATCTCTTCCAGAAGATCCAAAGACACAGCCGAGACAACAATCCCCTTGGCTAAAATGGGAGTCGGTTCCACGTCCTCGACTTGTAAGGGGCAAAAACTTCGAGACAGGGCATCAGCCCTCACATTTTTAGTACCCGGTCTGAAAGTGATCACAAAATCGAATCTGGAGAAGAACAAGGCCCATCTAGCCTGTCTAGGATTCAGTCTTTTCGCTGACTCCAAATAGGTTAGATTTTTGTGATCAGTAATTACGGTAATCCTATGTTTGGCGCCTTCGAGGAAGTGGCGCCATTCCTCGAAGGCCCATTTGATTGCCAACAATTCCCGATTACCTACAACATAATTCATCTCTGTAGAGGAAAATTTTCGGGAAAAGAAGGCACACGGACGAAGATGAGTGAGAGATGCGGTGCCTTGTGATAGCACTGCTCCCACTCCAACTTCAGAGGCATCTACCTCTACAATGAAGGGGCGGTCCAAATCAGGCTGCACCAATATTGGATCCGCGGAGAAACACTCTTTTAACTTAGAAAACGCATGAATGGCTTCAGGCTTCCAATTAACCACATCCGCCCCTTTACGTGTCAAATCAGTGAGAGGTTTGGCTATCTCTGAAAACCCTTTAATAAATTTACGATAATAGTTAGCGAAACCCAAGAATCGCTGCAGTGCCTTCAGAGACTTGGGTTGTACCCATTCCTTAATGGGTTTAATTTTGGAAGGATCCATGCGAAAACCTTTCGCCGATATGATATACCCAAAAAATTTATCTCTTCCTCCATGAAGACACATTTCTCTAATTTGGCGAATAGAGAATGCTCTCTGAGTCTCTGGAGTACAGTACGGACATGTCGGATGTGTGACCAAAGACCGGGAGAAAAAACCAGAATGTCGTCCAAATAAACGACCACATATACACCACTGATATCTCTGAAAATATCATTGACAAAATTCTGAAACACTGCAGGTGCGTTACTTAACCCGAACGGCATTACGAGATACTCAAAATGGCCGAGAGGCGTATTGAACGCGGTCTTCCACTCATCGCCTTCTTTTATACAGACCAGGTTATATGCTCCCCTGAGGTCCAGTTTGGTGAAATACCTGGCTCCCAACAGCTGATTATAAAGATCAGGGATGAGTGGAAGAGGATACTGGTTTTTCACAGTGATCGCGTTTAATTCGCGGTAATCAATGCAAGGTCTGAGGCCGCCATCTTTCTTTCCCACAAAAAAGAAACCAGCTCCTACTGGTGAGGTGGACGGTCTAATATACCCTTTTCTCAGACTGTCTGCAATGTAACCATTCATAGCCTGACGTTCTGGACCAGAGAGGTTAAATATTCTCCCCTTTGGGAGACGAGAAGCAGGTATCAAATCGATGGAGCAATCATACTTTCTGTGAGGGGGTAACTTCTCTGATTCCTGAATAGAAAACACATCCTCAAAGTCTCTAAAGGCATATGGTACAAATGGAGGAGTCTTGACCTTCACTTGGTTTACAGATAGCGAGATACAGTTTTCCTGACACTTTGGGCTCCAGCGCACGATGTCACCCAAGTGCCAGTCTATGACTGGGTTATGTTTACGTAACCATGGCATGCCCAGGATTACTGCAGATGATAGATTATTGATAGCAAAAAATGACACATTTTCAGCATGTAAAGACCCCACCAACATTGACACTTCCTCAGTGACAAATTCCACTCCACCCTGGATGAGGGGAGTGCCATTAACTGCAGTGGTTCTAATGGGGGCATTAAGTCTTAGCAGTGGTACACCAAGAGTTCTCGCTATATGGAGATCTATGAAATTTCCCTCTGAGCCACTGTCTACATAAGCCTCTAAACACACAGATTTCTTAAGGTAAGATAACGAAATAGGTAATAAAACTTTGGCAGCATCCGCTGGCAATACCTTAGCACCCGGGCAGGCAGAGCCAGAGCCCCCCAGGTGCTGACATCCAGGGAATGAGGCCTTCTGATCTCAAGTGGTCATGCAGAGGACTCCAGCTTGTGGCTTGTACAGCATGTTGGAATGATGGGAGTGTTCCTCCACAGGACTGAGAGCTGGACACAGATGCTTTGAGGGAGCAATCACAGCAGACACAGCTCAGAGAAAAGAAAAAAAAACAGGTAGAACCATTGGAAAAAGGAGAGAAAAAAAAAAGGTGAGGGAATGTTTTTATATATAGTATCTATATATATATATAAAAATGTTATGGCCAGATATAATGTGACAACCATCCGCTGTGAGGCTGAGCTGCTGGTAAGGCAGCACCCCGAGAAACCCCGAGACCCTTAACCCCTATACAGGGATCTGGAATTATAGCGGAGCCCAGGGGGTAGCTGCCTATTATGAGCAGCAGAGCAGGGAAGGTTGCCAGGGGAAAAAAATCAAGACCCGAAAAACAAAGTCAGAAGTCCGAGTCAAAACCGAGAGGGCAGCGAAGGTACAAAATCGTCAGGCAGTAGCAGAGTCGAGAATCCAGGCAAGGGTCAAGGGCAAAACCAAGAGGGCAGCTGAGGTACAAAATCGACAGGAAGAAGCAGAGTCAGAAATCCAGGCCAAGGTCAGAGACAAAACTAAACATACACTATATCACTGGGGAACCAAAACTATATCTGGCGGCCTGCAAGACAGGCTCCAATGTATTTGAAGGGCGCGGTTACCTCCCATAGGCTGGAGCTCACAGCCCGATGACCTCATCCGGACCGCCCCTAGATCCAGGCCAGATGGAGATGCACGACTGGCTCCACCCACGCCACCTCTGACAGAAGAAGGCAGGCTGCGCCTAACGGACACCTCTGCAGGGCCCGCTCCTCTGCGACCAACACCACCCAGAGGGGAAACACAGCGGTGCTCAGCGACAGAGGCAGACGTCGCGGGAGCAGTTCCATATGAGGACAAGGCCCTCCTGTCACCGGTGCCACCAGCCGAAGGAATCCGGCTCCTCCCAGCGGCCGAGGCAGGAACATCGGCCACCGAGTCCAATGGCGATGTGACACATACAATAACAGTAATTTTGACCAGGGGTGCCCAAACGTTTACATGCAACTGTACATTACAGTTATAAAGATAGGAAACTGTATTTGTCCTTTATTATTTATTAAATAGTCCTTTTAAAAAAGGGATGGCATATGGATAGACATTTTGGATTATGGATTGTGTACGGATATAAAAACCAAATAATATTATGGCATACCGATTGTATATGGATGACAATGTAGATGAAAAATCGTCAATATTTTCTGGACGTAAAAAGGGTGATTTTGCATATGTTTGTGTGAACTCAGCCTGCATCCAAGAAAAATTACCCAATAAATGTTCTGACAAACCTGCAGAATTTATAGGGCATGCATATTCTAGAAGATATTACTTTTGCTACAAATTTGGCTAGGAAGCATTGAGCTCACACAGCTCCGACTGTATTAAAAAGCACAGCTGACAGATCAACAATAAATGGATTATATTTATAATTTTATTCATTTTGATTTATGTGACTGAAATACGTAAATATGGAAAATCATGACTTTTCCCTATTGTGCTGTATTAGTGCTATGATCAAAAAAATGCACAAAATAGTTCCCAATGGATATCTGTATCAGTCTTAAGTGTCTAGTCTTCACACACACACACACACTTTTATTTTGTAAGATTTTAAATCTGCATTTTTATATTTTTCAAATCCTGTACACGCTGTGTGTTGTGTTGAATTATTATTATTTTTTTTATTAATTTTATTATTACACAACCACAGAAGAGTCAGGATTTTTGGACAACTATTAGTGTGCAGAATTATTACACAACCAAACGAAAAATGTAATTTTCTCATTTCTTTTGTTTATTTTCAACTGTTCTAGTTGGAATAATAACCAAACCACTCAAAAGGTATTAAACACATTTTTGACATTTCCAAAAACATCTCAGTAACTGATATACCCATTCTTCATTTCAATAAATCTCGTAAGTCTTCCATCCATATAGTCTGTCTGTTTCTTAATCTGCTGCTGATCATCTTTTTTGGCAGCAACAACCACAGACTCCCAGACACTGATCAGAGTCTCCGGTTTAAGAAGGGTCCACAAGTTCTCAATAGGGTTCAGGTCCGCTGAGGAAGGGGCCGTGTCATTATTCTTTCTTATTTACTGGCAACCAAGAAGTGGAGACCTTGATGCATTGTCCTGCATACAAATCAAGAAATCTCTTGAAAGATCTAGACTTTTTCCTGTACTGCTGCTTAAAGAAAGTGCCATCCAAAATCTGGCAGTAGAGTTGGGAATTTATTTTGAGTCCATCTTCAACCCCAAAATTTCCAACTTGCTCATCTTTAATAACACCAGCCCATAGCTGTACCAATCTCCACCTAGTTGGTATCTGAGTGGAAGTTAAGGTCTATGCCTGTTACCATTCAAGCCATGGCCCATCCATCTGGTCCATCAGGAATCACTCTCATCTCATTAGTTCATAAAACCTTTGAACAATTTGTCTTCAGATCTTTCTTGGCCCCGTCTTGATGTTCCCCCTTCTGTGTCTTGATCAGTGGTGGTCTGTGTCAGCCTCCCTTACCTTGGCTGTGTCTCTTAGCACTGAACACCTGTATTTCTTGTCTCTGCAGGGCGGTTTCAGTTCTGGAATATGACTGCACTGAAGGATAATGGCTACCTGGTTGCTTAATGTTTGATTCTTCTCATATCTTTGACAGTTTATCTTTTTATAGAACACATTTTTTGTGACCCTGTTGACTTTTTGCAACAAAACTTTTGATGTGTTTTTTTGATCACACCCCGATATCTTAGCCATTTCAGGAATGTTGCATCCCTCTTTAAAACTTTGAACAATTTTTCAGAGTCACTTAAATCTCTTTTTATGGCCCATTTAACCTGAGGAATAATTATGTACACCTAGATGAAGGAAGTTGTATCCTCAGGCCACACCCTCTTCATTACACAAATACACATCACCTGATCTGCTTCATCCAATAAACATTCAAGATTATGCTGCATAAAAATGATGATCTGTTCAAAGTACTCATTTGCCTAATAATTGTGCACATTGTAGAGAAGCCTAAAGGATGGAACTCATAAAACCACCACACATGCTGAAATAAAATAAAATAAAAGGCAATTGACAGTCACTTCATTAGTCGTAACTAGTCCTATAGATTATAGCCGTCAAGCCTTGTATTACAACAGACGACTATTACTCCTCCATAATTATCTCTGACAGTAGCCTGGAGGAAGTAGAAAGTAATTTCCATCACAACAGAGGGATGAAATGTGGTTCCTTGGGAATATCTAAATAATACTAAAATGACAGACCACATACAATGCTGGTGACTTCGTATATATAATTGATACAATTCACACAAGAAGAAAATGCACAAAAGAGACATTTGGGTAAAATTATGTTTAAAAGGTTTCCCAAACTTATGAACAATACAAAAAAGGGTTTGGATATGTCTGAGGGGTCACTAGGGGGTGACACCATGGCTCAGAAATCGTTATCTTTCATTTAGATAAGTGTTCCTCAACTCCAGTCCTCAAGGTCCACCAACACTGCATGTTTTCAGGATTTTCTTAGCATTTCTCATTTGGTAATTTAATCTGCACAAAGATAAGGAAATCCTATAAACATGCACTGTTGTTGGGCCTTGAGGACTGTAATTCGGGAACTCTGATTTACTGTAGATTACCTTGTCCAGATCTGTTTAACACTAGAGATGAGCGAGTACTAAAATGCTCGGGTGCTCGATGCTCTGGCCGAGCATCCCAAGATACTCGTGTACTCGGCCAGAGCACCGAGCCCAATATAAGTCAATGAGTGACAGGCTCCGCCCACAGACTTCCAGTTATAAAATGAGTATTTCTGGAAAAGGGCGGGAGTGGGGGCTTTTTCGAATCGCCGCAGCATACAACACCTTGTTGTGGCCCCCAGAGGGACCCTAACAATCAATCTGCTCTCTGTGAGGTGCCAGCTCACTGTGTGCACTGAAGGGAGCTCTGTATTTGTGTCAGATCGATAATTATTAGCGAGTAGTCCAAGCATCTCGGCGGTACTCGGTGCTCGTTAAGCATCCCGAGTACTGGGATACTCGTGCGAGTAACGAGTAGCGCCGAGCATACTCGCTCATCCCTATTTAACACCAGAATTGCTGTTGATGGTATGGACAGTGTAAGGACTACAATTCCCATGATTATTAACCCTTTCACAAGCATCACCTCTATTAACAGCTGGAAAGAGAGGTATTACAGGATTCGTGCTTGATTAAGACCCTGTGGGTGGAATAAAGACATGATGTAAGTGTTTCATCCCATTGGAGAAGCTGTCTTTCTGCTTTTTCTGATGTTTATTGCCAGTGAACTCCTTGGTTTCTTGACATTGCTTCCCGCTGTTTTGTAGACTACTTGTCCTGCTGTATGTCATAACTAGAGTGCTGCGAGTTTTTTTCTGTTTCTGGAAACTGTCAACCCTGCTACCTGTCACTATAAAGATACCTTTACACGCGGCAACTTTTCTAGGAATTTCACTGGCAACTTACTGGTTGCAGTGAAATCATGGACACATTGTTCCATTTGTACACAGCAACAAGATAGAACAATGTGTCCATGATTTCACTGCAACCAGTAAGTTGCCAGTGAAATTCCTAGAAAAGTTGTCTCGTGTAAAGGTACCCTAATAGACTGTAAATTCATAAGTAACATGCTCAGCTGCTACTCCATTCAAGCAGGATCTGGAACTCCTCAATCGTGCGATCGGTGTAGATCCTACTCAACAGCAAGTTATCTCCTATCCTGCAGATACATGATAACTTGCAATCTCAGTACAACCCATTTCAGCTTCTTTTTCATGGGGCATGTTGCCTTGCAGGAGTTGTGATTACAGAGCATAGATATATATTTGTGGCGGAGTTTGCGTCTCAGAGGACCAGATCTATGCATTGTGCTGAAGTGCGAAAGGAGAAACAAGTTAAGTTATTTTTGCAAATGATCTTTTACCGCTGAATCTCATAGTAGCTAAACTGACGGAGCCAGAATGTTTGATGTGAGGCAGAGGCAAAGAATCTGATGAGAGAGATACGGAGGCAACTGGGAATAGACAGAAAGCCTTTCGTGAGCAAAGCAGATGTCTTTCAGAGGACCTTGCTTTAATGGTATGGACATCAGAAACATTCGAAGGGGGCACATTACTTTTATACAATGAATGTATTATTGCTATTATAAACTGAAATGCAGAGCTGGGCACAGTCTGGCAGGAGTGAAGGATTTTTTTCAGTGATAAACCTCTTTTCATGTTTTTGTCTCTCGGTCACGTCAATCATTTCCTTCACAGTCACCTTAAAAAAAAAAACTAATTCCATAGGGGTCAGCCTTTCACCCGTCGCACTTTATCCACTTGTACAAGTATATAAGAAATAGAGTGATAACATGCTGTAAAGTGTGCACTGTCTAATCGCTCTGAATATGCATAATTACCGCACCCCCTGCTGATTTTGGAATAATAATATCTTGACTGATAAGATTAACACAAACTGTTAAATCTCAACAACAAAGCAGCGATGCTAAAAAGGACAAAAGGCACAACGAATTAAGTAAAAATAATTCATCCTCACTTTTCTCAAGGGAATGTTTTCTAAAGGTAATCTCCTTTCTTTCACTAGCTGCAATTCTAGATGACCCAATGGAATGCAGTCGGGGAGAGCGACTTTCAATCACACTAGCCAAGGACAGAATAAACCGGACCCCAGAGAGGCAAGGGAAATCCAAACTGGAGGTGGACATCTTTGAGCTTCTACGAGACAGCGAATATGAGACGGCAGAAACAAGTATGAACGTTCTTCTATTAGCGAAAATGTACATCTTAATTTACATTGGGTGGTGTTGTAACATTTTTAACATCCCGATTTGATTCTGGCTGGAAGTGTGATCAGAAAGTAAAAAGTTATACGTATGTTCGTCTACAGCGATAATGCACACAGTGATGTCAAAGTAAGGCTATGTTCACACAGGGTGCTTTTGGTGTGTTTTGCATTTTTTTCATTGGTTTTATGCAAATCTATGCTTATAAAAAGAGGCTTTTTATAGTACCAGCAAAACGTATAATATTCCAGAAAACTCATCTTATAGACATACATCTGCTTTTCTCCGCACTGAAATGGAAAACAGCTTGGTTTTGGTTGTGCTTTTAACCCCTTCACCATCGGGCAATTTTACTTTCTCATTTTTTATTTTTCCAGAAATCATAGAAGAAACGGCACTCACCCAGATGAGTTGCAGGCAGCAGCTTTTTATTTCCAGTGCTTCATACAGACAGGTGCAGGGAGGGCGTGAGAGGACGGACAGAAGTCTACCGTTTTGTACTGGTCGGGTCCAAGACTTGTAGGAGTATCCGACCAATACAAAATGGTAGACCGTTGTCTGTCCTCCCTGCATCTGTCTGTATGAAGCACTGGAAATAAAAAGCTGTTGACTGCAACTCATCTGGGTGAGTGCTGTTTCTTTAACGATTGCGGATGTTATGTCATGTGCATGAAACTCAGCAACATGTGAGCAACGGCTTCCCCATTGCACTGGTTAACCGGCCTCGTTGGTACTCACCCTCCGGTAAAGTGTAGTGCCCAGTCACTCATACATGATAGACTTTTATATTTTTCTGTCAATATTAACATATATATAGTATACAGGAAAATGGGTAACATTCAAAGTGCAGTGAAATTGCAAAAAAAGTGCAATTTCACAATTGTTTTTTGGGGGTTTTATTTACCATGTTCATTATATGGAAAAACTGACATGTTGGTGTGATGCCTCGAGTCAGTACGAGTTTGTAGATATCAAACATGTCTACTTTTGCTGTTATCTATGACCAGTAGCATTATCATTTTTCGGGATCTGGGGCTATGTGATGGCTTATTTTTTGCGGCCTGACCTGACGTTTCTAATGATACCATTTCTTGTTAGATGCGCTGTTTTGATCATATTGTCAGAGTTTGACAGCGCGATCTAACGATTCACAGGAGCATCTGATAGCTTCACATGACGGCTGATCAGATTATCCAGCATGTACAGGGAATGATGTGAGCTCAGCACAAGAGCTCACATCAAAATCAGGGACATGACCAATGATGTACCTATACGTCATTGGACATGAAGGGGTTTAAAGAAGCTGCATGTCAATTCTTTCAGCGTTTTTGATGCTTTTTTCACCACTGAAAGCAATGAAGAGTGAGAAAATGCAGCTGTTTTATTGCCAAGAGATCAGGTTTGCTACAGTTTTGCTGCAGCAAAAATTCTCTATGTGAACATAGCCTAATTGGATAAGTCACTCAGCATTATTATTATTAGTCATAATAATAATAGTAGTAGTAGAGGTTTAGCTAACTTTAGATCACACAGTATTAATAATAATGTTATTAGAAGTAGTAGTTATAGTAGAGCAATGAACCCAAACAATTATGTCACAAAAATCGGAAAAAGCACATAGTAACGGCATATATAGAATAAAAATACCAACTGATGTCACGGTGCAAAAATAAGGCACATGGTGATAAAATAGTACTGGTATAATGCTCAAAGTGGTGTCATATAATGTCCATAATGATGTCACAGTGAAGGTATATTCTACAGTGACATTACAATTTAGAGGTGAGCGAACCTTTAAGGTCCGGTTGGGTTTGGGTCGCCGAACTTCCCGGTGTTGAGAAAACCTGTTTGGAGTTCGGGTACTTTACGTTTGCATGCATTAGAGCGAGCATTGCTGTGATCAGGTACAGTTGGCGGAGAGCTGAACGTTCAGTGACTCCTATTGAGATTTGGGTCAAGTTTGGGTTCACAAACAGTGCGCCAAAAGGTTTGGCTTCACCGCTCAAGCCCCAAATCAAAAGGTTCGCTCATTTGTAATTACAAGAAAGGCATAATCAGGGACGATGCACATAGTAACATGATTTTCTAGATACATAGGAAGAAAATGACCTAATAACAAGAAAATGCACATGATTATGTAACAGTATAAGAATGATATGCATAATAACATCACAGCATAGAAATCATCAAAGATGATGCGTAAAGTGAAGTCTCACTATAGAAGATTATAAGGACAAAGTAAAGGGATGATACACAAGATGATAATGGTACAAGAGTAATGTCTTTGCCTTGGTCTCCAACTACCTGCTTTATGTCCTTCTAATACAATGATGCTAAGAATTGTATACAGTATTCTTTGTGCGATCTGACTAGTGATTTGTGTAAAGGCAAAACTTTGTTCTTGTTGTAAACTTCTGTTTCTGTTAATGTATTCCATCACTTTTAATTTGCCTTGGCAACAGCAGCCTGGAACTGGACTGACCAAGAACAAAGTTTAGCAACTATACTAATACCTTCCTTTTTAAATGGATTTTGCAGCCTTGGGGCTCTTATCTGTAGTCATTCAATGTGACTGTAGAATTCTGAATCCTCACAGTGAACACAGTTTGCAGTTAGAAAGGTGGTTGTGTGTTATACTCTAAAGAAGAGAGACATCACAAGACCAGCACCAAACCAATAAAAGCACAGCCGCAAACACACTTTCAGCAAGCTACACCTGCTAAGCAAGCCTTTAAGAACCAGGGTAATCTTCACCCTGCTGCCAGTAATGGGAGGGGGACTTGGGCAGAGCATGTCCCGTGTCCTAGGCTGCTATCACCGGTAGGCTGGCGTCTGGTGGTGAGGCCAGTGCCTAGTCGAGAACAAAGTAAGTGTCTCTCAGAAAAGTACTGGCAGCATAGTAAACCAAACATTTAACAACTAACCAAAATGACCATACCCAAACTAAGAAAGACAGACAGCTAGCACCACTCACCACCACTACTATGCAGAGACAGCAATAAACAGTGTTGACCTGGGAAAGGTTTTGAAATAGCCAGCCGGATGCTGAAGGAAACGATCAGGTGTTCAATACCTCCCAATCACTCCCAGAAAGCCACTCCCTGCTATTCTGCAGAACTGACACAATCCCCACTGCCCAGTACCAGACACGGCAGCATCCTGCCTGGCCTGGCAAAACACAGCGTCCCATGCACCCAGGCAGTGAAACCTGTGGGAGACACAGCATCCCAACACACCCCATCAGTACACTATGTGCAGCTTCTCCAGATCGGGGTGGGTCACCTGCGCCTGTGGAAGCTCTGCCCCCAGGGAGAACAGACTACTACCTTAAAACTGGGGGTTACTGACGTGAACCACCATTTCTAACAGTATCTGACCTCAAGTATGAGTATGCATTTCTGGTCACAATCAGCCTAGTCGTGTCCTGCCTCACTCAATTCACTTGTATTGAGCAAGGCTACACGTATCTAGTCTGTATGCAAATCGCATGCTTGTGGTCATGTGCTCACCCACTGCAGGCACCAAATAATCCTGAGAGCACGCAGTTTGTGCACTGTGAGAATTCTGTAGTCACATAGTGACTGCAGACCTGAACCCTCAAACCTGCACATGCTCTTCAATGAGGTTTTTTTTCCCCACTGACTAAACAGTGCGTGGAATTTCAGATTGGAATAAGATGGTTAAAAAGGATATATCAGATTAGACTAAAAGCATAATTTCTACAAAGTAATTCCACTCATACAGGCTGTGTCTGGTATTGCCATATAGCTTCATTCAAGAGCATGCCTCTAGGTCCTACCTCGTTGTATCTGTTGGACTTGTTTCATGTGTCCCTGCACAGAAAAATACTATAGACAGATATATATGAATAATTTGCAACTCGATTACATTAGTCATACATCTAAGCCTTAAAATTGGGACAACTTCCTCACTGATTCATTTTGGGTAATCCAGAGAGAGCGAGAGGAACGCTAATTTATGTACATGAACAATCTGTCTGTTTTTTGCTGTATTGTTTGCTTGAGTTAAATCACAATTCCTTCCATGAAATTGAAAAAGAAGAAAAGCCTTGGTGATTCATAAATAACTCAGAATTTTATCTCCTTGCTACAGTGTGCCAGATCCTTCCCAAAGGAGTTTTAGGGGTTCTGGGCCCATCGTACAGCCCGTCATCCAGCTCCATCATCAGCAACATCTGTGGAGAGAAGGAGGTTAGCCTGCTCTAGTAATAAGTCTGTCGCATACTTTGCTATTCTAACCTGCCATGACACATTTGTCATTTCATTTCTTTGATCCTCTACTCCATGTAATGTTAGATGCTTTTCTCTGATTTGTTTGACAATTATGTCTGTAAAGTGGAACTAAATTTTTAACAATGCTTATCCTAAAACTGTACACAACCGGCCTCTATTCACGGACTTGAAAGCCATAAACTAGCAGTGTATCAGCTCGATTCTTTTATGTGGATGCCACTGTTCTACATTTTCTCTGCTTACAAAGAATATAATTACAATGTAGTTTGTGATGTAAGCGAGAAGCGTAAAATCTGTGATGTATCTTATGGCTAATGTTATTGCTTGTATATAGAAGCGCGCTCCTAGTGTCAGTGAGTGAAACATGGACCATAATAGAAACAGGACAGAATAAATGTGGAGCTGAGGCAGCAAGGTAGCAAATATTTTTGCCTATACAGTGCAGCATAAGCTTTTAGTAAAGAATAAATTACAGGCTCTTTTGGATGCCTTGTGTTTTAGTTGATTTGACATTTCTCAGCATCTGCATTCTTGGCTCCTTCTTCTGATCTGATAAAGTTTCTCTAATGCAGACTACATCATGTCTCTGTCTTTGTCTCCTACCCCTCATACTACATTTCCTCTGCCCTGAGTCCTATCTAATACTAGCAGTGCTAGGTCAGCAAGATGGAACTTCTTTCTCCTTACATTCAAGCTTCAGCCTGTTTCCCTTCCTCCTGCTTGTGATAGGTTTCTTTCTGTCAGCTCTTAAAAATATTGGTATGAGATCAGTGTAACACTGCATATCATAACATACATAGGAAAGTTTACACAGCACTCATAAATAGTAAAAACCATTCTATGGGCTTGCCTATATAACTGCTTTCATATACAAAGCATAAATAATATGTTCAACTGCATAGGCCACAGAGAGAAAAAAAGAGGTGTTTTTAAAGTTGCCTGGAGGTAAGAGACATCTGTTTTCATGGAAGTCTATGTATAGATAGGCCCGCCAACATTACAACTGACACTGCATGTTAATAGTGCTTTTTGTTCCAGACAGTAATTTACTGTGAACCAGCATCATGCAGCTCAAACAATAACATTAGCTACTGCTACATCTGTATTGGACGTGCTTGTAGTCAGGCTGGAGATCAGATAACAAAGTTGTCTATAAAAGGCTCAAAATATAAAATTAAATAAAATTCTAGATATTCTATTTACCGTATATACTCGTGTATAAGCCGACCCCCCTACTTTTGCCCCCAAAACCTGGGAAAACCTATTGACTCGTGTATAAGCCGAGGGTGGACTCCAGCACAGGTATACAGCCCCCAGCAGTGTGGTATACAGGCCCCCCAATGGTAGTATACAGCAGCCTCCCCAGTGGTAGTATACAGCAGCAGCCCCAGTGGTATATACAGCAGCAGCTCCAGTAGTTAGTATACAGCATCCCCAGAGGTATATACAGCCCCAGTGGTAGTATACAGCATCCCCAGAGGTATATACAGCCCCAGTGGTAGTATACAGCATCCCCAGAGGTAGTATACAGCAGCCCCAAAGGTATATACAGCAGCCCCAGTGGTAGTATACAGCAGCCCCAGTGGTAGTATACAGCAGCCCCAGTGGTAGTATACAGCAGCCCCAGAGGTAGTATACAGCAGCCCCAGAGGTAGTATACAGCAGCCTCAGAGGTATATACAGCCCCATTGGTAGTATACAGCAGCCCCAGAGGTATATATAGCCCCAGTGGTAGCATCCAGCAGCCCCAGAGGTATATACAGCCCCAGTGGTAGTATCCAGCAGCCCCAGAGGTATATACAGCCCCAGTGGTAGTATACAGCAGCCCCAGAAGTATATACAGCCCCAGTGGTAGTATACAGCAGCCCCAGAGGTATATACAGCCCCAGTGGTAGTATACAGCAGCCCCAGAGGTATATACAGCCCCAGTGTAGTATACAGCAGCCCCAGAGGTATATACAGCCCCAGTGTAGTATACAGCAGACCCACAGGTATATACAGCCCCAGTGGTAGTATACAGCAGCCCCACAGGTATATACAGCCCCAGTGGTAGTATACAGCAGCCCCACAGGTATATACAGCCCCAGTGTAGTATACAGCAGCCCCACAGGTATATTCAGCCCCAGTGGTAGTATATACAGCCCCAGTGGTAGTATATACAGCCCCAGTGGTAGTAGATTGCAGCCCCAGCGGTAGTATACAGGGCCCCAGCAGTATATACAGCCCCAGTGGTATATACAGCCCCAGTGGTAGTATATACAGCCCCAGTGGTAGTATATACAGCCCCAGTGGTAGTAGATTGCAGCCCCAGCGGTAGTATAAAGGGCCCCAGTAATCCAGGGCCCCCCCAGCGTCTCTCCGGTCACCTGAAAAGCAAACTATACTTATCAGTGTCCGCTGTCCGCGCCCGCTCGCCTCTGCCGTGACAGTGCCGTCTGCGATCCTCCTTCTTCATGCGGCGTCTTCCGGTTTCCTGTGCTCGTCGCAGGGAATGACGTCATTCCCTGCGATGAGCACAGGAACCCGGAAGACGCCGCATGAAGATGGAGGATCGCAGACGGCAGACCGGGCAGAGGCGAGCGGGCGCGACAGCGGACACTGATAAGTATAGTTTGCTTTACAGGTGACCGGAGAGACGCTGGGGGGGCCCTGCATTACTGGGGATGCGGGGGCTGCTGTATACCGATGTATACATCGGTATGTACCGATGTATACATCGGTATACAGCACTGACTCGCGTATAAGCCGAGGGGGGTACTTTTCAGCCCAATTTTTGGGCTGAAAAACTCGGCTTATACGCGAGTATATACGGTAGTTTTTTTGTTTTTTTTGTCTTTGTAAAAATTCAGATAAAAAGATTTGAGCAAGATGTTTGTATGGGCAAACACATGGCAGATGAGGTTGACTGTTGATAAATGTAAAGTAATGTTGCTGCATATGAGGACGTCGACAGGGTAGGGGGTACTCGGAAATCGGGATAGGCGGTGGCTTCGATGGGGAAATCACGGCGGGTCAGTTCCCGGTTCCGTGCCCTGGACCCTCAGTGGTAGGGGATGGGGTGATGATGATGGGGGGGAATTGGAATGGTATCATGATGCCACCTGTGGTACCTGGTAATGTGGATACCAGCGCTGCGGCTTGCCGCTGAGGTGATGGAGGTGCAGCTCAGAGTAGTACAGCTCCCCACAGGTGGAGCTTTACTTCAGGGCAGCGGGGATGGATGAGGGGAGTCGTAGTTCTTACCCCTCTGATGATGCTGAAGCCCTCTGGGTGCCGGAGGAAAGGAGCACAGACAGTGATTTAACTCAAACGTCACTTTACTGGTACCGGGTAGTTGATACAGCACACAGTCACAGTCTGATTGAACGGGGACGTAGCCACGGATTGTAAGGGTGATCCTGTAGAGTCTGTTGATGATCCCTTTTAATGCCTTTCGGGGTCTGTGTCCCTCTTTACTCTCTTTAACCACTCTGCAGCGCTCCTACGCCAGTCCACTGGTCTGTTACAATTAAGTATGTTCGGTTCCTTACCGGTAAGGACGGGAGCGACAACAAGCAAATCCTCCCATCACCGGAATTCAGTCCTTTTCCTTAAAGTGTCCTGGACCCAATATAGGACTGAGGTTGAGGTACAGTCTGTTGTGCAATAGCTCCCTTCTGTCGGTCCTTCAGCTTGTCGGTTCGCTAACCAGGGATAGACCACTGGTTGCCTCGGCTCCGATTATGCCGGTGTCGACTCCGGACTTCCTGAGCTGGCTCCAACCAGGCCTGGTTCGTCCCCTCCGGTTCCCGGGTGACCTCTCTCCAAGAGGCGCCCTCCTGTCAGGAACACTGTCAGGCACGTCCTCTCTGGCTGCCTTCCCAGCACTGTCTGACTAAAATGAACTTAACTGTCACTCAAGTCTCCAGCTCTACTCTAAGCTCCACCCCTTGGACCTACTGAATATACGGTCCCTATGCTGAGAGGGAACTTGTGTATGGGTGCTTTGGACAGAAACCCCAAATCCATAACTACAGAGGCATTACACCTTCCTTTTGGGGTGCAGTACCTCCCTGTGGCGCCTAGCCATAGGGGCACCAGACATATATATTGAATAGAAGTAATTGTGGGACAAGAGAACAGGAAGAGTTGGCTAGTTATAAGTAAGCTAAACAGCGGTGTGACAAATACCCCACCCTGACATCTCTAATACATTGGAGCCACACGATACGGCCTCATAACGTCCACCAACATATGACGTTCTGCATCCCCAGGGGCATGTAAGGTCAGCTTGGTGCAGTTTTACAATGACACACCCTGTCCACATGGGCACAGAGAGGCACGGGGAGTGAGAGAGGGTGATTCACGCAATCCTCTGGCATGACACCACACTCGCTCACAAACCTGACAGGAAGGGAGACCCCTTTCAATGCTCAATGAAATGGAGTTCTACCAGTCCAGTAGAGCTGCCACCAGCCTGGTCCATTGCAGGTTAGACTGGACCAGAAACCAACCTAGGTAGCGTATAATATTAACCGAGTACACGGATGTGTGTGGGTTCATGAATCAAGATAAAAGAGCAACCCAGTATTAAATTATATATTGTATTGTCATGTTGGTGTACTAGATCAAACTATATTTACACGATGGATTATATAGCTATCACAGCTATATGTGAATAAAGGTAGTAGGTTACAAAAGGTATACACTGTGAATTTTAAGTGAGTTACCAGTTACTTGTTGCTAACTTAGTTGTTGGCTTGGTACATAAGGGGTGAAGTTGAGCCAGGGTTCTTTACTTGATTCCTTCCAGCACAGTACACAATGATATGACCTCCCCTCAGAAATGAACACTGGAGGAATATGGGCAGTGACTTTTAACATCTTGGATGGTCACTCTCTCTTCACCTCTGGGCTGTCTCTGATTCCCCCCTGTACTTTGAGCTCAAAGATCCCAAAAACTATGATGGAGGTCCAATGAAAATGGTTCTGATGCCATTGGATCCAGCTGGGTTCCCTCTAAACTTGGAGACCAAACACGATATCCCTACTGGGCTTCTGCCAGCTGTTCTTTGTATTTCCCCAACCCAGGGAGCTAGAAAGAACTAGAGCCTAGGTGTGTGTGCGCAACTTTGTCTCACGAGTTCTGGAATATAATCAGTGTAGGCCTATGATATATGGTACTTCCATAATTCCTTATGAAATTATGGTGCCAGCGCGACTGAAAACTGTCCAAAGTTTTCTGGCATTAGCAGCTTCCCTGCCTCTATTTTACAAACAGCAGAACTTGTTGTACCACTGTTCCTGTCAGTAATGGCTTGTCACAGGAGGGAGTCTGGGTTTCTAATGGAACTCTTTATTAGATTAAAATAACATTGTCGCCTATCTTCCTGTAAGATCATTTGGTCATGAGAAATAAGTTCCTGGTTAAGACTTCTACTCTGAACAAAGGGCTATATATAGGGACATAAATACAACAGGTGCAGGGGTTGCAATAGTACCTAGACCCTGGAGACTAGGGGGCACCAAAATTCCCTTTGACCTATCAAAAAAATTATTGCTATTAAAGATTTGCAATAATTGGGGGGGCCTCATTTGAGCTTTCGCATCAGGGCCCAGGTTTCTCACTGAGAAAAAATTCACTCTATAGTTTAACATTGTTGCAAGTGTGACCCAATTTTTTATTCAAAGTAAAAAAATAGGGGGGGGAACAAGAGGCGCAATAGTGCCCTATCACTAGTGACACTAATGTATGCGGTGGGTATGAATTCACTCACCTAGCACAGTTGTGAGACCCACAACTGGTGTAAAAGCATTTGGCATTAAATGCAGCTGCTGCAGGACTTCCACCTTCCACATGCACGTGGGAATCATCCAGAAGTTACCTCAGGGGAAATGGTGTATCAGTGTCCGCGCTGCTGAAATCCCAAGAAAACGATCCGGAAACCATATGTAGGTTGCATCAGTGTTGAAACGCGTAGGAAAGGAATAAATGGATGATTGATGCAACCTACATATGGTTTCCGGATCGTTTTCTTGGGATTTCAGCAGCGCGGACACTGATACACCATTTCCCCTGAGGTAACTTCCAATTTTTTATTGGATTGCACTCGCCGAGTTTATATGATAATGTGAGCGAACCCTAAAGGCCCCGTTACACATAGCAATATCGCTAATGACATCGCCGCAACGTCACAGGTTTTGTGACGTAGCAGCGACCTCGCCAGCGATATCGCTGCGTGTGACACTTAGCAGCGATCGTCCCCCCGCTGGGAGATCGCTCATTGTTAATGAATGGCCTGGACCATTTTTTGATCGGTGATCTCCCGCTGGGCATGCTGCATCGCTATGTGTGAAAGGGACGGTATGGCATCTCACCAGCGACCACGTAGCGAGGAACCAGCGATCCCGGCCAGGTCGGATAGTTTGGTGGGATCGCTGGTGCGTCGCTACATGTAACGGGGCCTTTAGTCATATGCTTCACAAATCTCTCCTTAATGGAAGTGTGGCAGAAAGAAAGCCATTTTTGAAAGCAAGTCTTAACAAGTCTCATTTACAGTTTTAAAAAAAAGCCATGTGGGTGACACAGTGACCATGTGGAAGAAGGTGCTCTGGTCAAAAGAGACCAAAGTATAACATTTTGGGCTAAATTAGAAAATGCCATATGTGGTGGAAAATTAACAATGCACATCACATTGAAAACACCACCCCACTGTCACACAGGGTGGTGGCTGCATCATGCTGTGGGGAGGCTTTTCATCAGCAGGGACGGAGAAGCTGGTCAGAGTTTATGGGAAGATGGATCAAGCAAAATACAGGGCAATCCTGGAGGAAAACCCGTTATAAGCTTTAAAAGAGTTGAAACTGGGTTGTAGATTCACCTTCCAGCAGGATAATGACCCTAAATATCCTTCCAGAGCTACAAAGGAGGGTTTAGGTCAAAGCATATTCATATGGTGAATGGCCCAGTCACCATCCAGACCTAAATCTCATTGAGAATCTGTGACAAGACTTGATAATTGCTGATCACAGACGTCCTCCATCCATTGTCACTGAGCGAGAGCTACTGAGCAAAGAAGAAACGGGAAAAATGTCATCCTCTAGATAGGCAAAGCTGAAGTGACATCACCCAAAAGACTGGCAGAAGTAACTGCAGGGAAAGGTGATCCCACAAAATATTGATTCGTGGGGGCTGAATACAAATTCAAGTCAAAATTGTCAGATTTATAGATTTAGAAAACCATGTATCATTTACTTTACACTTCACATATACTTGCTAGTTCGTGTTAATATATCATATAAAATGCCAATAAAATACATTTACATTTGTGGGTATAATGTGAAAAATATTCAAACGTTCAAGGGGTACGAATACATTTTCAAGACACTGTATATTAGATCAGATGTTAGAGTTATATCACACTTGGAAAGGATGTGAAATTGACTTTTTTTGTTGAAGCCATGCCTGTTAAGGCCACTTCACACACAGATATCTGAGTCCAATATCTGAACAGATCTCTGGTTGCAGTGAAATCATGGATACATTGCTCCATGTTGTACACTGCCACAAAATGGAGCAATGTATCCATGATTTCACTGCAACCAGAGATCTGTTCAGATATTGGACTCAGATATCTGTGTGTGTGAAGTGGCCTTAAAGCTTAAATAGTACATTTACAATTTTATGTTAGTAAATGGTTAATATGTCAGCATAAAAAACAAAGTAAGGCCACATGCACACATTGAGTATTTGCTGTTTTTTTTTCCTCAGGCTGGTTTCACACCACAGTTTTTTTCCTGATCAGGTACGATCAGGTTTGTGTGCCTAAACCAGGAGAGGATCCAGGAGAGGGACCAGGAGAGGAACTTGCAGAGAAAAACTATTATTGAAAGATTGACACCTGTTCTGAGTATTGGAGACACTACTGGTTTTGACACACAAACCTGATCGAACCTGATCAGGGAAACAACTGCAGTGTGAAACCAGCCTTAGGCTAGGGTCACATTTGCGGTTTTGTTTTCAAAACCAAATCCGGTTTTCACCATTAAAAATGGTCAAAACCGGATCCGGTTCCGCAGCCATAGGCTGCAATAGAAAAATAGGGTTGCACTTAATGCCACCCGGTTACCGCATCGGGATTTGCAGCCTGCAGTAAAAAGCATGCAGGCTGCATTTTTTGGAGCGGTTGAAAAAACCGGATCCTGCTTTTCTATAATGGGCGCATATGACAACCGGATCCAGTACCTCAAGTTACATGAATGTACCTTGCGGTACCGGATCCGGTTTTTTGTGTCACAATTTGTTCTCATTGCAGATCTGGATCCATTACTGGATCCATATGTGCAATGTGATGCCAAATGTGATGGCACACAGTAATACCGCATCCGGTAATGCATGCGGTTACCAGATTGTGTCTTCCAAATGTGACCCCAGCCTTAGCCTAGGGTCACACTTGAAAAGAGAATTGCGTTGACCGCATCCAGATCCGGATGCAGTGAACGCAATTAGCTTCAGACACGTTTTGCAAGCAAAATGTGTTGCTGAAGCTGCAATCCGGTAACCGGATTGCTTCGAATGTGTAATCTGGAGCAATCCGGTTACCGTAGAGTTTGCTCAGATGAGCAAACTGTAAAATATTTAAAAAACCTTTAATATTCATAATAATTGTGCCCATCATGTCTCTAGGGGGTGGCCACCCCCCTAGAGACATGCTACCTACTCAGGTGGGCATGTAATGTGTTAATATTTCATGTACAGTAAGCCAGGCCCTATCAGCTCTGTACAATTTTATCAATGAAGTCGCGGCTCCACTGACAGCAGTGCACATACTATACGTAATGTATGTATAGTATGTGCGCTGTCTGAGGTCCTGAAGGCTTTCACAGTATATCTATGGGCTGCGCACCGCCATAGATTTACTGTAAAAGCCTTCAGGACCTCAGACAGCGCACATACTATACGTACATTACGTATAGTATGCGCGCAGCTCACAGGGGAGCCGCGGCTTCATTCAGAAAATTGTACAGAGCCGACAGGAGCCGGCTTACTGTACATGTGTAATTAACACAATACATACCCACATGAGTGGGTAGCATGTCTCTAGGGGGGGGCCACCCCCTAGAGACATGATGGCCACAATCATTATTAATATTTATGCTTTTTTAACAGTTATAACACTTTGCTTTACCTAGCAAAGTAGACGGTAACCGCATTGCTCAGGATTACACATCCTGAGCAATGCGGTTACCGCTTTGCAGATGCTAGAACCGCTCCGAAAACTGCAGCCTGCATGATTTTTCACGCAGGCTGCAGAGCCGGATGCGGTAACCGGATTTCTTGTAAAGCAATCTGGTTGTAATAATGGGCTCCTATGAGGAGCATTTCCTGATGTGCTTTTGAGCTTTTTGAAAGCTCAAAACTGGACCAGGATTTAAAAATAAAAAACGCAAGTAATGACCCTAGCCTTAGTAATTGTAAGGCCACGTGCACACTTTCACTATTTGGTGGGGTTTTACCTCAGTATTTGTAAGGCCACGTTCACACATTCAGTATTTGGGGAGTTTTGTTACCTCAGGAATTGAAAGGTCACATTCACACGTTATATACAAAGAAAAAAAGTGTGGACAAAGAGGCGCAAATAGGTCTTATCGTTTTACGGATAGGGTAGTACCATCATAGGTGTATGTGCTCACCTGATCCAGTTGTATTTCCCCACAACTGGTAAATTAGCTCAGACAGCTGCTGCTGGATCCGCAGTCCCACATAACAGTGGTGATGTATCCTAGAAAAATACCAGAGAGAGATCGTGCTTTAGTGATCCGCTCTGTCGTCCCACCGTACCTGAATAAATGCCAGGGAAGATGGAATAAAAAAGCAGCTTGAATACTCTTGGCTTCCCTGGCATTTATTCAGGTACAGGGAGACGACAGACCGGATCACTAAAGCACGATCTCTGTCTGTTCTTTTTCTTGGATACATTCACACGTTGAATATTTGGTGGAGTTTTACCTCAGTATTTGTAAGGCCACGTGCACACATTCAGTATTTGGTGAGATTTTTACCTCAGGTATTGAAAGGTCATGTGCACAAATTGATTATTTGGTGAGGTTTTTACCTTAGCATTTGGAGCCAAAACCAGGAGTGGAACAATCAGACGAATAGTATAATGGAAACATGTCACCACTTCTGTATTTATCAGCCACACCTGGGTTTGACACACCCTCCAGGGCCGTGGGATACTCGCAACCGGGCTACAGCATGGCTGGGGAGTCACAGGGGTCGAGACCCGGTTCCATGACCCTGGCGGTGTCAATAAAAGTTTGGAGATTACGGTTTTGGGGATTAAAGTCATGACACCACCCATGGTTTTCAGCCTTTGGGATGGATGGCCAGTGCAGTGATGCAGATCCTCTGGGGCAGATGGTGACACCAGGGATGGGCGAATCTACTCGCTAGGACTCGTTACTCGGCGAGTAGTAAGGGACTCGCAGGACTCGCTACTCTGCGAGTTTCCCAGTGATTACTCGCACAGTAAACGAGTCCAATGCAAATCAATATCAATCCTTGTTTTGTCACAGACTCTGATGGTGGGTTTACACGCTTCAATATCGTTGCGATATCGCAACTCAATGGCGCGGGAGCGCGCAATTAGTGCACGTTTCTCCCGCATCGCATTGGATGTTTACACGTTGCAATATCAGAATACAACGTCCGTGCGATGTCTACGCCCCCCAACCCAGGAACGATCCTTTAACATGGGAGTGAATGGGTGACGTTTCAAATCGCATCGTAGTTGTGCGTTTACACAGCACGATCCGACTCCAATCTCCCTTCAATATTGGGGCATTGAATAGCACGCTCATTCAATCCCCGATATCGCATTGACATCATTCCTGCATCGTATTGGACGTTCACACCATACAACGCAGGAACGATCTCGGGTCCAACGATCGAACCACGTGACTTTTCATTGAAATCGTACTACGATATCGCAACGTGTAAACCCGCCATGACAAAACTAGGATTGCCTTTGACTTGCATTGGTCTGATTACTGTGCAAGTAATCGCTGGGAAACTCACAAAGTAACTGCTGTTACTTTGCGAGCCGAGTCCAGCTGTCTTCTCTGTGCAGGCTGCCGCAGCTCCAGGGTCCTAGAGCCCGCCTGCTCACAGAGATGATGTAGCAGAGCTGCGATTGTTCTCAGTCTGCTCATTCCCTGTGCATAGACATCTATATCTATGCACAGGGGATGTAGCAGAGAGGACATCGCGTTTTGGACTACGTCGGACGGAAGAGGATTTTTTAAATTAAAGATGGAGTCCCTAATAATTTTTCTCTGTGTTGTGTTTTTTTAACCCTTTATTGGAGATTCTTAGTGGCTGGGTCAAACGTGGCCTGACATTAAGAATCTCGGGCTTAATACCAGCTTGTATAACAAAGCTGGTATTAACCCCTTTATTACCCAGCGTGCCACCACCACCAGGGCCGCTGGAAGAGCGGGGTTCAGTGCCAGAGGATGGCGCTTCAATGAACGCGCCATCTTCTGGGGTGGCTGCGAGCTGCAATTTGCAGTGGGGGGTGCCCAGAAAGCTTGGGCATCCCTGCGCTGCGGATTCCAGCCCCCAGCTGCTTAGCTGTACCTGGCTAAACATAGAAATTGCGCGGAGCCCCACACATTTTTTTTTTTATTATTTCATGAAATTCATGAAATAATTAAAAAAAAGGGCTCCCCTATATTCTTGTGTCCGGCCAGGTACAAATAGGCACCTGGGGGTTGCGGGCAGCCCGTCGCTGCCTGCTGGATCCAAGCTTTCTGGGCACCCCCCGCTGCAAATTGCAGCCCGCAGCCGCCCCAGAAGATGGCGCGTTCATTGAAGCGCCATCCTCTGGCGCTGAACCCCGCTCTTCCAGCGGCCCTGGTGGCGGTGGCACGCTGGGTAAAAAGAGGTTAGGGCCAGCTTTGTATTATCAGCTGGCCCTAAGCCTGAAATTTATGGCGGTCACGCCAATATTAGACATGACCGCCATGAATTTCTATTAAATTGTTTTAAAAAAAACACAACACAGAGAAATTTTTTTATTAGAAATAAAAAAAAAAGCCATTGGGGACTCCATCTTTAATTAAAAAAATCCTCTTCCATCCGACGCAGTCCAAAACGCGATGTCCTCTCTGCTACATCCCCTGTGCATAGATATAGATGTCTATGCACAGGGAATGAGCAGACTGAGAACAATCTCAGCTCTGCTACATCAGGCAGCAGGCGGGCTCTAGGACCCTGAAGCTGCGGCAGCCTGCACACAGAGCAGACAGCCGGACTCTTATCTGTGCGAGTTTCCCAGCGATTACTTGCACAGTAAACGAGTCCAATGCAAATCAATGGCAAAACTAGGATTGCTTCAGGCTGAAGCTTCCGAGACACATCTGTGATTTGTAAATCGCACACTACTGGTTATTACTCGCTTCCCCATTCATTAACATTGGAGTCGCTAGACTCGCAACGAGTAGCGAGTCCCGGGCTCGGACTCGCTAGAGTCAAGTGATTCCGAGTAATTTAGGATTCGCCCATCACTAGGTGACACAGCTATAGTGGTTTTGCTCTCCACAAGTAGAGCTATAGGCCCCAGGGCAGTGACACAAGTTTTGTGCAGTAGTAGTGACAAGGGAAATAACTTGGAGGACACAGCAGCGTGCAGTCTTTAGATTTTACTCACTTTTGGTGCAGGCCTCCAGGTGTTTCCAGCCACAAGCAGGGTGCTGTCTTCTTCAGGTCAGGGCTCAAGCCAACTCTCGGACAATTTGGGAACAATCTACTAGGACCCCTTCTGGTGTTCCTTCCCAGGTCGACTTCCTGCACTGGCTCTCGCCCTCCTGACTCGCGCCTCACACTCAGTGTTCCAAGCCAGCAGCCTCGGGTCCTACCCGGCAACCTCCTCTCAGTCCCCTTGACCCTATTCGGCTGCCTGCTCAACAAGTAAGTGTGGCTGTGGCTGCTGCACTTGGAGTTACTGCAGCCTCTGGTTAGCTAGCTGAGTCCTTAGTCCACTCTACTAGTCTGCGGCGGGTCCCCTTCTGCGGCCCAGTCCCTCTAGCTGATCCCGGTTCTCTGTCAGCTCTGATGCGGGCGACACGGGTAGATCACTCACTTCTCGTGCCCCTGGGACCCCTTCTCAGTCTCTGGAGCCCTCATTGGCTCACACGTCTTCCTTGTCCTGGGATGAATGGGATGAACCTCTCTGCGCCAATTTCCAGGACGCCTTTCCTCACATCTCTCCTGCGACTCCTCACTCCTCTCTCTCCCCATGGTTACTACTCCTCCCACTACTTCCTTGTGTGTTCCTATTATCTGCTTCCTCCCCCCACACCCTCTACCTAGTTCCCTCCTCCAGCCTGGGATGGGGCCCTCCCTCAAAAGAGTTCGCACAGATCCCTTGGTCTGGAGTGGTGTGGTGTTGGATGCTGGTGTGTGAGTGCCTGGTAGTGTCTCTCCTTACCCGAGAATGGGGTACAACACCTCCGGCTGCGGTGCAGTACCTCTGTGGCGACTGCACCCTCAGGGGCACCACAGTTTTGGCTACAAATACCAAGCTAAAAAACTCACCAAATACTCATTGTGTGCACGTGACCTTACAATTTTTTCATAATTTCCTGAGAAATATATCTGTACTGTTTGTTTAATAAAAATGGTCATTGTAACAAAAAAATGATTTCCAAACTTTTTAAATTAGGGCTCTATTGTGACACGGGGTCAATGGTGAATCATGGGAAAAAACAGCATTACTGCAGTTTACAGGAAATTTAATGTTACGCTAGAGGAAAAAATGCAAGCAATCTGGAAATACTCTGGACGGGTCAGAGATTGTGTAATGCTCTCAATCTACCGTCCAGATTCCTGAATCATATAATTTTGTTACCAATTGAATTATTGTATGGCTTACAAAAATGTCCACTGCAAAAAATAAAAATTAACTCAAAATGGCATTATCTCTGTAATGCAAATACACCCAATCATCACATTTTTGGACAGTCACTTCTGTTTACTAATATATGGACATTCAGAATGACAGCAACAATTAGATATTTCTCAATTTGGTTCTTTGATAATTGTTCCTATTTCCTGGGCTTCTTACTCATAAAATGTTCACAGGTAGCATTACTTGAGTCCAAATCATAACTTCAATTGAGCCCAATGCAAACTCTATACGAAGGATCTTCTATGAGTAATTCATAATTCTGTCATTTCTGATGTATTAGGGGGACTATTGGTTCCACTTAACCATTTACCCGCCATGGCCGTTTTTCGTTTTTGCATTTTCATTTTTTCCTTTCCTTCTTCAAAAACAATAACTATTTTTTTCCTCTCCACATATGAGAGTTTGATTTTTTTGCAGTGCGGGTTGGACTTTTGAATTACACCATTCATTTTATCATGTGATGTACCAGCATGTATGTGTATTTTTTCATTTATATTATTTAAATGTGTTTTATTTATTTTAAATGGGAAAATAGGGATGACTGAACATATATACACACACACATACAGTGCTGTGCAAATTAATTGGGACAAAGCATTTTTTTTTAAGTAAGATTGTAAGTTGGTTACCAGTCAGTGATTCAAACCAGTTTTATCTGCTTTGAACAGGTGTGAGTGTACAACCTTGAGTAACAAAATGTGATTTGACTGGTTTTAGTCAGAAAATAACAGCTGACTGCCCCATTAGCTTCAATTAAGAGCTTGTTTCTGTGAGGAGTGGTATAGTGTACTTTTTCTGTCCGTGTGATTTGTGCCTGTAAAAATGGATGTTACTCCACGGAAGAGGTCTAGAATTATTACTCTTAATGAACATACAAGTCTGACTGTAAAGGTAGCTTTACACGTCGCCACTGTGGCTAGCAACAGGTATCCTACCGCATGTGCACGCGCAGTTTTTAACGGTGGATACCGATCACTGATGCCGCATATAGACGCTGCCATTGCGTGCTCCACTGAAGGTATCTTTGCTCCCCGGAAGTGCCGACGGGTGCCGCGGCTAACATCCTGTGGAATACCTTCCCTGCTTTACACGCCGCTACCACAAAGGAATATGGGGTACATATTTCGCGCCGTAAGTACATAGGCGTGACAGAGTTGTGTATTCCATAAGGCACAAGCGTTGATTGGACAACGCAATACGTCATGATTGGCCAGCCTGCGCAGGAAGGCTGGCTAACACATGACGCCAATGCAATTGTGGACTGTGAATGAATAGCTCTTTAAATATGGCGCCCTGTGAAGGGACAGCCAATCGTAACTCAGGGCCTCCACCAATGATCGCTGATGGGCGCGGTATCCATGAGGCTGTGTTACGCCCCTGGGAATTTGTAGGCCACGCAAATACCTTGCCTGTGCCCCGTTTACACGCCACCACCATAGCAATTGTGCCTTTCTGTTTTTGAGCATGGCTCAGCAACAGGTATAAATGCTTCCGGGAGGAACTGCCCTATTTACACGCCACCATTTCGTAGCAATTTCATGGCAACAGGCACAATTGTCCCCAGTGCCCGGCAGTTGCTGCCTTCCTGTGGCGATGTGTAAAGGTACCTTAAGAGAAATCGCTTCCACCGTTGGTATTGGAAAATCTACCGTTTCAAGAATAAGTCTTGCACACACAATGAAACTGGATGTTTTCTCCAAAACGAAAAGGGAAATGTAGTAGAAAAAGGAAAACGACACCAAAAACTGATAAAACACTTATCAGAAATAGTAAAACTAATGCAAGAAAAACTTGGTTTGTCCCAATTAATTTGCACAGACAAACTGTGTCATATGCTTATTAAAATACTCCAAAAATTATATTATATATATTACTTATTATTCAAAATCTTAAGAGTACTCAATAATTGAGTTGAATAATACATTAACATGAGGCAACACATTGATTCTATGGTGCTGTATATTAGAAAGGGTTACATACAAACAAGTTAAAATGCAATGAACAAACTAACCGTGACAGACCGATACAGAGGGGGAGAGAGAGGACCCTGCCCTTGCGGGCTTACATTCTACAGGTGCGTGGGGAGAAAGACAGTAGGTTGGGTCTGCTCTGGTGATGGTGGAGCGCCGGGTCCGATGGTAGTGGAGCGCCAGGTCCAGTGGTGGTGGAGCACCAGGTCCAATGGTGGTGAGGTGGCACTGTGGTCATTGCAGGCTGTAGGCTGTTTTGAAGTGATGGGTTTTCAGGTTCCGCTTGAAGGTTATCAGAGTAGGGGACAGTCGGACATTTTGGAAATTCCAGAGAATTAGGGATGCTCAGGCAAAGTCTTGCAGGCGGTTAGATAAGGAACGTATAAGTGTGGAAGAGAGGAGGAGGTCTTGGGAAAATCGAAGATTACGAGTTGGATGATATCGGGAGATTAGTTCAGAGATATATGAGGGGACAGATTGTGAAGGTCTTTGTAAGTCAGTGTTAGTAGTTTGAATTGGATATGTTGGTGAATTGGGAGCCAGTGGAGAGATTTGCAGAGGGGAGAAGTGGAGGAATAGCGAGGAGAGAGGTGGATTAGTTGGGCAGCAGAGTTAAGGACATATTGGAGGGGTGCAAGAGTTTTAGCAGGGAAGCCACAGAGAATGAGGTTGCTGTAGTCGAGGCAGGAGATGATGAGGGCATGCACTAGTGGTTTAGTAGTTTCAGGGTTGAGGAAGGCATGGATTCTGGAAATATTTTTGAGTTGAAGGTGGCAGCAGGTGGCAAGGGCTTGGATGTGCATTTTGAAGGACAGGGCAGAGTTAAGGGTTACTCCGAGGCAATGCACTTCAGGTACAGGGCAAAGTATGATGTCATTTATTGTGATTGATAGATATGGTAAGGAAGGTATGTGAGATGGATGAAAGATGATGAGTTCGGTGTCATGACGTCACAACACACACTGTGAACTTGCATGTGCATGCGCAGAACTGGCAGGGATTACATCCTGAAAAATCAATGCAAAAACCGTATAAGTATCACACAAAAGGCGCTCTGCTGTAAAAATAAATAGCAAGTGCCGTAACAAAAACAGTATAAAATATAAGGGGAGACAACAGAGGCGCAATAGTGCCCTATCATTTAGTATAGAATAGGGGCTTATAGATGAATTCAGGTTTGCACTAACCTGGTCCAGTTGTGCCTCCCACAACTGGAATAAGAGCGTTGGTTTTTAGTAATGCAGGCTGCTGCTGGACCTCCACCTCCACAGGGCCGTGGGTGCTTCAAGAGTTCTGGGGTCAAAGGTGTGTTACAGTCCGCGCTGCCCGATCATCCAAAGGATCACAGGGGAAACAGTGTTCCAAGCAAAGTTTTCTTTATTCTTACAAACCGACGCGTTTCGGCGCCCAATCCTGGCACCGTCTTCACCTGAAGACGGTGCCAGGATTGGGCGCCGAAACGCGTCGGTTTGTAAGAATAAAGAAAACTTTGCTTGGAACACTGTTTCCCCTGTGATCCTTTGGATGATCGGGCAGCGCGGACTGTAACACACCTTTGACCCCAGAACTCTTGTAACAAAAACAGGGCCTTTTGGTTTATACGTTTTTGCAAAAAACGTACAGTAAGCTGCCTCACCAACTTCACGGTGGGCCCTGGTAGAGACAGTCCTAACTCTGTCTCTAGATGCTACGTTAAAAACCTGCCAGTGTGTACATACCTCTGGACAGGGCGCGGAAGAGCACAGGACAATCTCACCATGTAAGGCTGTGTGGCTGGCAGCTCTGTGTTCAGACTTCATAAGGGAGGGGCAGGTGCCTCCAAATTCTGTTGTTACCAGCAGGGGAGAACATGAAGGCAAAGAATATGAGCCCGCACACATTGGAAGCAGCAGTGTGAACTGCGACCAATCCCCACCAAAAACATGAAAAACCAATGCAAAAACCGTATAAGTATCACACAAAAGGCGCTCTGCTGTAAAAATAATTAGCAAGTGCCGTAACAAAAACAGGGCCTTTTGGTTTATACGTTTTTGCAAAAAACGTACAGTAAGCTGCCTCACCAACTTCACGGTGGGCCCTGGTAGAGACAGTCCTAACTCTGTCCCTAGATGCTACGTTAAAAACCTGCCAGTGTGTACATACCTCTGCATACCCCTTACATCCTGCAGAAAGGGCCACACAGGTGATGGTGAGAAGTAGTGGGGCTAGAGAGGTGGGTGGTAAGGTGATTATAATCTTTTTTAAAACTTTTAATGGTCATTTATGATTTGGAAAAATGGCAGCAATATGCTTTAGCTGTATCTATGAGGAAACAATCTAAAATCTACCCTTTGGTGAATGCAAAAAAATGTACACATTTATGAAATGCGAATAGAATTCAATACCACTCAAATGTATTTCTTTATCTCTCAATGCAATCATATATACTTTGCAGCACTTTGCTGATCATCATTACCATCCTCATCGGGAATTAAAATCTAAATCCACTACCAGTATAACTTTGGTGCAAACCGGAGCACCCAGAGGAAACATAGAAGTACAGTAAGAGTATGTAGCACATTCTTCACCTATATGTTATCCTTGATTGGATTTAAAAACAATCTAAAAGCAATTCAAGAATGCGCACATAGGGTAATACCTTCTTTTATAAGGCTGAAATATGTGTAAAAAGGGAGCTGCTTACCTGATGCAGTTGTGAAAACCCACAACTGGTAATGATCGCTCATCTGTGAGTGGTTTGCTGCAGGACCGTACTTCCACAAATCACCGTGGTCCAATCAACTTGTAGGACAAAGTACCGTGGGTCCGCGCTGCCACTTCAATTAATGGAGATAAAAAACAGCCACACGGGAATGTCTGGATTAAAGGGAATGACCTGAGGAAGGAGTTGGGAGATAACGCCGAAACATGTTGGACTAATAAAGAAGAATCCTGTTTAATCCTGACATTCCCGTGTGGCTGGTTTTTATCTCCATTAATTGAAATGGCAGCGCGGACCCACGGTACTTTGTCCTACAAGTTGATTGGATTTAAAGACTTGTCAGATATACTGTATATATATGTGGCGCCCCTCTGGCTAGGCGCCACAGAGAGGTATTGCAAACTGACAACCAATGTGATATCTCTGTAAATTGTCAGTTCAGGGTTTAACCTATGGAGTCTGTTCTTACACACACTTAGGACTAGGCCACTTGGAGTAGGGGGGACCTGTAATTTAGTAAGTCCCAAAACGGGTGTAGCCAAGGGTAGAGTAGTGGGAGAGAGTGACAGTTTAGAGACAGTGCTGGGAAGGCAGTCAGTGAGGACAGGCCTGACAGTGCAGTTGACAGAAGGGAGCCCCATCTTTAAGTGGGGGCCCAGGACAGCAGGCAATGGGCCAGGACTAGTTGGAGCCAGCTCGTCACTTTGGGGGAAAAACACCGGCAAAGCGGGAAGCCGAGGCGGTCAGAAGTTCACCTCTGACCGCAGACCGACGAGCTGGTGGCCCTTAGTAACCGGGTTGCTGACAGCACCACAAGGACATCTCACCCCTCAGAACAGAAACCGTTGAGGGCACTAGCGGTTGTGGACTGAATTCTGGTGGCGGGAGAAATTGTGCGCGCCCATTGTAAATAGTCCCTCCCCACCATCTAACAAATGATAACCAGGGCACGAAACCGGGATCCCGACCACCCGTGATTCCCCCATCCAAGAAGCCATCAGTCCAAGTGTCCGAGTACCCCTATCCCTGGTCACATCATATATATATATATATATATATATATATATATATATGATATATATGGGTGATATATATATATATTTATATATATATATATATGAGTATGATGATTGAAAAAATGGAGGCAGCACTTCCTTTAGTTCCAGTTATGTGGGTTTTATTTTCAGGGTCCGTGATGTTTCGACCCTAAGGTCTTTCTCAAGCAGTGTTGAGAAAGTCTGCTTGAGAAAGACCTTAGGGATAAAACGTCGCGGTCCCTGAGAATAAAACCCACATAACTGGAACTAAAGGAAGTGCTGCCTCCATTTTTTCAATCATCTAAAGATACCAAAATCGTCGACGGGGGCTCTGCACCCGATATGTGATGGCTGTGCTGTTTTGTTCTTTTGTTTCTTTATATATAGGGTATATATAAGTGTATATACTTTGTGTGTGTGTGTATATATATATATATATATATATAATAATAATAATATAATATTTATTCATTTATATAGCGCTATTAATTCCATAGCACTTTACATACATCAGTAATGCTGTCTCTCTTGGAGCTCACAATCTAAACATCTTATTAGTATGTCTTTACAATATATATATATATATATATACACACAGTGGGTCCTTGGATTACAAGTAACTTGGCTAGAGAATGTTTTGCAATAAAAGTTAACATTTTTTAAAAATTGTAACTTGGTATAAGAGCAAAATGTGGGCTCTCCCCATCTCTCCCCACCGCTCTATAGTACTGTACCTCCCTCCCTGCACAGATACAGTACAGTACTAGTAATACTCACCGCCTCTTCTGCCATCAATCGTGGTCATTTCCTGACTTATGGGTTCTGGCCTTTGCATGTTCACCACTCTGAACATCGAGCCCTCTCCATGTGTGACGCCACTAGTAAACCAACTTTAGGTGCTGTAACTGATTAACTTTCCACACAAATGTATGCTGTATACACCATAGAACTGCAATTAAATGCAAAGTTTTCATAATTTTATATGCATACAGTAGATATTTTTGGGTTGCGGAACAAATCATCTGCATTTCTTGTCGGAAAATTTGCTTTGATATACAAGTGATTTGGATTACAAGCACATTCCCAGGACCAATTATACTTGTAATCTAAGGTTCCACTGTATACATTATTATTTTTTCACTTTTTACTGTATTTGTTAGTCCCCTAAAAAGACTTGAACGATCATCCAATTGCTTTTGTACCATAGACAGCAATGTTATGAAATTACTGTACATTAGAAATTATTCAGTCGAAGCTGGCGTTCACAGTACTAGCTGTCTTAGCAATTCATCAGAGCCTAGTATTCGTGTCACAGGGGCATCAATAGGTGAATAGAATGGTGTGCCCTCTGATGGCGCTTTCTAAATGCCTCTGTAAGAGAATGACAGTGGCATTTAACAAGTCAATGGTCACAGGCAGTGGCATAACTTGAACCTCGTGGGCCCTCGATGCGAAAGGTCCATCGGGGCCCCCAATTATTGCAAATCTTTAATAGTAATAGTCTTTTTCTATAGGCCAAAGGGAAGTTTTTGCCCCCCTAGGTTCCAGACCCCAATGCGATTGCAACCCCTACACCTGTTGTAGTTACACCCCTAGTCACAGGTGAAGCTCTGCTCCACAACAGCTGTTATCAGTTAGCAAAGATATAGGATCAATTCCTGAGCCTGCATCATAGTCAGATAAGGGGAATAAGATGTACCAGTATGTCATATTTTGGCAAGGGGTTAAAGAGGACTTTTCACATGCTAATAAAATGTAATAATTTTATCCGGCCTAAAAGCCACTGCTCTCCTGAATCTAGTGCATTGGCGGCAAGGAGGGGGTACTCGGTAGCCAGCCAGCAGATTTTTTGGGAAGTCATGGTGGCTGTGGCCCAGCTCTGTGGCCCTGGCATTGATGGGGATTATGTACAGGGGATATCGATAGTCTTTTTGCTACGCCACCTGTGGTATTTGGACAGGTATGGCTGACGCTGATTATTTTGGCCTCGGGTGGATGGTGTCGCTCCCCACAGGTGGAGCGGGGCCCCAGGGTTAGTGTGATAGTCTATGGGGACAATGGTGATTATAGTTAGGGTGCAGGACGGAGAGTCCAGGAAATAACAGGAAGAGACAAGGGTTGCCGTCCGGGGCACTGGTTACCTTACCAGGTTGGATTGGAGGCCTTTGTGCTGCGCTCTCAGCTTGGGGTCCTGGGAGCCTATGAGCTATCAGGTGGCTCTCTTCCTGCTTGCAGCCTCCTGCCTTTCAGATTCAGTTGCCAGGGCGTACAGTACCCGCACAACCCAGGTCTCTGGCATTCTCTGTAGCGCCTCTCTGGGGTGAGCTCACCCGCAGCTCCACTCCCCAGAGCTCTCTCCTACACATTTGCTCCTCTCCCTCTTCTCAGACTTTCTTCTCTAACCCCTCTTCAATGCCAGAAACAGGGCAGCTCCCCTGAACCTGGGTTCTAGATCTCATCCTTCTGGCCTGGAGTGGTGTGTCAATGCTTGTGGTTAGCTAGTGTGGGGCCCTCCTCCTGCTTCCAGGCATGACATCACCCCCTTGAAGGCGGCAACGTCACTGTGGCAACCGGACAACTGGGGTGCCACAATAGCAGTTTATTTCTCCAGTTAGAGTTGGTGCAAATAGACTCACAGAGCCTGGACCATCAGCCACATCAATAAACTGTGGCCACTGGATAGGAGACATGAGAACTGCCTCCTATCTCTTCTTTTGATTAGCCAATCTGGTTTTAATATGACGCACATGTGCACCAGGCCACGTAATCAAAGAAGAGCCATGGAGGTAGGAGATGTTTCTGGGGCCTGCTGTCCAGTGACCCCAGATTACTGATGTGACATATGGAGCGTGGCTTGCAAATCAATTTGCACCAACTCTAGTTTCAACTCCTCTTTGTTCCTTAGATATCACCCCTTATTCATCATGTATAAATCATATCTTAATAACCTTGGAGTGTGGCCTTCATGAAGACATCCACAGAGGAAAGTGACAGACCACATGTTCCTGGCTAAAAAGACTAGATTTATATAAAGGAAAGAGAGGGCCATATCTCAGATAAAGAGAGGCACAGGAACAAAAAGAACTATGCCCGACTCACGAGAACGGTGACATTTAGACCTGGTAAAACAATAACTTATTTATGGCAAGCTCCTCTTCATATACCACAGCCCAGGTATGGCCGCTACCTCTGCACCCGCTGGTCAAGTAGTCCTATATCTCTGATTGAAGAACCTTTTATCAGGAATTGTGACATCTGGGAACAGAATGATGATAGATTATTGGGCCTATATTTATTTCATTATTTTGTTCCAACTCTGGCAAATTCCTGTTATAAGAACATACGCAGAATAAAAGATGAAGTGAAAAACTTGTGCGGTTGTCTATTTATAGATTAATAATCGTAGAGATGACAGCTGCCAAGAAAAGGTTCACTCAGCTCACGTCAGATCAAACGATCAGAAGATCCTGCGCAGAGATACCCCTCTTACATTTACTTAACAAGACAGAAATAAATGTACAACGCAAGAATTACTTTTGTAGAACTTTAGTCACAATATAAAAAGACATTTCTTCTGTCATTACGACAGTATAATCAGTTCAGGAGCATGCTGGCTCTCGTGAATGCCTGATCACGTTTTCCAAAGAAAGGAACATTAGTACAAAAGGCAAGTAAAGCCAGTTTCAGAGTAATGTGGGCACATCCATTATTATAGTTACAAAACCCAGCTTGATTGCAGATCAGATCACCTGAGCTCACCGCATCATAAGGACGCAGTCACAGTAGTTTGGGAAATCAGACCAGTGGGAATTGTGACCTAAATACACATGCAGGAGTGCATCCATTGGACTCGTTCGCTCATTCAAACGGCAGTGATTTTCTTGTATACAAAAAACTTCCTGAATTTCATCAGTGTTTTTAATCATCAGAGTTTGGTCAGTGTCAGTTTGTACCATCAGAGTTTGGTCAGTGTTAGTTTGTACCATCAGAGTTTGGTCAGTGTCAGTTTGTACCATCAGAGTTTGGTCAGTGTCAGTTTGTACCATCAGAGTTTGGTCAGTGTCAGTTTGTACATCAGAGTTTGGTCAGTGTCAGTTTGTACCATCAGAGTTTGGTCAGTGTCAGTTTGTACCATCAGAGTTTGGTCAGTGTCAGTTTATACCATCAGAGTCTGGTCAGTGTCAGTTTGTACCATCAGAATTTGGTCAGTGTTAGTTTGTACCATCAGAATTTGGTCAGTGTTAGTTTGTACCATCAGAATTTGGTCAGTGTCAGTTTGTACCATCAGAGTTTGGTCAGTGTCAGTTTGTACCATCAGAGTTTGGTCAGTGTCAGTTTGTACCATCAGAGTTTGGTCAGTGTCAGTTTGTACCATCAGAGTTTGGTCTGTGTCAGTTTGTACCATCAGAGTTTGGTCAGTGTCAGTTTGTACCATCAGAGTTTGGTCAGTGTCAGTTTGTACCATCAGAGTTTGGTCAGTGTCAGTTTGTACCATCAGAATTTGGTCAGTGTCAGTTTGTACCATCAGAATTTGGTCAGTGTTAGTTTGTACCATCAGAATTTGGTCAGTGTCAGTTTGTACCATCAGAGTTTGGTCAGTGTCAGTTTGTACCATCAGAGTTTGGTCAGTGTCAGTTTGTACCATCAGAGTTTGGTCAGTGTCAGTTTGTACCATCAGAGTTTGGTCAGTGTCAGTTTGTACCATCAGAGCTTGGTCAGTGTCAGTTTGTACCATCAAGTTTGGTCAGTGTCAGTTTGTACCATCAGAATTTGGTCAGTTCAGTTTGTACCATCAGAATTTGGTCAGTGTTAGTTTGTACCATCAGAATTTGGTCAGTGTCGGTTTGTACCATCAGAGTTTGGTCAGTGTTGGTTTGTACATCAGAGTTGGTCAGTGTCAGTTTGTACCATCAGAGTTTGGTCAGTGTCAGTTTGTACCATCAGAGTTTGGTCAGTGTCAGTTTGTACCCTCAGAGTTTGGTCAGTGTCAGTTGTACATCAGAGTTTGGTCAGTGTCAGTTTGTACCATCAGAGTTTGGTCAGTGTCAGTTGTACCATCAGAGTTTGGTCAGTGTCGTTTGTACCATCAGAGTTCGGTCAGTGTTAGTTTGTACCATCCAGAGTTTGGTCAGTGTCAGTTTGTACCATCAAGTTTGGTCAGTGTTGGTTGTACCATCAGAGTTGGGTCATGTCAGTTTGTACCATCAGAGTTTGGTCAGTGTCAGTTTGTACCATCAGAGTTTGGTCAGTGTCAGTTTGTACCATCAGAGTCTGGTCAGTGTCAGTTTGTACCATCAGAGTTTGGTCAGTGTCAGTTTGTACATCAGAGTTGGTCAGTGTTGGTTGTATCATCAAGTTTGGTCAGTGCAGTTTGTACCATCAGAGTTTGTCAGTGTTAGTTGTACCATCAGAGTTTGATCTGTGTCAGTTGTACCATCAGAGTTTGTCAGTGTCAGTTTGTACCATCAGAGTTTGGTCAGTGTTAGTTTGTACCATCAGAGTTTGATCTGCGTCAGTTTGTAAGATCAGACTTTGGTCAGTGTCAGTTTGTACCATCAGAGTTTGGTCAGTTGTCAGTTTGTACCATCAGAGTTGGTCAGTGTCAGTTTGTACCATCAGAGTTTGGTCAGTGTTAGTTGTACCATCAGAGTTTGGTCAGTGTCAGTTTGTACCATCAGAGTTTGTTCTTGTCAGTTTGTACCATCAGAGTTTGGTCAGTGTCAGTTTGTACCATCAGAGTTTGGTCATGTCAGTTTGTACATCAGAGTTTGGTCATGTCAGTTTGTACCATCAGAGTTTGGTCATGTCAGTTTGTACCATCAGAGTTTGGTAAGAATTTAATCAGTTTTTCTCAGTCGAAAAAATAAAACCAATGGATGTTTTCAAGCTTTCATTATAATTATTCGGGGAAAACAGACAGCATCCAATGATGTTCAATTTTTCATGGACCCAAAGGCGACTTTGACTCGAGGCTCACAAAAAAAATTTACCATTTCTCTGTGATTTTGTGCAGACCACTTGGTCTACTAGAAGAAGGGAGTAAAGGGAGTAAGGGTAATATTATTCCCCTTTAAAATGTGCATAGTGTTTTATGTGATTGTGTAGGTAGAACATGTATGTCTAGCTAGGAGTCATCAAGTGGCCCAAGTTGTAGAGCTGCTCCCCAGGCCATACCCTGCCATGATAGGGTTTATTAATCATCGATGTTGGTATTCTTTATGGATTTGGTTTAGTTAATAAAAGGGCTTGTAGTGGACATGAGAGCCAAGAGAGCCTCCCTGGATTGCAGTTGTGCTCCCCCAGTGTTGGTGTAGCAGATCCTGGCCTATCTTGGTAGATGGCTACCGTAGGGGGATCCTTGTCTTAAGCCTGTATTGGTCCTTTGGATGCATTCCCCAGGAGGGATCTAGGCCTGTACGACACAGACTGAATAAGATCATGGCAGACTCCAGTGGCTTGCAGTATGGAAGTCTAGAGTCACCGGTAGAGTGGGGAGCCGTGTGCAGCAAATGCAAAACTGTTTATCTCCCTGCGGGGGGTTGGGGTTGCAACATTACAGATGTATGCCCATGGTTCACGAGACTTTATAGATTGTTCGTATGAAGTATCACAGACTCTATATGTGCTCAATGAGGGTGGCTAAAAATGACTGTTGCACTAAGGAGCTGGCTGGAGCCGACTCGGCGGGGCCTGGGCTGCTCCCAGCACAGGCCCTGTCTGGCCCACCACAGCTACCAGGGTCCTCAAGCCCAGCAACTCAGCATTCGGACATGTGGACAACCCCATTAACATTAATAGGTACTAGTTCTATCCATGAAAAATGTGGCTAGAACTCGTACAAGAAAAACTCCTGTCTTAATGAGCTCTTACTCAGAATCAGAATACAGTAATAATCTAAACAGAGAGTTACATGAAACCAGATGGATTGTTATACCAATCGCATGGCAAAGAGGTATTAATCCAATTTGTGATGCAGAGTACTAGACATGCCATTACTGTGTCTTAGACAGTGAAGGCTTTAGGAGACTTCAGGGTGGATGGTACAGCTGTCATTTAAGAGACGAGTTGAGGGTTTAGAGGCTGATTAAAACTTTGTATCAGTCATTTATGTAGTATGACCATTCAGCAAGTATGATCTTAACTTCTAAAGCTTCAAAATCCACATTAAAATAGCTTAAATATTCTTTGAATACCATTGCTATTGATTTTAATGTCAAATCCACATTCACACAGCCAGTTGTTAAAATAGCTAAAATAATAAAACATTAAAATAGCTTAAAATATGCTCTTTATACCATTCCTATTGATTTTCATGTCAAATCCACATTCATACAGCAAGTTGTTTGCAAATTTATTTTAAATGAGGTTTTAAAACCATAATGCAGGAACAAAGAGGTAATGTTATTCTAATGCAGATTTCTTATGGAATCTGCTGTAAGCTTGGTACTAGCAAATCAAAAAATATGAAAAATGTGTGGGAAAAATGCTTCTAAAAGGTGTCCAAAAGCTCATGGATTGTAGACATTGATTTTATTAGAAAACTTTGATGTGAATATACTTTTACACTTGCGGTCCAAGTGCTGTCAGCAGCTGTTTTGCAGAGGGGCAGTAAGGACTTTCCACTTTGGTTGCGTAAATTAGATCAGGGCAATCATGACAAAGTATGTTATACTGCTGGATGTCTAGAGAAGGCCTGTCTGATGTGGAAGAGGTACTGTATATACATTGTGGAGCAAAAGGGTAACAATGTTTTGAACTTTTGACTTTCAGACTCCATATCTCACCATCCACTACAGCTTTGAGCGAGAGACTACCTTCATTTTATAGACAATCATTTTGGCTATCTATTACAAAAATTTGATTTGGAACTTTTAAGCATATGATTAGTTATGCAGATTATTTTCATGTTACTGTTTTACTCCTAAAATTTTAATTTTTATCATTTTGTTAGTATTTTGTGAATCCACCTTTGGCTTTCAACACTGCTGAATTCCTCTGGGCATGCTCTGTATCAGATTCAAGCATGGGTCAACCAAAATCTGATTCCAGGTCTCTTCTAAGCATTGGTGCATACTGGTAGACTCACTTGGGTATCTATACAGCTCTTTCTTCAACCTCTACCTACAAGTGTTTGATTGGGTTGAGGTTTTGGGGACTGTGGGGCCAATCCAGCATCTCTAATTCATTGTCATTGAACCATTTATTCGCTAATCTCAACATTTGCTTTGGTTTATTGTCCTTCTGGATACTTTATCGTCCCTTTCATACCCGTAGTACTGGAGTATATGAAGTACCTTGTAGGATACTCATACATAGCTCAGCATTGAGACTACCATCAATCATTGTATAGTATCCAACAAGTTTGGCTGTGAAACAACCCCCATATCCTTAAGGCTTCCTCCACCAAACCTTCATTCAATTGCCTGATACATTAACCCCTTTCTCCCTTGTTTGTGCCAGATCCATTTGTACCCATCAGAGGCTAGTCTATTGACTTTTATTTTATTGTTCAATATCACCTGTTTCTAGTCTTCTACTTTTATTACTTTTTTGCAATCTCACGTCAAAGCTTATTATGATGATATTAAAGTCAAGGCTTCTTCACCTTTTTTCAGCTCACATTCCAGACTTGTGTAACATGTGTTGCATGGACATCTGTGGTCTCTCTATTATGAAGCATACAAGCCACCATCACTGCTGTGTTTGTTTCGTCAGGACTAATAGACCTTGTGATGAGCCAACTTGCTGACTTCAATATTCTTCCTGGACATCTACCTTGGCATTTGAAAGCATGGACAGACCTCATTTCATTTTCTTCCAACTATAATGACACTCACATGATAAAGTTTTATCATTTTCTTGGCCGAGAGAAGAGACTGCTATTGATGATTTGGATGATGCTGTGTCTCTTTTTCTTGGGAATCTTCTTCATGGCTGTTCCTGGATTTGAACTAGTGACCTTTCACTTGGGAATCAACCCAATAACACACAGAGCTAATAGGGAAAGTGACAACAGGTTGTAATTTGTAGCATACAGAAATAGAAAGATGATCAAACACCAGGAGCAAAACAGTAACAAATCAGTGACACGACAAGAATCTGCATAACTAATCAAATGCTAAATAGCTGCAAGTCAAAATATGTATGAGATAATCAAGATGATGTCTATAAAATGAAGGTAGTCTCTCACTTAAAACTGTAGTGGATGGTGAGATATGGAGCCTGAAAGTGAAGAGGTCAACCATTGTTACCTTTTTGCTCGTCAGTGTATTTGTTTAGTCTGTAAGTGGAGTGTGCTGTAGTTATTTGTCACTAGTCCATTTGTCTATCTTGTTTTACAGATCAGGAAAACGGAATACATAGCCCACTGATTATTATAAAATACAAAGATGAGAGAAAAAAAAAATTGATCATTTTTAATAGAGGAAGATTCAATTCCTCCATTTTTATTTAGTTATTTCTCTAAGAAAGTAATTGTCATGTTTAATATACAATCTGTTTTTAGTTTACTAGATACAATTTTAGACTGCAGAACTAATTAACCACATGCGTTACCCAACTCAATTAGTATGATTAATTAACTGATCGGGACATGACCTTGACTAACCAGACCATAGCTTTATATAATGAAGAGACTCTCTATGTATGACTATGAAACTGTACCTGATGAAGACTCTGTAATGAGTAGAAACGTGTTGTACCTGGCTTTATATACTTGTATGAATAAATTTCTGGACGAAAATAATCACCGGGTTCGAGACACAAAAGAAACCGGATTTCCTTGAACTGATCCACTGATTATTATGCAGTTCATATGAACTCTCCTATAAGTCTTTTTTTTAAAAGAGAAGAAAAAGTTCTGCGTTATGCTTTTTTTCTTTTGTTCGAAAATCAGAAACTAAATAAACATCAGATTGACCCCCTCTGCTACTATCTACCAAGGGTTATGTGTCAGACCCATTGTGGGGATGAATTCCATTTGTCTATGTCTAAACAGGTTCAAATGGAATTCCCAACCAAACATGTAAACACAGATAAAATGGTGGGCTGTATGTGTCTTAAATGTGAGCAATACTGTTGCGAATGCCTAATGTGTAAAAACTGTGTGTACTGTATGTGTTTAATATGTGAGTGGTGTCTGCTGTTTGATATGTGAGTGGTGTGTATGTATGTGATATGTTAGCACTGTGTGTGCTGTATGTGTGTGATACGTGAGCAGGATATGTGCTGTATGTGTCTAATTTGTGAGTGTTATGTCTATTGTATGTGTGTCATAGGTGAGTGGTGTGTGCTCTATGGAAGTGATATGTGGGCGGTTTGGTGTTCTGTATGTGTCTAATATGTAGTTGCTGTTTACCGTAACTGGTTAATATGTGAGCTCTGTGTAATATGTAAGTGTTTTATGTGATATGTGAGCAGTGGATGGGTTGTATGTGTGTGACATGTAATAGCCCCTTTACACGCAGCTACAGGTAACAGGTTGTCCACAGGTAATTTACAGGTTGCAGTGAAATCATGGAGACATAGTTCCATTTGTACACAGCAACAAGATAGAACCATGTCTCCATGATTTCGCTGCAACCAGTAAGTTACCTGTGGACAACCTGTTACCTGTAGCTGCGAGTAAAGGGGCCATAAGTGGTATGTCCTTTATTTCTCTATTATGTGAACAGTGTGTGTGCTGTATGTGCTTAATATGTGAGCATTGTGAGTACTCCATATGTGTAAAAAGCAGTGCATACACTATATGAGCAGTGTGTGTTTGACTCACCCAGGGCAGGGTACTCGGATCTCTGGCGGGTAATCTGGGAATCACGGGTGGCTGCCTGAGACTGTGGCCCTGGTGGTCAAAGGATAAGAGACAAGATAAAATAAAGTTTGTTCGTGACGCCACCTGCAGTACCTGGTGAGATATCACCAGCGCCGCTACAGTCCTCCGGTGGTCGATGGTATTGCGGCAATGATGATGTAGTCCTCCGCAGACAGGACTGGACCGCTGGGGTAGCAATTCTGTGGGAGGAATCAGTCTATGCAAGGAAAGATGCAGGGGAGACGACAAGTCACTTCACTGGGTACTTTACTTTAACTCAGCAGTCATTACAGTTCACAGTGCAGTATGCTGTTATCAGACAAATGGTTACGGGCTGCAAGTAGATTTTGTGGTAGGTAGACGGAACCCTCGTATATGCCTTTCTTGTTCCTCTTGTTCCCTTGCCTCCCAGTGGCGTTGTGAAGCCTGACTTCTTGTAGAATTTGTCTGACCTCCTGCTGTCTCTCTTTACCTCCCTTTTTCTCCTGTCGGGTGAACCTTCTGTTGATCACTGCAGCTCCCAGGACTCTGTGGCCTCTCATGCACAGCGGCTCGCCAGCAGCATCTGGTTCCCCTCTAATGGGTGCTTTAGGAGTCAGGACCGTATCTGGATATACCCCCGTTCTATGGATTTTCTGCAGGCCATGAAGGTTCCTACAGGTGCGGGCTATGGTACCCGGTTTCCTACTGTAAGTGAACTCCCTCCTGAGCTTCTTTCTCCTTTCTTTCCTTCTTCTGGGATCTACCCTTTCATTTCCCTTCGTCTTTCATGCCTCAGGTTCCCATCCTGAACTTTTCTAGCTCTCCAACCCAGAGCTGCTGCTCCTGAGTCCTAGACTCCTGAGCTTAGAACGCTCTCTCGTTCCCCTGGAGGTCACTATATACCCTCCTGGGGTCCCTCCCACCAAGTGACTAGTGTGGGGTGTGGGTTTAGGGTTCCTCCTACTGCCCATGAATCTACTTGCAGTGGGGTGACTACACATCTTTTACGGGTGTAGTACCCCTTTTGTGGCACCTACATAGTGGGGTGCCACATACTCTATGTGCGTGATAAGTGAGCAGTGTGTGTACTGTATGTGTGTGATAAGTGAGCAGTGTGTGCTGTATGTGTGAGATAAGTGAGTGGTGTGTGTACTGAATGTGTGTGATAAGTGAGCAGTGTGTGTACTGAATGTGTGTAATAAGTGAGTGGTGTGTGTACTGAATGTGTGTGATAAGTGAGCAGTGTGTGTACTGAATGTGTGTAATAAGTGAGTGGTGTGTGTACTGAATGTGTGTGATAAGTGAGCAGTGTGTGTACTGAATGTGTGTAATAAGTGAGTGGTGTGTGTACTGAATGTGTGTGATAAGTGAGTGGTGTGTGTACTGTGTAGGTGTGATAAGTGAGTGGTGTGTGTACTGTATGTTTGTGATAAGAGAATGGTGTGTGTACTGTATGGTTGTGATAAGTGAGAGGTGTGTGTACTGAACGTGTGTGATAAGTGAGCAGTGTGTGTACTGTATGTGTGTGATAATAACACACCCACTCCAGGTCCGTGGAAGACTAAGGAACCGGGCAGTTACTTGTTTTTCTCTTCACCTTCTCGGTTCTTTTCACGGGGACAGACAGGGGCCGAGACCTGGTCCCGTGATCCTAGTGGCATCATTTTTAATAAACGGGGGAAGATGACAGGGGTTGTCAAAAGGGAATAGGGGTATTCAAATAGGGGTATTCATGATGCTACCTGCAGTATGCGGTATGCTTCAGAACCTCAACGGACACGAACCGGCAGCTTTAATGGCTTTGCTCCTCGCAGGGGAGCGCAGTCCCCAGGGCAACTGGATGGAGGAGTCAGTTCGTGCATTTGCAGATGTTCACTGCTTCCTCAGTACCCCAATGTCTCATGCGGCCTCTGCAGCCAGTTGTCATCGCTAATGAAAATCTCACACAGCATAGCTGGAGTTCTATTGCTTTGACTCAGGTGTTTCAGCATGGCCGCCAGGTACGGCCCTTACCAACCTCCAGTTCAGCGTTGTTTCCAGAACTGGGACAGCGCAGTCGAGCCACGATTGGCGCCCTTTCCTTCCTCTCCAGGTGTCTATGTATTTTCTTGGGCGAGTGTGAAACCGCTCGGCCCCCAAGCTCTCAGTCCCTCTGAGGCACAGAGCTCAAGTATCGGGCACTGCTCCTTAATTCGGCCACCTTCCCCAAGTTGTGTCAGGTGTTCGGCCACAGCTCCCATTAGAAGCCCGGGGCCTCTGGTTTAACGGTTTGGGCATGCAGCATCCACGCCATGTTCAGGGCCGGGTCCCTGTGTTGCCCAGCAGCCCCTCTGGGCTGTCTCTTCTGCACCCCAAGGGCTCTCTCTTCTTCCTTTGCCTGTCGGTCTTTCCCTTCCTTGGGCTGGAGCATGACCATGGGAGGGAAAGACCGACAGGCAACCCCAAGAGCTCTCTCTTCTGTCCACGGGAGTAGACACCACACCGCCTCTTCATCTTTACTCCCTCTTGACTCTACTCTCACTTCCCTGTCCCCCTTTTTTGACCTGGGACCTCCTTCAGGGTCCACTCACCATTCCAGGGGCCTACAGGTTGTGTGTGTGTGTGTTGTGGCTCAATTCAACCATCCCAGCACCTGGAAATCAGAGGCGCTACTCCCCTTAACCGCAGGAGTGCAGTACTTCTGGTGGAGGCCTACCAGGTGGGGCGCCACACTCCTTCTTGGCAAAGGTTAGCTCGTCCCCGAGCAACCCTGTTCACAGACACTCACAATTTTTTTTTTATTATTTTTTTTTTAACAACAATAACAGCATTACTCAGCGTTTTTCTTCCCTTTCTGAAGGCACTTATACTTAAACGTTATGATAACAAAATTCAGTCCAGTCGAATCAAAAATAAAATGTCCGTATAAACAGAGTCCTGTAAAAGAAATACTCATTTAAAACATGAAGTCCACAGTCTTGTGAGTATTTTTTCCTACCGGGGTTCAAAACAAGTCTTTGTCAATGTCCTCTGCCTGGCTGTACTGTGATCACGGCGGGTTAACTATTTACACACTTTACATTTTTACAACTTCCCGGTACCTCACTAACCAGCTACAAACATTATTTACACACTACAACAATCTAACTACTATCTACATTGGCTTTCTAGGTCTTACTTTATGGGTAAGGGCCGTTTGCCTGCAAGTTGTCCTCCCCTCTTGAAAGTTCATCTGACTCTGCACACAGGACTTGAGGTGGCAGGATTTTGTACACCCACAACGCGTACCAGCCCCGTGGTCCCATGCACATGAGATCTCCTCCTCAGGGCGGAGGTCTCGACCGAGGTGTCCCTTTGGGAGATATGACTCTATTTCCTTTCTGCTTATGAACACCTCTTTCTCCAGTCCATACTCCTTTATGAACCCCCAGCTGTCTCGCAGGTGAAAGTCCACAACCACACCGTGGCGCTGCTCCCCTGGGTTTGTAACTAAAGTCCTCCTCATGCACCCCAGGTTCGCCTACTCCTGAAGCTGCCAATGGTCTCGGCGGCGTTGTCTCTCCTCCTTGGTGGCTTGTCTCTGCTCCCAGTAGCTGTTGTCGTGCCTGTCTGTGACTCTACTCTCCGTCTGGGCCGCTACCGGACATCCCTCATCAGGCTGTCATGGGATGCCCAATGTGCCCTTCTGCCCTCAACCTCTGGGTACTCTGCCGAGCCCTTGCTGTTTTCAGATTTTGCGACAATACCCTCAACTCACTGCGGTGCAGTATCCGCGCCGTTTTCAGGGCCGGGTCCCTGTGTCATCACCAGCCCCTCTGTCTCTCCAGATATGGGCGTACAGGGATGGATGTCTCTTCCGCACCCCAAGAGCTCTCTCTTCTGCCCACAGGAGTAGACATCACACCGCCTCTACACTCCCGACTCGCCTCTCTACTCCCTCTCGACTCTACTCTTACTTCCCTGTCCCCCTTTTTTGACCAGGGTCCTCCCTCAGGGTCCACCCACCATCCCAGGCGCCTACGGGTTGTGTGTGTGTGGTTGTTGTTGGCTTATCTGCACCATCCCAGCACCTGGAAAGCAGAGGCACTACTCCCCTTAACCGCAGGATGGCAGTACCTCTGGTGGCAGCCTACCTGGTGGGGCGCCACAATAAGTGAGCAGTGTGTGTACTGTATGTGTGTGATAAGTGAGCAGTGTATGTACTGTATCTGTGTGATAAGTGAGAGGTTTGTGTACTGAATGCGTGTGATAAATGAGTAAATTGTGTACTGGAACTTTATGATAAGTGAGCAGTGTGTGTACTGTATATGTGTGATAAATGAGTGGTGTGTGCTGTATGTATGTGATAAGTAAGCAGTGTGTGTACTGTATGTGTGTGATAAGCTAGTGGTTTGTGTACTGAATGTGTGTGATAAGTGAGCGGTGTGTGTACTGAATGTGTGTGATATGTGAGTGGTGTGTGTACAGTATATGTGTGATAAGTGAGTGGTGTGTGTACAGTATATGTGTGATAAGTGAGTGGTGTGTGTACTGTATGCATGTGATAAGTGAGTGGTGTGTGTACTGTATGCATGTGATAAGTGAGTAGTGTGTATACTATATGTGTGGGATTAGTGAGCAGTGTGTGTGCTGTATGTGTGTGATAAGTGAGCAATGTGTGTACTTTATGTGTGTGATAACTGAGTGGTGTGTGCTGTATGTGTGATAAATGAGCAGTATGTGTACATTATGTGTGTGATAAGTGAGCAGTGTGTGTAGGGTACTTCACACACTGCAACATCGCTAGCAATATCACTGAAATGTCACAGGTTTTGTGACGTAACAGCGACCTCTCCAGCGATGTTGTAGTGTATGAGACACATCAGCAACTTGGCCCCTGCTGTGAGGTCGCTGATCACTGCACATCGTTTGGGACTATTTTTTGGTCTTTGGTTTCCCACTGGTCAGCACGCATCGCTGTGTGTGACAGTGCGAGACCAACGACCAGCGATCTCACAGCCAGTGCCCATCGCCGCACATTAGACGCTGGGCACTGGTAATCAGGGTAAACACAGGGTGCTGCTTAGTTACCCGGTGTTTACCTTGGTTACCAGCGATGTCGCTGGTGAGTCTGCCTGTTTGACAGCTCACCAGCAACTGCAGAGAGACTTTCCAGCGATCCCGGCCAAGTTGGATCGCTGGTGGGATCGCTGGAAAGTCTGAATGTGTAAAGGGGCCCTATGTGTGTGATAACTGAGTGGTGTGTGCTGTATGTGTGTGATAAATGAGCAGTGTGTGTACTTTATGTGTGTGATAAGTGAGCAGTGTGTGTACTATGTGTGATAAGTGAGTGGAGTGTGCTGTATGTGTGTGATAATTGAGCAGTGTGTGTACTTTATGTGTGTGATACGTGAGCAGTGTGTGTACTACATGTGTGTGATAAGTGAGTGGTGTGTGCTGTGTGTGATAAGTGAGCAGTGTGTGTACTTTATGTGTGTGATACGTGAGTGGTGTGCGCTGTATGTGTGTGATAAGTGAGCAGTGTGTGTACTGTACATGTGTGAAAAGTGAGCAGTGTGTGTACTATTTGTGTGTGGTAAGTGAACGGTGTGTGTGTTATATGCATCTAATGTGATATGGTTGGGGCCTTGACACCTTGGCTACATAGGGTCCAGAGTTTCCTAAAGGCTTTGCTGCACATGTTTTGTCTCCATTGGTCAGGCGTCACACTGGGGTATTACACCCATAAAAGCGGTGTAATTTTCCCCAACTGTAAGTGGATGCAGGGTTGGTAGGAAAGACCCAATTCCAGCACTTCCACACTCATTAAGGTCACCCGGGGGTTGGGTTAGGAGAGTCGGGAGGTCAGAACAGGCGAGTTGCAGACTAGTCCTGAGGGAAGATGAAATGAGGTCCTGAGGGGACCTTGAGAGAGGGTGCCTGATGCATGAGTCTGGGCCCGAGAAAGAAAGGGGGAACCAAAGTGCGGAGCGAACATACTCTGGGGAGTTTCCCCAGTCCACCACGGAAAACTGGATGCGAGGAAACATCCGGAGTCCACCTCCGTAGCCGTCAACCGGTTGCTGCAGCTTGTGTATCAGCCACAGCTCTCTGCCACTCACGGAGCGGTTCACCCAGTTCCACAAAAGGTTGGGGTCCAAGCAGAGAGGGAGAGGAACTCCATTACTACCTCAGCGGGACTGGGAAGAGACTTACTCGGGTAGGGCTAAAAGGACACGGGTTCGTTAACTAAGGCATACCAAGGGTACCTCCAAACCGCCTTGCATCCATTTACAGCCACCCAAAAGGTTACCTGTGAATTCCATCTTTACTGCACTGTGAACCGTGTATTCATCGGATGCTCGTTTTCAGTAAAGTACCCGGAGAGAGTGAAACTGCCTTCGTGTCTTTGCATTACCACCATTGAACTTTCATTTCAATTAACGCTGCCCCAGAGGGCATCTTCACCTGTAGGAAGCTATACCACCCTTGCCGCAATACCATCGCCCTCCGAAGGACTGTGGCAGCGCTGGTGATCCCTCACCAGGTAATACAGGTGGCATCACAAATTATCCTAATAGAAACTGTATTTTTAAGAAGTCGCCGACCCCAGGGCCACGGACTCAAGTGCAGCTACCCGTGATAGCGTCCCCCTGACACTGTGCCCGAGCTCTGAGTACTCCGGCCTGGGCGGGTCACACACACTACACAGATGACGCACAAAGGACAAACGTGTATGAATGTACAATGTAAATACAAGGATGCTGATGTTAAAATCCTTAGACTAGGGTCAGACCTGCGTCTGCCCTCAGCCTGCTGCATCTGTTAAAAACTTAGTGCCTGGCAGGGGCAGCGCATAGCGTTAACGGCATGTAACACTATGCACCGCCTGCTCTATGCATCACTATGGTTACTCGATGTTTACCGCAGTCGGCGCTCCACAGCGAATCCCCTGATATGTGCCATTGCAGAGCGCACAGGAAAACGCTGCAGACTGCGTTTCCTGTCTGCTCTGTAATACCGCATATCAGGAGATTTTCTTTGAAGCTGGCGGCTGCGGTAAACATCGGGTAATCATAGTGATGCATAGAGCAGGCGGCGCATAGTGTTACATTCCGTTAATGCTATGCGCTGCCCCTGCCAGGCACTAAGTTTTTAATGGATTCCCCAGGCTCAGGGCAGACGCAAGTCTGACCCTAGCCTTAGACTCTTTTCACAGCATGCCATGAGCTTTCCATTGCAGTTATAGATTGAGAAGATCTCTTAAAATAGAGTCATACAGAGCGAAAAGATGCTAAAAGACCTAATGGTACCTTTACACGCGGCAACATTTCTAGGGTTTCCACAGGTAACTTACTGGCTGCAGTGAAATCATGGAGACATTATTCCATTTGTACACAGCAACAAGATAGAACCATGTCTCCATGATTTCACTGCAGCCAGTAAGTTACCTGTAGCCACCCTAGAAATGTAGCCGCGTGTAAAGGTACCATTACTGTTAAAAAAAAAAAAAAATGTTCAATATCACAAAAGCAGATTTGACAATACACCACAACTGGACATATGTCAAGGAGCCACACTTTTAGCATAAACTGAAAGAAGAGGGTCTTTGGATACATTTGCATTAATGTTGGACCTTTTCCTGGTGTATATGATCCAAAGTGAGACGTTAAGGCCCGGGTTCACATTTGCGTCTGCAGCGGAGATTCTCCGCATGCTTTTCACATCAGTATGGTCCCTGGCCAGCCAATCAGTGATCTCAGCAGCGGCTGGGAGGCGGAGATCAGCGGCAGAGATCTCCTCCTCCTGACCGCCGTCAAGATCGCTGATTGGCCACCAGGAGAGATTTCAATGTGATCTGCAGCGTTCTCCTGCCCTGTCATGCGGAGGACAATGCAGATCCATTGAGATCCATGCATTTTTTGTATGCTTGTTGATGAAACATGCACCCGTGAACGCACAAAAAATGCAACAGGCTGCTTTCGGAGGGCAGAGGAGGGCGCACAAATTATGCGCATCCAAACGCAACCGCAACCAAACGCAGCCAAACGCAGCTACGGTACTATGCGTTCCCATGTTAAACATAGGAATGTAGTGCACATGTGTTTGGCTGCATTCAGTTACGCTGCGTTCCGAACGCTAACGTGAACCCAGCCTAACACACCTGCAGGCTTCATTCACACTGCAAGGTTATGTGCAAGAAACTATTGCAGGCAGTCTGTGTCCCTTTGTGGTGCTATTTTGCATGCCAAGTTTGACCATCGCCTTCAGGAATTAATATCTGTTACACTTCCGTGGAAGGTGCCCTAGAGTGGACCCACTGGGCCGTGGTACCGAACTCCCCTAGGTGAGCTGGTCCTAGTTTAACCAACCCCTATACAGGGATTGTCAGGGGCAATCCCAGGGGGTATAAATACCACAGCTGCTAGTACCAGGGGGGCGGCTCGTAGGGTTAGTCTATACTACGGTATAGGTAAGGAGGATTCGAGGGATCAGAGCCCGAGGCTAGGAGAGCAGGAATGGGTCTACCGGGGGAGAGCCCAAGGAGGGCCTGACTAAAAGCCAGAGAAGCAGAAGCTTACTAACTCAATAATCAGGCACCTCCCAGCAGTGGAGGTGGCCTGATATACCAGAGGACGGACAGTTATTGGTCAAGGGGAGTGTCAGGTTGAGCCGTGCCAGCCTCTAGATTCACAGGGGAGGAGCGCGGCCGCGCCTAGTGCACCACTGATTATATTCATGACTCCGACCATTGTAGTGTACTGATGTGTGAGCCCGGTGGCCAGCAGACAGGCTGCTAAGGTAAACATCGGGTTGCTATGGGGCCTGCAGTTCAAGAAATGACACGTTCAGCGTCATACCACAGGAAGGCTGCACAGCAGAGCGGAGCGAGCCAGGCTGGGGGCGCGAAATTTGATTTCAATATCACTCCCATCGGGGCGTGATAAAGGATGCCGAAGATGGCGAGAGGGACAAAAGAGGACGCCCAGGAGGGCTAGCAATGGTAGCCCCCCGGTTCATTAACATATGCCCTACTAAGGTATAAATACACTTTAGTACACACTCACAACGCACATTTAGCACAGAAAGGATAGTTAGAGTAGTAATAGGAAGGTGCAGGGACAGGTAGTGATAGCCTGGGGGGGCTTTACCTAGGTGACAGGTTCCCTTTAAAAATGAACGCTCATTCGGTTCTTGGAAATCACTGAGCCACACCCCCTATGGGAAACCACGCCTACCACCTGAGCAGCTCACTCTCCACTACTTCCTGCTGTCGGTTGTAAAAGAATGCTGAGTACACATTGTCCAGTACAAGTATGGCTGGAAGGCCAGAGGAGAACTCAGCCATCACATTAGCAAGTCCCACACATTAACTCTGCACATAAGTGAAGATGAGAGGGACTGGACACTAGAGAAAGTATAACTCAGGGAATGGAGAAAATTGGACTTCACTAGTGTGAGGATAGGACTTCAGCCTGGACACCTGAGTGACGTGCTGCAGACACTCCAATAGGCCTCTGCGGCAGTGGATCTGTGTCATGAAATCTGCGGTACATGTTATGTCATCTGCTGTGACCATCTGCTACTGTTATGTAAAAATTAATGTTTGGTTTCACTTCAGCCTACTGACTCTCTCTTCTCTCCCTCTATATAACATCAGCATGTTGGGGATGCCACATATGAGGAAATAGTAAATGAACATTAACCCCTTACATGCCCATAGCCGAATGCCTTATACCACTGTCGCTGGGGTCACAGGCACTGAGCACGGCCATCACCACTGCTGACACTAACCAGGATCCGACCCTCTGCTCAGTAGCCTAGTATCACTGTCTGTTACAACATAACTTATAGAAAATGCCACCATTTTATTTCTTTGAAATTGTACACACAAATTCTACAGTCTTCCACATGAAATATGAGGCGTACGGAGTTGCAGTAGGACCCAACGCACCTACATGGGTATTTTATTATAGCTTTGTACAAATAGCCATAAAATTACAGCTAATTTGCTAATATAAATATGTCAGTCACTTGTATAAAAGCATCTGGTTCTTACTTATGTAAATTGATCCCATTAGATACCATATCAGCCATAGCATAGGATTGTTTCTGAATTTAGAATAGATCTTTGTAGTATAATATGCTGCAGAAGAACTTTATGACCCCGCAAGTCTCTTACGTGTTTAAAATGTTTCCTTCTTTTCTACATCTTACATCTTCTGATATCTTCTGCTCATCTTCAATCTGTCTCCTATTCTCCATTTCTTCAGTTCTAACTGTTTACATATTTTTCCAACAGGTACCTCACATAAAAGTATCACCGGAGGAATTCTTAAGGTTTCAGTTTCAGAGATTCACCACTTTAAATCTTCATCCCAGCAACACAGACATCAGTGCGGCGATTGCAGCTCTGCTTAATTTCTTCAACAGCACCACTGCCTGTCTTATCTGCGCCAAAGCGGAGTGTAAGTACCTGGCACTATAATCAATTAACCAGCTGTCTACATTTAGATGTCCCCAGGTAACCTTAAAGCACAGACTGAGTTGGTGTAATTTGAAATATTGTGAAATCTATGTAGCGGTATGCTGAAAAGATATTCTGCCGATCAGGCTTGGACTGGGCAACAGGGGAGGCGGAGAATTCCCCGGTGGGCCCCTGTGCGCTATATGATGACAAAGGAGAAGAGAAGAAAAAGTACCCCTGTATATAGCGAAGCACAACCAGAAACAATTTTTGATGCAAGTGAAATTTATTAAATTATAATGTGTAATGGCACAAAAAAGCCAAGAAAAATATTAAAAACAATTAAGAACACTACTGGTCCGGACCAGCCCTCCCTCTGCATAGGCACACAATTTACAGATTACAGGCAATTGACATAAGATGACAGAGATTATAGCAACCAAACACCAGTGCTTTCATATGTAATGAAATAGTATAACATAGTTCAACATAACATTTCAATATTTACAATAGAAACAGGAATTTGCATGAATCCAATTAATCTGTGGTCAGCAAGATGTCGTAATTATATCATGTCATATTCCTAGCTTCTATGATAGAACAGTCCTAAAAATAAGCTGGAAGCATACTGATTTACAGAGGCTGCTAGTTTACAAAAAGTATACCAAGTAAATAGCCTGTAGTCAATTCAATTTAGTCTATTGTAGGTAATTAACACAGCAAGATAAAAGGTTCTAGCCCAGCAGGGATCAGATCAACATAGCAATGTAAATATCAAATTAACATGTTGAAGGCAGAACCCCCAGGGAGGGTTGCTATGTGAAAACCGTTACCACAATAAGTGTCAAGAAGGTGCCAGCAGAGGGGGGGAGGGCGGCCAGGCCCCACGCGTATCGCCGCAAGGCTTCGTCAGGAGCTGATGAATGGGTACAAACAAGACTCTTTTATATGGTAACCACAGGTGAGAATGATTAATACGTTCCGTGCATCCAGAACGCCCGGGGGAGGCGTGGCGCACAAGGAGCGAGGCTGAGGGCGGACCGGGACATCCGTGGCGTCACTTCCGGTGACGCGGTGCCAACCAAGTAAGTATAGTGTGTGGTTGGCACTCGCGTCATATCCGGAGCCGCACATGGACCAGCGAGGCGACAGGAAGTAATGCACCTTATACCCGGTGACGCGGCGCCAGTCAAGGGAGTGAAAATATCCCAGGCTGGCGCCTATGTCATAGCTAGAGCTGCACGATCCGTGCATAAGGAAGAGAAATGGGGGGCACAGGAGGCCAAAATCAAGCACCATACTAAGAAGTAGCAGGCACAATATATACAAGACCGAGGGGTGACCATCTAAGGAATTACATTACAAATACCGGATGACATATCCAATAATCGTATGCCATGTCCGGAGTCACAGTATCTATTGTGAGGCGGCCAGAAACTAGACATCGAGAGTCAATTACAACATACTGCGAGATATACTATTTAATATATATATATAAAGTACAGTATATGAAAGACCAAGTGGTGACCAAAGGGATGAGATTAAAAATTGTCTAGGAAACCAAATAAATGGTAGAACAGACAAAAGTGAGTAAAGACCCAAGACTGGGCATAGAGAGCTGATGTTAATAGTTTCCCAGGGCACTGTATCGAAAGTATAGATAAAGTATCCTGGTTCAGAAGTATAGGATTGTATGGTCTGTCTGTCATCTTGAAAAATTTAGGAATTAAGTTACATTATAGGGGCGGTATGGTAGTTACTCAGGCAACGGATTAAGTCCATATACATATCACGTAGAACACATTAGTTAAATTCCAATTCTCGAGTTGATGTCCGTATGATGAAGAGAGGTGGAGCATCCTCGTTGTAGCCTTCTTTTTGTTGTAATAAGTACAACATGTCATTCTCCACCCATGATGTTAGTATTGTCCAATCTACCCCCGATGGGGTCTTTTCCATGCATCGGGGGTAGATTGGACAATACTAACATCATGGGTGGAGAATGACATGTTGTACTTATTACAACAAAAAGAAGGCTACAACGAGGATGCTCCACCTCTCTTCATCATACGGACATCAACTCGAGAATTGGAATTTAACTAATGTGTTCTACGTGATATGTATATGGACTTAATCCGTTGCCTGAGTAACTACCATACCGCCCCTATAATGTAACTTAATTCCTAAATTTTTCAAGATGACAGACAGACCATACAATCCTATACTTCTGAACCAGGATGCTTTATCTATACTTTCGATACAGTGCCCTGGGAAACTATTAACATCAGCTCTCTATGCCCAGTCTTGGGTCTTTACTCACTTTTGTCTGTTCTACCATTTATTTGGTTTCCTAGACAATTTTTAATCTCATCCCTTTGGTCACCACTTGGTCTTTCATATACTGTACTTTATATATATATATTAAATAGTATATCTCGCAGTATGTTGTAATTGACTCTCGATGTCTAGTTTCTGGCCGCCTCACAATAGATACTGTGACTCCGGACATGGCATACGATTATTGGATATGTCATCCGGTATTTGTAATGTAATTCCTTAGATGGTCACCCCTCGGTCTTGTATATATTGTGCCTGCTACTTCTTAGTATGGTGCTTGATTTTGGCCTCCTGTGCCCCCCATTTCTCTTCCTTATGCACGGATCGTGCAGCTCTAGCTATGACATAGGCGCCAGCCTGGGATATTTTCACTCCCTTGACTGGCGCTGCGTCACCGGGTATAATGTGCATTACTTCCTGTCGCCTCGCTGGTCCATGTGCGGCTCCGGATATGACGCGAGTGCCAACCACACACTATACTTACTTGGTTGGCACCGCGTCACCGGAAGTGACGCCACGGATGTCCCGGTCCGCCCTCAGCCTCGCTCCTTGTGCGCCACGCCTCCCCCGGGCGTTCTGGATGCACGGAACGTATTAATCATTCTCACCTGTGGTTACCATATAAAAGAGTCTTGTTTGTACCCATTCATCAGCTCCTGACGAAGCCTTGCGGCGATACGCGTGGGGCCTGGCCGCCCTCCCCCCCTCTGCTGGCACCTTCTTGACACTTATTGTGGTAACGGTTTTCACATAGCAACCCTCCCTGGGGGTTCTGCCTTCAACATGTTAATTTGATATTTACATTGCTATGTTGATCTGATCCCTGCTGGCTAGAACCTTTTATCTTGCTGTGTTAATTACCTACAATAGACTAAATTGAATTGACTACAGGCTATTTACTTGGTATACTTTTTGTAAACTAGCAGCCTCTGTAAGGCTGCCTTCACACTTGCAGATGGATCTGCAGCGTTTTGCAGATGCATCTGCAAGTGTGAGCATGCTGACCGCGGCCCCTATGTTTATAATAGGGCGCACGCGGTGTGAAAGCTCTCATTCACTCCTATATGTGTACTGTCAGCAGGCGTATGCCTGCTGACAGATCACACACTCCCGTCCGCACTGTGGACGCGAGATGTAGCGTCCATGCTGCGGGCGGGAGAGTGTGATCTGTAAGCAGGCATACGCCTGCTGACAGTACACATATAGGAGTGAATGAGAGCTTTCACACCGCGTGCGCCCTATTATAAACATAGGGGCCGCGGTCAGCATGCTCACACTTGCAGATGCATCTGCAAAACGCTGCAGATCCATCTGCAAGTGTGAAGCCAGCCTAAATCAGTATGCTTCCAGCTTATTTTTAGGACTGTTCTATCATAGAAGCTAGGAATATGACATGATATAATTACGACATCTTGCTGACCACAGATTAATTGGATTCATGCAAATTCCTGTTTCTATTGTAAATATTGAAATGTTATGTTGAACTATGTTATACTATTTCATTACATATGAAAGCACTGGTGTTTGGTTGCTATAATCTCTGTCATCTTATGTCAATTGCCTGTAATCTGTAAATTGTGTGCCTATGCAGAGGGAGGGCTGGTCCGGACCAGTAGTGTTCTTAATTGTTTTTAATATTTTTCTTGGCTTTTTTGTGCCATTACACATTATAATTTAATAAATTTCACTTGCATCAAAAATTGTTTCTGGTTGTGCTTCGCTATATACAGGGGTACTTTTTCTTCTCTTCTCCATTCTCCTACCTTACCCCTGTGCGGATGCACCCATTGTATACTTAGCCAGACAGCTGCAGCCCTGCCCCCCTTTTTGCTATATGATGACAAAGGCAGCATTTCATTTATTTAACAAACTACCCATTTTAATATTTTATGGAAGAATGTCTGAAAATACATAAAAGTGCAGCAGCAGTCCAGATAACATCCTTCATCCCTGGACAATAATATTTGCAGGTAGCTGAAATACTAAAATCAAAAAATCAATGTTACTGGTGGGCACTTGGTACCACTCTCCAACACTGCTGCCAATGACCTCCCTACAGTGCGCGACAACCAACAAGTAATGTCATAGATTTCCTTACGTTTGCATTACAATGTCACTACCTACATGGTATCATGATTCATAATGAATCAAACCTGACCTGGTTATTGTGGAAATGCTTATGAACGCGTGTTCAATTTACCAAGATTGTTATCTCATTTATATAATTATCACTACAATTGTAACTGTAATTTGTACTAGATCAATAGTCTCCCTGGGTAATAGGCCTTTCATTAATCAGAATTGATTATCGTTTGAAGCTTGTAAATGGATTCAGTTTGCTTTATTCAACTAAATAACATGCATTGGTGTATTTATTATATGAAAGGTTCACTTGTAGTACAAATTCTGTTAAAGGGGTGTCCAGCAATAAATATACTGTATATACATATAAATCCAGAGTACTGCAAAATAATAAAATAAGTAACACTTAAAAGGATGCCCCTATCCATCTATGTAGTAGGTGTAATAATAATAATATTAGCAAATCCCTCCAATTAGAAATGTAGTATAGTTCTCCTGATTAGCTCTGTTAGTTACCTCATTTGCAGGGCATTGCAGTAGCTTAGGCATCCATGGTTACGACTAGAGATGAGTGGAACCGTGGAAGTTAAGGTTGGGGTGGCAATGCCATTCTTTTTTCTGCTCATTGTTGGAGACTAGAACTTGACCTGAACTTCATAGGAAGTCACTGATTGGCAGTTCAGCTCTCCGCCCAAATACAGCCAGACATAAGCAAAATGTTTCCAAGAGTGGGAGGGTGGCGATATTTTTGTTTTCAATTTTGGAAACACTCAACATTCAAAAACTGTGCTCTTAACCCCAGTGCGAGCCGATCAAACACTGCACACAGGTTGCACTAGACCAAGCACCAACTGTATCCAACCACAGCGATGCTCGCTCCAGTGCTTTGGGAACAGAAAGCACCTGAACTTCGAACCCAAACAGGTTCACTCATCGCTAGTTACGACCACTCCTACAGTGACAGTTAGTTGCTATTTTAGGGACCTGTCACATCAGTGTTTATTCATAATCGTGGCAGATCCTGAAGATGCCGCCACACCTGCCGTGTAACGCCCGACTTACGGCACGAATATGGCAAACCCCATTCATTCTCTATGGGGCTTGCAGTCAGGTGCGGCAAGTGCAGTTTTGCCATATACAGTACTTGTGGACGTGCGAAAAAAACGCCGCTAGCAGCATTTTTCTTTGCACGGCTGCAAGTGCTGGATTTGCTGGATCCGGCAAAACTGCACTTGCCACACCCGACCGCAAGCCTCATATAGAATGAATGGGGCTTGCTGGATTTGTGCCCCAAGTCAGCCATTACGTGTCAGATGTGGCGAAACCTGCCTGATCTGCCCCGATAATGAAAATATGCTGATCTAAAAGTAGCCTTATTCTGTTCTAGTGCTATTCACCTCCCCACTAATTTCTGTACTTCCTGTTGAGTCAAAGGGTATATAACCGCTGCAGCTAATCACTGGCTATAGTGATGACATTACCACTGCAGCCAGTGATTGGCTTTTCAGGTCCCCTATAGATTGTGAGCCCTTGTGGACTGGATCTCTGCCCTAATGTACTTGTATGATTTATTCGTCGTTATTTACATTCTCGTCCTTGCTCTGCCCTTACACATGTAAAGCGCCATGGAACCAATGGGGCTATATAAATAAATAATAATAATAATATATCACATGATGGTATAGGACGAACAGAGACCGCCATTGTTGCTTCTACTTGGTATATGTGATGGCTGCAGTCAATTAGTGGCAGTAGATGTGACTATTGCATGCCATTACAAAAAGTGTTTGGCTGTATTGGTCAGATGTCCATCTAGACAAGGGTGGGGAACTCCAGGGCTTGAGGGTTGACAGCAGATCATGTTTACAGGATTTCCTTAGTATTGCACAGGTGATAATATAATAACCTGCACTTGTGATGATTCCAATAGCTGTGCAATGCTAAGGAAATCCTGAAAACATGACCAGCTGGTGGTTCTTGAGGCCTGGAGTTTCCCACCCCTGATCTAGACTTAACAAGAAGTAGTGATTCCCTGTGGATCTGGGAAACGATGAAAGGGGAGAGATCGAGATCAGTATGGTGCGTGTTGTTAATTTTAATTATTTTAACAGCATTCTGTCTATTTTTCTTTACATTTTTTCAGTCGTTGAACAACTTCTTTAATTGAGGGATATCTCCTTTCAAGGAAACGGGGTACTTGCAGCCAACGTACTTCACAATTTACCACTGATCAGTGGAGATTCCAACATTGCTGATCTATACAAAGGCATTTGCACACAATCGGACAGATTCAATATTTTTTTTAAGTCACTTCTTTAAGTCACTCCTTATTTAGCCTTTAACCAGACAGACATACATGAAATCACTTCCCGGGAGAATGGAATACATTTGTGCAAAAATATTATGACTTTTTAAAAAGTCACAATTAATGAATCAATTGAAAACATCTGGAAACCCCAAATCATGCCCACAATGATGAGCATAGAAGAAATATAAGAGAACACATAAAAAAGGTGCATTAAAAGAATAAGACGCATGTGAAAAAAATTGTGAAAAACACCAAAAATGAGTAAAAAGTGTATACAAATGCAATGAATCAATCCAAAACATCTGAAAACTCCAAATCTTGCTGACAATGACGAACATAAAAAAATATAGGCAAGCACAAAAAGTGGATTAAAGAAGACACAGTAAAAGAAGAATAAGGCGCAAATTAAAAAATTGCCAAAAAACACCAAAAAGTAGACAAAAAAATACAAATAAATAATGAATCGGGCTAATATGTTCATATATACATTCATACACATCTAGAAAGGTTCTTTAGAGTGTCAAAATTCTGCTTTAATGATGACTTAAGATATAAAGAATATTTTTGGATCAGATGTTTTGAGAAATGTAAAAAATATTGTATACAACCTGCTGTTGCTGGTGCACAACACTTAGCATGGAGCTGGAGGTGTTCTGGGACAAATTGTTGAATTGATTTAAAGAACAATTAATTCTTGCTGATTAACACAAGAAAAGTCAATGTCTGGTATTGTCTCATTGAAAAGTCTACTTGGTATGTTGATGCCTGAAAGAACATAACGTTATCAGCCAGTACAACTCAATGCAAAATAGGCAGTAATACCTGCAAGCCGCAGAAAGAAGTATGGTTACCTGTCCAAGTGAAAAAGATGATGTTGCGAGAATACATTTATATACAACTTTACATGTAGTATCCTGGCATGTTTTTCATATTTTTAATTTAATAAATTGAAGGAATTGATGTAAATGAAATCACTGTAATGGTTCAAGGACACATTCTTTGCAGTGGTGTCTTCTATAACGTTGTGCTAAACCAGGAGTGGGGAACTCTAGGCCTCGAGGGCCGCCAATAGGTCATGTTTTCAGGTTTTCCCTACTATTATACAGGTGATAATATAATCACCTGCAATGGTGATGATTAGTGATGGGCGAAATCACCGATGCTTGGGATCGGTAGACTCGCCTGGACCTTTCAGTAAAGTCTGAGTTTGTTTGTAGCTCAAACTTGCATCTGAACCCCGATCTTGGATTTTACAGTTATGGGCTGGGACAGGGGATGGGGGAGCTGTAAAAGAAAGCATATAATTAATAAATTCATCAATATACTCACCAGGTCTCGCCATCACACGTCCTGCCGTCCGTCACATCTACACCATGCGCTCTTAACTTCCAGGGATATTCATTGCACTTGTGTGACCCCCGACTCTAACGTCACCGCGAACATGCCATAACTGAGGGTTCTCAGCAGTGTTACAGTGATCACCTTATGTGCAGTGCAGCAAAAATATGTGTATGCACTATAGAGAGTAGTTTGCTGCAACACTGAACACAATATGCTAGAGAACAGCTAATGCTGATATCAGTGCATAAACATATTTTTTTAACATTTAGCTGTTTCTTTAGCATATGTGTTAAGTGTTGCAGCAAACTTACTCCTTTAGTGTTTACAGTGATGTCAGAGTCGGGATCACACGAGATCTAAGAACTAAGGTTCGCTGTAACCAAAACGCGTCTGGCAACATCTGCCATACAGATGCGATTTTTAATTATGTGTATGTGAGGTCAAATAAAGAAGAAGTCATTTAGCCATATGGATCGGGTGCTGGCTTTTTCTTCTTGAATATTCCATGGAAACTTGTGGAGGCCAGCCACTGCCGCTGCACCTGACCTGGTCTAATTGGAGGCTTATCCATTCCCCTTTCCTTGCACTCAGTTGAGACTCTGATTTTGTGTCTGGTGCCAAAAACAAAAAGAATTGGATCCTCCTGGAAAACCACAAAACCGGATGGCAAATAAGTGCAATCCGGTGCCATAGGGATCCATGGGGGGCAAAATCGGAACCTGGTGTGTCCGGACAGACCCGGACCCAAAAGACCATGGTGTGAAACCGGCCTAACCCTTTCTCTGTATTGGCAGTGTCTGGTACTGGGATAATATAAAATAATGCTAGTGTGACGACCATCCGCTGTGCAGCTGAGCTGCTGGTAAGGCAGCACCCCGAGAAACCCCGAGGACCCTTAACCCCTATACAGGGATCTGGAATCACAGCGGAGCCCAGGGGGTAGATGCCTATATGAGCAACCGAGCAGGAAGGTCGCCAGGGGACAAAATCAAGACCCGAAAAACGAAGTCAGAAGTTCGAGTCAAAACCGAGAGGACAGTGAAGGTACAAAATCATCAGGCAGTAGCAGAGTCGAGAATCCAGGCAAGGGTCAAGGGCAAAACCAAGAGGGCAGCTGAGGTACAAAATCGACAGGAAGAAGCAGAGTCAGAAATCCAGGCCAAGGTCAGAGACAAAACTACACACACACACTATATCACTGGGAAACCAAAACTATATCTGGCGGCCTGCAAGACAGGCTCCAATGTATTTGAAGGGCGCGGTTACCTCCCATAGGCTGGAGCTCACAGCCTGATGACCTCATCCGGACCGCCCCTAGAACCAGGCCAGATGGAGATGCACGACTGGCTCCACTCACCCTACCTCTGACAGAAGAACGCAGGCTGCGCCTAGCGGACACCTCTGCAAGGCCCACTCCTCTGCGACCAACACCACCCAGAGGGAAACACAGCGGCGCTCAGCTACAGAGCCTGACGTCGTGGAAGCAGTTCCATATGAGGACAAGGCCCTCCTGTCACCGGCGCCACCAGCCGAAGGAATCCGGCTCCTCCAGCGGCTGAGGCAGGAACACCGGCCACCGAGTCCAATGGCGATGTGACAGCTAGAGACCATAGACATTTTTTTCTTCATTTTGTAACCATCTTTTTTTTGCATTTTGTTACTTACTAAAATTATATCTGCACTTTCAGATTTTAGCCACAATTAATAGTAATTCCTATTTCACTTTTTATATTATATGGGGATACACAAAAAAACTCTTTAGAAAGATGAGGACCTGATCTCTGGTGCCATTGTATGTAAGAATCAACGTGTTACATGTAGACTGCTGTGCATTCTCTGTGAACTGCTCTGCAGTAGTTAAATTAGTAGTTAATTTCCTTGTGTACCTTTAGGGTTAAATTCTGTGGCTCTGCAGTATTAGCTGGCTGTACCAGTTGATGTTTATATCAGGTGATGTGGTTGATGACCACTCCCCAGCCTTTAAGTAGTCCCATGACCCATCACCTGATGTTTCTGAAAGAGTTCATTTATTCTTTGACCTGTGAGCTGTGTTATGCTGTTTGCAGTTTCTGCTGGAGCTTTCAGAAGCTGTCTTTTCCTTTGGAGTTGCTGTTTCTATCCCAATTCTTGGGTGGAGATGAGGAGGTGTTAGCCTAGGCTTGTCAGGAGCAGGGCAAAGGTGGCGACCCGGACATCCTCACCTTTATAGATACTTCTGGATGCCTGGTCAGCTAGGGACCCCCTATTCTAAAGGTCAAACTAGTTCCCTTGACCTCTTATTACCCATCATTGCTGTCCTGCTACCATACCCCTTCATCGATTATAGCCACCCATGACACAATGTCAACCCCCTTAACAAGCTTTGCCACGAGACTTAGGATAAGAAGCCAAACCAGAAACTCAATTTGTCGACACGTGTTTTCGGGGTCTTGCCCCTCCTGATTGTACAACAGGAGATCTGATTTGGCTATGAGAGAGGCCACTGATTTGGGGTGCAAGGGGGAATGTTTCTCCTTGTGGAGAGTGACATGCCAGAGTAAAAAGATTTATAAGCCATGTATTGCTCTTCTGGTAAATTAAATATGAATATAGCTTCTTCAAATGGAAGAGGACTTGATTTTTGGTGCCACCTATTAGATGTGACAATCCTAAAAGGTTGATATTGACTGGTGCTAGAGATCCAGTGCACTTCCTTCTGAAGAAGCTATTTTAATATTTAAAAGTAATGCCAGCAGCATTTTACTATGTAAAATACAGACAAGGCCATATTGACGCTGTCAAACTGATTAAAATGATTCCTGAGGTGAAGAAATTAATTTTGTGTAAATTCTTTAATATGTGTTTAAAGTTTTCTTCTCTTCATGTCTTCATACATCGGGATGTAGGACGAGACTGGAGGAAGGGTCTTCAGCTCTGTTCCCACCCCTCTGCTGCCTTTGGGTTCATTCACTTCAGCCTTACTTAACCTTTGATCTGGCGCTGTCCTAGCCACGGTCAGTGCTTGCACAGATTGATTTCATAACTGGACTTCAGTAAAATAACTCCGGTGACACTGAGCAATTTTATGCAAGTACTGTCCGCGGCTAGGACAGCGTCAGCTCAAAACTTAAATAAAGAATAAAGACAGACACCCAGAAGCAGCGGAGGGGCTGGAACAAAGCTGAAGACCCTTCCTCCAGTCTCGCTCTACAGGTCACCTCGATACATAATGATATGAAGAGAAGAAAACTACAAACACAGATTAAAGAACATACACACAACAGATTTCTTCACCACAGGTATCATTTTAATCAGTTTAAGAGCGTAATATGGCCAAGTCTGTACTTTAATTATTAAAATACTGCTGACAGGTTCTCTTTAATTTCCCAGAGGAGCATTCCATGACCTGTAATTCTCCTTACACTGGTATGTCAAGCATGTCACTCTCCACTAAGAGAAATCTTCCCTTTTAGACTCATAGAATATGAGCACACATTGCAGATTTGTTGTGTAATGATGCCTATTCATAGTCATGCAAAAAATGTTTTAAAATTTTGGAATAAATTGAAATAGATTTAAGGACAGGCAAGAGCCGAAACTGTACACCCCTCCGGGGTTCAACAGAAGACCTCATGATTTAGGATGTATGCCAAGACAAACGTTTGGTTAGCAATGGGTTAATTAATGGAAGTCCAAGTTTGAGTGTGAATTTTAGGGGAGTGATTTAGGGGCAGGAGAGAGTTTTTGGTGGGTAGGAGGGCCCACTTGGGTGTTATAATATATGGGGTCATTGAGGGGACAACATTCTCTCTTGGATCTTGGACTGGACATGAATTTAGGTAGGGCCTTTAGTTAAATATTCCGAAGTCAGCTTTGACCTTTTGCATCAGCAACTTGCTGAAGTAATCCCAGATTCTAAAGGGAACCTGTCATGTGAAAAACACTACTAACCAGCACTTATGAGGTTAAGCTGCAGGATAATAGCATTCTGAACCTGCATGGCCCCTGCACATCAAACCTCACTTCTGGGAGAAATCAATTTTATTCCTGCCAACAGAATTTCGGTTTCAATCATTGGGGAGGCACCGGCACAGGTTCAGGATTCAGTCACAGCTCTGTGTATGGAGAGTGGTGGCTGTTACCACACCCCCTGCACTGACTGACAGCCGGCTCAGCATCATAGTAGACAGTCAGTGTGTGTGGGGTGGAGGGGCAGTTACAGCCACTGCTCGCAATATACACATCCATAACTGAACCCACTCCAGCACATACCCATTGACTGAAACATGAATACTGTTGGAAGTAATGAAGTTCTATTCCTCACGACAGCGGGGTCAAATGTGCTGGTGCTGGGCAGGGTCAGAATGCTATTTATGTGCAGCTTATCCACCATATCTGCAGGTTAATACAGTCTTTTCATGTGAAAGGTTCCCTTTAATTGTGGATTTACCCCTTGTAAATAAGAGATAACATATAGATGTAAGATAATGTGAAGCCCTTTTCTAGTATGCCCTTACTGACACTTATTAGTGGACAATTTCCTGGTCTTTTTCTTGCTGATGGTCTAGTTTCTTGTAATAGTAATCTGTCCTCGTAGTTATAATTAGCTTTTCGTTGCCCTTTACTATGAGCTAGGAGTAGCCTATTTTATCTGTAAAAGATTTTTCTTAGAATTTTATATTGATGGGCTATCTTTCAATATCAGATTGGTAGAGTCCTACTCATGGTACTCTCCCAGATCAGATCAGCTGGAGAAATTCAATTATACATTGACCTCTTTAGACAGCTAATTGATGGGGTGCAAATAACCAAACTCACACCAATCTTAAATTGATTTCTTAGCCTAAAAATAGACCACCAATATTACAATCCTTAAAAAAACATACATAAAGAACAAGTATACTTTTGTAATTATTTAAAAAGTTATGATTTTTTTGTAATATGCTTCATTACCTTATTTTGACTCCTACCGTATCACAGTGCTATTTCAATGCTCTATTCATAGTCCTTTAGAAGTTCCTTTCAACTGCTGCTCAGCATGATTTGTGCACTACATTGTAAAAGTCTATGCCCTGGACTTGGCCTTTCTGCTCCTGCTCCCCACCCCAGGGCTCAGACATGGGAATTCCTGTACACAACATCTTTGTACTGCAGCAGTTAATAGTAGCATCTAAAAGAATATTAATTGGATTTTAATCAGCACTGTAGCAAAATATTTAGAAGAGAAGGAAGTAATGTAAGTTAATGAAGTATATTACAGAAAAATCATACCTTTGCAATATATGGAGGATAATTAGCCCCTAAAAACAGTGTTGACTTAGGCTGGCTTCACACTACATTTTTGTTCCTGTTTGTTGGATCCTGTTTTTTTACAGGATCCAACGAACAGGAACGCATAGCACCAGGATTGGCAACTCCAGATGCCATTTCTTTGTCCAGTCCGGTATCCGGACACAAAAAGAGCAGCGGGGAGCCGAGCCTGTGACAAGTGCTGTCAGCCCTGTGTAATATCATTTTAGCAGTTATCTATATACACTGCTAAAGTGATATTGAATAAAGGGATGGTTAAAAATAAAAAATCATAAATTCTCACCTTTCCAGCGACTCCCGAGTGTCCCGCACTGAATGCATCTCCCGGCAGTTCAAGAACCTTGCATAATGTCACCGGGCGAGGCAGCCTGATCTCATGACCGCATCAACGCGCAGGATTTAAATCTTTAAATCGCACTGATGCGGTCATGTGATTGACTTGTCCCGCCCCTCTCGGTGACATCATGCAAGGTCCTCGAACTGCCGGGAGATGTATTCAGCACGGGCCACTTGGGAGCCGCTGGAAAGGAACTCCCGAAACTGTCGGAAATAAAAATTATAATGATGAACACCATCTGATCCTTTGGTCCTTGCAGCGCAGGTCCGTATACACCTTCCACCCTTTTGCTTTCCTGACTACAGTGCCCTGTTTAGGCCTACTGCACCGGATAAACTCAAAGCTCATGCAAGCGCTCCCATCAATGTTATGCCCTGACACACACAGGTGGGACCACTATCAGTGTCTTGGAGTATTACAGGAAATAATAGAGAGGTAGGTCAGTGACCTGTCTAGGCCTAGTTAGCCGGGTAAACTCAAAGCTCATGCAAGCGCTCCAATCAATGTTATGCCCTGCCACACACAGTTAAAACAACTATATATTTTGTGGAGTTTTACAGGAAGAACTAGTCAGGTAGATCAGTGACCTGTATAGGCCTAGTGGACAGGGGAGATTGACCAAACAATGCCTTTAAGGGCCCAAAAACTGTTCATGTGTATACAGCACATTTGACAAAACCTGGTTTGATGCCCAAAACCAGTTTGCGCAAACATTAAGGGAGATGTAGTAATCATTGCTTTTAAGCACCCAAAAATGGTGGATGTGAATACAGCAAATTTGTTAATTACTGGTTAGATGGACAAAAAGGTTGATAATTCAGAAACAGGGGCAGGAGTGTCAGAGATAGGTATTGAGCTCAGAGAGCCCTACTCAAGTCAAGCAACAAACAGCAAGGAGACCCCAACAACAGTTTCCATTTTTCAAAAAAATTAGGCACAGCCACCACTTCAGTGGCATCAATTGCCCCAGAGTTGAAATATTGAAGTGGGGAGTTTAATGCAGCACATTTAAAAGTATGCAAGTGTTTAGTCTCCCCAGGCTGACACAGGGCAGGAAATGTCCTTGCGGATCCATGACTTGTTTAGCTTGATAAACTTAGTCTGTCATTGGACAGCCATGTGTGCTTATCCGTCAGCACACCACCAGCAGCGCTGAAGACACGTTCAGAGAGAATGCTGGCTGCGGGCATGACAAAATCTCCAAGGCATGAGTGGCGAGTTCAGGCCATTTTTCTAGTTTTGAAGCCCAAAATGCACAAGGGTCCAGTTCCACAGTCATGGTATCGATATTCAGCTGTAGATACTTCTTGTACCATCATCGTCAGTCATTCACTATGTGTCAGACTTGTTCTTTCTTCTGGTGTTGCATAGGATGGTCTAAAAAAAATGGTGAAACAATTCTACAAAATTGCTGTTACCAGATAGACTGTTACAGTTAACGTTTGAGTGATGACGACTCGACTTTCTTGGGTTGGAAAGTTAGAACTACAATATTCACTATGTGCACCACTGGTGTTTTGGGGAAAAGCAGTACTAAGATTGTGTAAAAACTTCTGTTGATAGTCCTGCATGCGTGCGTCCCTTTCCAGGGCAGGAATCATTTGGACAAATTTACTATTGTATCGGGGATCTAACAGTGTGGCAACCCAGTACTCAGCATTACTTCGAATTCTAACAATCCGAGAATCATGTTGCAGGTAGTGCAGCAAGAAGGCACTCATGTGTCTTGCGCATCCAGGAGGCCCAAGTCCTTGTTGTGTTGGTGACAGCGAGGTAACATTCATGCTTCCTTCTTCTGTCCTCTCCCCCCAACCTTGCACAACAGAAATGTGATCAAGATCTCCCTCATCTGCTAAATCTTCCATGCCCATCACCTCGTCATTCTCCATTTCTTTCTCGGCTCCTGCACCTTCAGTTTAACTGCTACCATGCACCCTCGTTGTTCCCTCTCCCCCTCACTCCCATGCCAGCCGCCTTGGTACTGCCAACCGTCTTGACCTTTGAGATCCTGTTATCCCTTCTGCATACGCCTCCACCTGTACTTCCTCCCTTCCTTTTGGCCCACCATGTGACTCCGAATACCGGTAAAAGTGTGCTCCAGCATGTAGATGACCAGAATAGTCATGCTGATAATGGCATCGTCAGCGCTAAACATCTTAGTAGCCATTTCAAAACTCTGTAGAAACTGCAGAGGTTCTTGATCTGAGACCACTCCAGCAACATGATTTGCCCCACCTCTGGATCGCGTTGGCCAAGGCTATACGTCATAACATATTGCACCAGGGCTCATCACTGCTGCCGCAGTCGCTGCAACATGTGCAGTGTGGAATTCCATCGTGTCGGTACATCGCATTTCAGGCGGTGAACCGGCAGGCCGAACGACTTTTGTAGTGATGCAGGTCGATGAGCTGCGGGAAGCGAATGGTGGAAGTAAACACACAGTGACCGTGCCCTCTGCAGAAGCACATCTAGGCCTGGATAGAGGGCTAGAAATTGCTGGACAACCAGGATCAAGACGTGAGCCATACAAGGCACGTGTGTCACTTTGCCCCAGTGAAGGGCCTCACCCAGGTTTGCAGCATTGTCGCACACGGCCTTCCCTGGCTATAGGTTCAGTTGAGGAAACCATTGATTAAACTCGGTCTCCTGAGCTGACCACAACTCCTCAGCTGTGTGACTCACATTTCCCAGACATTTTAATGTAAACACCGCCTGATGGTATTGAGCCCTGTTGCCAGCATAGTAAGGAGGTGTGCTGGATTGCTTCTGAGCAGTTTGAACACAGGTCAGTCAGACATTGCCAGACAGGCTTTGGGCGCAGGTGGAGAACCTAGAAGAGGTGGAGAAGGCAGAAGCAGTGGAGGAACTTCTACATACAGTGGTTTGACGCACAACCCATTGGGATGGCAAGACCTGTACAGCAGCCCCTTCTCCTGCTGTCACCATAGTCACCCAATGCCCAGTCAGCGACATGTAACGCCCTTGTGCATGCTTACTTGTCCAGGGGTCCTTGTGAAATGCACCCTGTCACACACAGAGTTTCTCAAGGAAGTGGTGATGTTGTATGCAACATGCTGGTGTAGCGCAGGCACAGCTTTCTTCGAGAAGTAGTGGTGACTGGGCATCTGGTACTGGGGCACTGCAAATGCCATAAGGTCTCAAAAATCCTCTACATCCACTAGCCGGAAAGGCAGCATTTCCATAGCCAACAGCTTGCAGATGGTGAAATTTAATCTCTTAGCTTTGGCAAGGGTAGGAGGAAATGGTCTTTTACTGTCCACATCTGTGGGACTGAGGGCTGGCTGCTGTGGTGAGACAGGGTTGAGTAAGGTAGACAGAAAAGAGACAAGAGAGTGCTCCCTGTGAAAGACCTTCCAGAAATAAGAATTAGAGGGGGTCGCTAGGCCGCTCACCTTGGGGAGTTGTGCGCCCTCGCACAGCCCCGGATAAAGCCTCCTATGTAACTTATGTCCTCTGGTTGCGGTGCCCGGGTGACGGTGTCCTCCTGTATCGGTCCTGCGGCTCCTCAGCGTGATGCTTCCAGGTTCCGCGTCACGTGACCGCTACTGCCGGAATTACGTCACCACAGGTTCTTGGATCCACCAGGCGGTCCCCACGGAGACCAGAGGTCCTTCAGTTTGTTAGGTATTGCAATCCACTAGAGCAGCTCCTGCCAAACTCCAGAGGGAGTGATAGCATACAGCAGGGGTGGGGAACTCCAGTCCTCGAGGGCCACAAACAATTCAGGTTTTCACGATTTCCTTAGTATTGCACAGGGATTGGAATCATCACCAGTGCAAGTGATTATGTTATCACCTGTGCAATACTAAGGAAATCCTGAAACCTGCACTGTTTGCCGCCCTCGATGACTGGATTCCCACCCTGGCATACAGGAAAGAAAGGGGGGTTTTATTGGCTTGTGGAGCGCTAAGTGAATCACAAGCAGAGCAACAAATAAAATCAGACCTTTATTGGCCCCTTGTGCTGCCACAACGCGTTTCAACAGTACTCTACTGTCTTCCTCAGGTGGTACAAGGGATACCAGGGAAATGGGTTATAAAGGGGGTGTTTAATTACAATTGGCCAATTGCACACACTATTTGAACTATGCTTAACTCTATACACTGCACATAGATCTTTCTCATCCATATATTCTCCTGGGGCTACAGAATTAAAACCAATGACACTAAAATCAACCAATTACAAATGGTTATAAAAATCCTAAAATAAAAAATATCTAAATATATAAAATTCTATGCATACTCAGCATGATGTATTTTTATGCACATAATGAGCAAAAATCATACATCAAAATCAGAAAAATTATTAATAAAATTATAAATAAAATTGTGCTTCCTTCCGTGCTTTTGGACATCATAACCCATTTTATTACTGTTTGGCGACATTATCCAGAGCTAGATTAAGTCCTTCAGGGGCAAGTGTCCCCAATTTCAATATCCAAAAATGTTTTTTTAATGAGTTTTGTTAGACTATCTGATTGCTTATGGTCCACTTTATCTATCACTATTAGATTCATCTGACCCGGATCCTTATGGTGAACGCTATTAAAATGTCCGGATACACTATGTTACTGAAAACCAGATTTTATATTCTGTCTGTGCTTATTTAGAAGGGCATGCATAATCTCCACCATGCGACCCACATACTGTAAGCCGCATGTGCACTCCAACAAATAAACTACATGCATAGATTGACATCTTAATCTATGTTTGATGGTAAACACTTCTCCAGTTGTATTTGAGGTGTAAGTCTTACTGACATTGTTTATATAGTATGACAACATAAACATTTTGATGTTCGGCATGCGTAGCAACCTCAATTAAGATTATTCCCATCCTTTGTAGGTATTTTTAAAAAAAAAATAGGATTACTTGGAGCCACCTTTAACAGCTCCACCTTTTCTGTCTATGACAGTTTAGATAAATGTCTCCTATGACTACTTTCATGACCAGATATCGCTGTAATATGAGATGTGGACGTCGGCCTCCTTCACTGGTGGAGATCTCCCGTTTACAGCCATAACAATCTTTATCAAGGAAGAATACAGACAAGCAATCTCACAGTATAGGAGAATTATCCTTGTTAGCAAATATACACAGCAAAACTGACACCATGAGATGAAATCTATAGAAAGAAAGAGATATAATACAGCCACATTCTTGCAGAGTAAATGTAATATATGGTTTATCTGCAAGTGATTCATTGACATTACCTCCATGCTGAGCTAATAATGCAGCAGTGTTTCTTACAAAAAAGAAATAGCTGCAGAAAAATAGAGAACTCACTGTGAAATTGTACCTTTCTGGTTTTACTACATAGAATATTGATATTATATGGAATAAAAATAAATCATCCATGCCAAGATTCTGTTTAAACCATAATATATACAGTGGGTGATCTCATTAATATATCCCACAATTTGCGGAAAAGAGACATAATATATATGTGACTAAACCCATATGAAGACAAGTTATTATGTACATGTTTCCCTGGAAAGTAAAAAAAAAAAAAGAAAATTACTTTAGAGATAGGTCTTTAGAATTCTTGATGGGCAAATCATCATATGGCCAATTTATTTATTTATTCACTTACATAACGCCATCATATTCTACAGCAGATATTATGTGGCGCCCCTGCGGTCCGCTCGCCACTAGAAGTTGCAGCAACTGGATCGGCAAGTCCAGTCACCCACATACACACCCTACACACCTTGGTCCCAGGGCGGGGACTCTAAGCCTAGCTATGGGATGGCGGGAGGAGACAGGTGGCGAGTGGGAAGTTAGCACAGGAAACGGTCATGAAGGAGGAGGAAATCAGAAACACCACAGGATGTTAGTTAGCCGGGGAGTCAGCCAGGGAGCAGTCAGAGAAACACCAGGAGCAAGGGTCGGAGGAGGACACAAAACTGCGAGGACACGGACCCGGCGACCTGTACCATCATGAGGCCTGTTCTGGATCCCGGGCTACAGACCCTAGAGAGACAGAAGGAGTCCTAGGGGTGCAGGCAGTGAGCAATGGGTAGTGAGCAATCCACTCGCGAGCCCGAATTAGCTGAGAAGCCGAAGGACGGGACAGAAACCAGGGAGCCAGTCCTGAGGTGGCTAGGAAGCTCCTCGCTCCAACCACAAAACCGGCCGGTTGTGGGTCTTTATGTCCCATGGCCTAACCCCCCAGCGCAGCGAAGAGAAGGCTGCCGTACTAGGCCAAGGGACCTGGTCAGTTGCCCAAGGAAGGTCTGTGGCCACTGGATCAGAGCTTTAGGTGCGGAGGTGTGTGCAGGAGGGTGGAAAATAGACAGCACTGAGAAGAGAGGCCCATGGAAAGGAGCACAAAAGGGGGTGAACTGAACGAGCCATCCCAGCTGCTAAAAGGCTACCGGAGCTGCCATTGTACTGGCTTGTAACTTGAAACGACTGACAAAAGAAGCCATGTAAACTCGGTTGAATCTCAGCATTATGTCAGACTGTTCATTCTGCGCCTGAGGAGAGGTAGAGTGAAACCCCGAGCAGGCAGTGGGAGCTTGCCTGAGAGTGTCCCTAATCCCTGCCAGCAGCTACCTCAGCCCCGATGGCCTTTTATTTCCCCAAATCATCTCCATAAACTATTCGGTTGCCTGGGGACCCGCTTTTCTCGTGGAGAGCCAAACCAGCACATCTGCTACTCCCATAATCCCCAGAGGTACCGACTGCAGCAGCGGCCCTACTGGCCGCGTTCCACGGGTGGCATCACGACACAAACTCTTTCATTTTACTTTTCTTTTTCTTTTCATCCCTTATTCAAATTTCCCCTTTTTAGTGATCGCCCGGCGAGGGGACCATGGACCGGGTCACGCCACCGTGACATTCCACAGCCCCAACGACGTGAGAGGGCCCGGTTCCGAGTACCCCACGGCCCCCGCCGAGGCGAGACAATTACACAAACCCCTTGCAGAAGTTGCCCTTAATGAGATTTGACCCTTTGTTTCCACTAAAAGTAAGTCCCAGCGCTGCAACAATAACCACTGAGCCACCATACAGCCACTATAGGCAATTCAGACATTAATTTGTCATGTATATGTTCTAACCAACGTTTTCATCAATAGAATTTTAGGAGAAGCCGTAGCTGTCAACTTATGGTGGTTTCACACTAGTGTTTTTCTGCCCTAGAGAGAATCCAACAGAAACTGGACGCTACTGGATCCAGTTTGTCTCTTATTGACTTACAATGGAGACTCCAGTACATGTGTGGCATGCAGTTGCATCCGGTTAATGTCGATGAAGCAGAAGCCTTTTTTTGTTTACCTCCAAAAGGGTAAAATATAGTGTTTTAGGGGGTTGACCAAAAAAAACACCACCGTGTCCTAAAGGATTCAACATAAATGAAAATTTAAATAAATGGGCGCTGGATCCGGTTTTACTGAATCAGGTGATCTGGTAAAACCGTTTCAGTTTTTGCCTACTGAGCTTGTGGTTCACTAGAAGATAGATAGACTGATACAGAAAAGAAAAAAGAAGGCAGCACTCCAAAAAATTAAGTTACAAAAAGTGGACCTTTTATAGAGCTGTACCATTGGACTTTGGTTTTGAGGGCTTTGCACCATTTATAATGTTTTTATTGCTTTTCCTATTTTTTCGATTAGGCAGATGGATAGACAGATAGATAGAGCTCATGCGTCTCCCGCTCTCCTGTTGCTTGTGAGTCGCCCTGGGCAGTGGGGACTCGGGTATCCGGGCCCTTTCTGCTGTTGTTGGGGATGTCACTGGTGGCCTGCCCGGACCCGTGGCCACAGAGACTGAACTTAAAAAGGGGAATATATGTACAGGAGAAATAAACTTTATAATATAGTTCACGTGACGCCACCCGCAGCTTCTGGTGATTGAGCACCAGCGCCGCTTCAGTCCTCTGGAGCGTGGTGGTATAGCGACCTTGATGGTACAGCTCCCTGCAGGTGGAGCTAACCCCCGGAACAGGGATGCACCGGTGATGATAGGGGTGCTGGTGATGGATGGATGAGCAGGGACCTGGCCGTTTTTTGGATAACAGGACAGTCTCTGTGGATGGCAGGGAGCGCAGGGAAGGAACTAACACACACACCACTAGTTGCATTTTACCTTTTTCCTGATGTTGAAGCAGGTAAATCGTCCAGAGTACCACCAGGTGTACAGGATACACTTCTGGGTCTCCACAGTGAGTGGGTATAAGGCCTCCTCTTGCTTTTCTCTGTGTGTGTGTGTGTGAAGCCTCCGCCTGTGTAGAACTTGGCTGGCCTCCTCTGCTCTCTTGTTCTCCTCCTGTGCTGTTGTCGGGATACCCTCTGTTGACTACCGCTGACTCTCTCCCCGTGGTGCCTGGCTCCCTGGTATGTGACTGTCGCAGGAATCCGGGAGACTGATGTCCACGGTTTTATGGTGTTCTCCACTGGGCTTGGTGCACTCCAGTGGATGCGGACTCCTGTGTCCGGTGGTTGCTCTGGGGCGAACCTAATCGCTGGCTCCCCGGTTCCCCCACTGTTCTGCCTCTTCTCCTTGCCTCTCGACCCCACTCTTGGGCCTTCAGGGCTACCGGAGACTGGTCAGGGTGACTGGCTCAGGCTAACGCAACACCGAACACCAGCACTTCTTTGCATCTCTTGTAGCTTCTGCACACACTCTGTATAACTCTGCCCCCAGCACCCATAGGGGATCCTGCCTAATAGCAGCAGGTTGAGCTCCCCCTACTGTGCTGGGGTGGAAGGTGTTGCGTGTAGCTGTGTACCCGCTGTGGAAATCCATCCATGCTGCGGGTGAGACTGTGGGTACCTGTGGTTAGCAGGGCACCACACTTGCTTTCGGGGCTGCCCATTAAGCTCCATGAATATTCAATGTACTGACTGACAACTGTCTATCACATAGGCTCACTCTCTGTGAGAGCGTCTGTGATTGGCTATTGCACTCAGACTGCGCTCCCACAATCTGTACCGGTGTCTGTGTGTTTGGTTGCCATTATGGGTCAGCTGTGACCATGTCACCATGATAATTTTGTCACTTGGATCTGGCATAATGATGGTGCTATTACATCCGGTTAAAAAAAAAATGGAAGTGGTCGGACGTGTTTTCCGCCGTATCAGCCAGAACGCAAGTGTAAAACTAGCGGGTATATAACACTTAAAGGGGTTGTCCCATGAAAAGAGTTCATTTAAATCAATAGATCTTGGAATATTAATAAGCTTTACAATTGGATGTGTTTAGAATAATTATTATTGTGCTGAGATAATCTTATCTATGTATCCCTGTTGTGTACTGTGTAATGAATGTGTCTGACCGTGCATGGACATGGTCTGATCATACCACATCTCCTATGCTGAGATAATATTATATATGTGTCCCTGCTGTGTACTGTGCAATGGATGTGTCTGACCGTATAGGGACATGGTCTGATCATACCACATCTCCTATGCTGAGATAATCTTATATATGTGTCCCTGCTATGTGCTGTGTAATGGATGTGTCTTACCATACAGGGACATGGTCTGATCATACCACATCACCTCGGCAGGGGAAGACATAAAAAAGTATACAGACAGGACTATATGGAATTGAAAATTGTTCTTCCTTTGAGGTAAAACATTTTTTAAAAACAGACAGGGAAATGTTTTACCTAACAAAAAGAATCATCTATGATCTGTGCTGTAATGTCTGTATACTCTTTTCCTTCATCCCTGGCCCAGGAGATGAGGTATGATCAGACCATGTCACTGTACGGCCAGACACATCCAATCCATTACACAGCACATAGCAGCGACACACATATAAGATTATCTCAGCACAGGAGATGTGGTATGATCAGACCATGTCCCTGCATATGGTCAGACACATCCATTACACAACACATAGCAGCGACACACATATAAGATTATCTCAGCACAGGAGATGTGGTATGATCAGACCATGCATTCACTGGGAAAGGGAAAGGGAAAAGGCCGCTCCACCGCCCATATCCTCCTGGATTCCTGCACCTGGTGTGGCAGCTTTGGCAACTGCCCAGGAAACAATGTAAAGTGGAAACCACCGGTGCTTGTCTTCATAAAATTTTGTTCTCTATTATTAAATGAAATTTATAAAATCATTCAGCGTGCTAGCTGAGCGCTAGACGCGTTTCGGAAGACACAACGTCCTTAATCATTAGCCAATGATTAAGGAAGTTGTGTCTTCCGAAACGCGTCTAGCGCCCAGCTAGCACGCTGAATGATTTTATAAATTTCATTTAATAATAAAGAACAAAATTTTATGAAGACAAGCACCGGTGGTTTCCACTTTACATGATCAGACCATGTCTCTGTACAGTCAGACACATCCATTACACAGTACATAGCAGCGACACATATATAAGTTTTAAACTATAGCAAATTGTGGGGTATTGGTTTGTCTTTTGGTCCAAAACACGTAAGCTTGTGAGCCCCTACACGGCTCCCCACGGATCACAAGTCCTATCCACTAAATTCTCATTTAAAGCGAAAAAAGGACACAAATAGACTTGTGATCCGTGGGGAGCTGTGTAGGGGCTCACAAGCTTACGTGTTTTGGACCAAAAGACAAACCAATACCCCACAATTTGCTATAGTTTTAAACTAACTAGTTTTCCACAATTTCAGCACTTGTCATTGTGGTGCTTTTTTGCACTCTTTTGTTGCTGTGTGTGGCTGGGTCATGTGGGTGCGTTTGTTCCGGCGCAGGTGGCGGTGTTGAATGCCATAACAGCCCGCCTACTGAGATGGGGGTTAATGTAAGAGGCTGGGCATACACTGTGCAAACCTGTGTGAACTGTGCCCTATATGAAACCCATTGTGTTTGCAGGACAACCAGTGGTCACTCCCTCTGTGAAAAAGGAGGTTGTTAGTGATTGGGGCTGGTGTCTTGCATTCATAATGCCTTCAGTTATAACCTGGGCAAAGCTGCACACAGCACTGAGTGTAATGGTCGTCTGGTATGATCAGACCATGTCCCTGTATGGTCAGACACATCCATTACACAGTACACAGCAGGGACACATATATAAGATTATCTCAGCACAGGAGATGTGATATGATCAGACCATGTCCCTGTATGGTCAGACACATCCATTACACAGTACATAGCAGGAACACATATATAAGATTATCTCAGCACAGGAACGTTTTTTTTAAAACACATCCAATTGTGGAAATTATTATTATTCCAAGATCTATTGATTAAAATGAACTTTAAAATTAACTTTATTCATGGGAAAACCCCTCTAATATTAATACAGTCATAAGATTAAGCCAGAAGAAGATAAGGATTTGAGAGATGCCAAGTTTGTCCAATGCAGATAGAATTGCTACATATAAAATAATTATTTTTCCCTAAATAATATTTTTATTTTAAAGAAACTTCATATCCGCTTGGATAATAGAGTACTTAAATCTTTTAATTCTCCCATGTCTAATCTAATTTGGCGTGGGAAGAAAACCTAGTCTGGAAATTATTAACTTTACTTATCTATTTAATAAGGGGGGATTTAATGTTCTGAATCTTTCTGCTTATTTTCTGGTATAACAGATCTAACAATGGATAGGACCTAGCTTAACCATATATTTAATGGATATTTGTAAAATTTTGGATAGAGAGAGCATTGTTTCTGGTTCTTGAAGGTAATAATTACATACCCATCTCCTCTATGCTACATAAAGTCTGGGAGGGATTTAGAAGGATCCTGCTGATGGGACATCCAGCCTCTATGCAGCCACTTTGGGACAATCTTAACCTCCATGAAATGACACAACTTTCTTGCACTAAAGTCTAGAAAGAAAAACGAACAGCTGAAGTCCCATAGGTAATACAAGATGGCTGCCTTTTGTCTTAAACTACAGGTGGAATTAGTGAATCCAGATTTTGTTTTCTACATCTACAGCTAAGGGATGCAATATAATCCTGATCACAGTTTTCCTATGGAAGAACATACCCCTCGTACAGAATTATTATTATCTCCACAAGCCTGTAAAAGTGAAATCAAAACTTTAAAGTGTAAATGTCATTTCATGGGAAAAACAAAAACTCAATACTTCACTAGTTGTTAATGATGAATCCACGTAGCAGCTAAGATCATTCTTTTTTTGTGCCATATGACTTAGTTTCTCACATTTTTCTGTGCTCTTTTAAAAACTGCATTTCATGGCTGTGTGGGAGTGGCCAGAGTCTGCCAGCAATGTGTGTATATTTCCACAGCTTCTGAAAGCAGGCTGATGGTGAGCTGTGTGGAGAACCTGCAGACAAGGGGTTAACAGAGATTGTGACTGAGGTGTGTGGAGCCAGATTTTTATGAGAAACAATATGTGGTCAAATAGGAGCGCTAGGAAGCAAGGAGACTCTCAGGAGGAAATTTATTATTACAGACCTGTTTATTTGTTAAACACTACGCGTTTCGATGAAAAATTTGAACTCGTACCTGAGGAAGACAGTGGGCAGCTGTCGAAACGCATAGTGTTTAACAAGTAAAGAGGTCTGTAATAATAATTTTCCTCTTGAGAGTTTCCTTGCTTCTTAGCGCTCCTGTTTGACCACATATTATTTTAATAAAAATTGGTGTTCCCTTCAGGGGATTGTTGCCGGAGTAGGTTGGACCTGTCAGCGAACTCTCACCAGCCTTCCAGGACCTTTCCGGTGTCGCGGGTTTAAGTGACCGACATCTCGTACCACATGACCGAACCAAGAAGTTGGAGACGGTGAAGCGGTCCCGCAGCAGCCCCGCAGGTCTCTGCTGATGTGCTAGCCACTGGTGTTGTGCAACGTTGCACAACCCGACTAGGTGAGAGGCCAACCCCCCCCACCTCACAACAGATTTTTCCACTAAACCACCGTGTACTTTTCTTGGGTGCGCCTCTTTATTTTTGTCTTACGTGTCGGGCCAGATTGTTGGAATATGTTTAGTGCAACAACTCCAATCCTGTATGTGTAAGTGTTGAATTGCTTGGTTTGTGCATTGTCAGTAAAGTGAATTTAAAAAAAAAAGGAGAACACTCCCAGTGGCTCACACACAGGAAATACCATGTGACTGTAACCAGTTTCCTGTGTTTTTGCATGTGAAGAGAAGCACAGCAGCTTGGTGATGCTGCAAAGGGACAATTAAGATGTATATTCCTGTTTTCACAAAGCCCTTCATATCTATACCTGTTTGTTGCTAATTAAAGCTAAGTACTATTGTCAACACGCTTCCAGTGAATCCTGAATGATCCACTGCCAACACAGATGACAGATCTTTCCTTGGCACAAGCTTCTGAGGAGTTTTTACTGATCCTGACATTCTGACATTGCCTAGCAACTGTGCTGTAGGCTGAGCTAATCTGATACATTGTTTGCACATGAGCTGCAGTCAGCAGTGTAGGCCCCATCTCCTTTCCTATATATGGTTACATACCCGTATTCAGTGTGAAGACGGATCTGACTGAACATATATCTTCTTCACACACAGTGTAGTGGGGACACATTGTGGAAGGTTTATGAATGGATTTCAACCAGAATTTTCTAATAAAGTATTTTTGAAAGTTCATTAAAATCACTTGCTCTATATTATTATTAAATACAAATTTAAACGGCGGTTACACTTTAAATAAATAGTTGAACAATGATATTTCTGAAAATCTATTATGTACTTACCTAATCCTGTGTGTGGTCAGCTTCTGGCCCGATGTCCAAAAATCCCAGAATGCCATGTGGCACACAGGAAGCACACCGCATGCCATATTAACACACCTAGGTGATGGTTGTATTAATATGGATCCTGCTGGTGGTACAAGTGCCTACCGCACTACCACCAGCTTTTGCAACCGAACGCCCTACCCCACCGCAAAGAGAAGCGATGACAAAAAAGCCACTGCCACTCTGATAGACAAACACAAGCGACGGCAAAAAAACCACGCTGCTGTGATGTACTGCACCATACATCTATCGCGCATGTGCAGTACATCACACCTAGACCCGCTACAATGTACTGCACCTGCGCACCACTGCAAACAGAAGCGACGGCAAAAAGAACGCTGCTGCTCCTCTGATGTACTGCACCTGCGTGAATCCAGGTATCGTGCATGTGCAGTACATCACACCTATGCCGAGGGCCAGTCACATGTACTGTGCATGCTTGAAACCCTGCAGCGCACCTGTGCAATTTACATGCACAGCTGTGACGTACACTGTTTAACACAAAGCTGTGACATACACTGTTTTCCAACCCACAGCTGTGACACTGAAGAAATATTCCGACCCTGACTCTGGCCCACCGCCTTTTCCCTTCACAGCCATCAGCTGTCACCCACACAGTAATTAGGAGCCTGCTGTGGACTCCTGCCTCTTCCACCAGTGGTCACTGTGCTACAGTGCCCTGCACTAGCCCATAATTTCAAGCCACTCTGCTTCAGGAGATTGGGAGACTACAGCAGCAGTGATTGCTCCAAAGTACATAACAATGACCCTGTACTAGCCCACAAATATTGGCCACACTGCCGTAGGAGACTAGGAGACTACAGCAGTGGTCATTAGCCCAAAGTCCATAACAGTAACTCTGCACTAGCCCACACATACTGTCCACACTGCCGCAGGTGACTAGGAGACTAAAGCAGCGGTCACTGGCCCAAAGTCCATAAAGGTGACCCTGCACTAACCCACAAATACTGGCCATACTGCCACAGGAGACTGGGAAACTACAGCAGCAGTCATTGGACCACAGGCCTTCATAGTGACGCTGTGATAGCCCCAAATTACTGGCCACACAGCCGCAAGACATTACAGTAGCAGTCATTGTACCACAGGCCTTCACAGTGACCCTGCCCTAGCCCAAAATTACTGCCCACAGTGCCACAAGAGACTACAATAGTGCTCATTGGATCACAGTCCTTCATAGTGATGCTGCAATAGCCCCAAATTCCTTGCCACACTGCTGCAAGAGACTACTGCAGCGCTCATTGAACCAAAGTCCTTCACACTGATGCTGCACTAACCTAAAATTACTGGCCACAGTGCAGCAGGACAATACAGCATCGGTCACTGTGCCACAGTCTTTCACAATGACACTGCACTAATGACCTTTAGCGGCAAAAAAACAATCCAACTCACAATTCTACAACTGTGACCCAGCCTGCCGCCGACTCATACAACAGCGCTCACTTTCACAGAGAGTGCAACACAGTGACGCTGCACAACATATCCACCCTGCCAACTGATAGCCCCTTATACAGTTGCCCAAAACAACTGAACTCATATTTTATCAAATGTGACCCCGCCTGCAGCTGTGTCATATATCAGCGCTCACTGCAACACAAAGTGAACACAGTGACGCTGGACAACAGAGACAACCTGCTTTCAAATCTACACGTCATTTCGTTTTAGCAACCCTCTGACTATAAACTTTTATAATTCAGCCTTAGGTCTGACGCAGTTTATTATAAGGTGGGAGTTTGGACAACAGGTCTGACGCAGTTTATTATAAGGTGGGAGTTTTGGACAACACTGCTACAGCCTCAGTCGTAAGTGCCAAAAGCCCAGGATTACCACATCAGCCCAACATACCTGTCCACAAGTGGCAAAACCACACGCCTACACCAACTGTGGTAATTTATTTTCAGTTGACTGCAAATACCATCAACAACATGACACCTTCTAAAAAGTATGCCAAGGACGCTGCAGCACATGCACTACGCAAAAGCCAACTACGTGCAAATGAGACGCCTGAAGAAAAAAAGCATTGCTGTGACTAAGCCAACACATATAAGCGTCAGCGTCTCGCAGACGCGTCCTCTGAGGCAAATACCAAAAAGCACTATAATATTGCCCGAAAACAGCGCCGCCAACATAAATCTGCAGTATCAACAGCAATACCATGTTCACAAGATGCGCCATCACAACCAACACAACATTCTACTGACTCGACTACTTCAACCTCAATTCGATTACATAAAAAAGCATTAGCCCAACGCAAACTACATTAGCAACAATCTCAATCGACACAGCAAGCCGACTATCGCTCAATGCACAAGCACAGCGTCAACAGTGCCAATCTCAAACACAAACCCAGTGACACCTGCAACTACTACATCAAAGATAAATTTACATATGCTGGCAAGCAAGCTGCATTGAAAAGGCAAGACATGACATTCAACTACGAGCAAAATATTGTACCCAAGATGAACATACCATTGAAGAACACAGCTGTGGTCCCGTGAACCATTTATGTCCACATTGCCAATCTATGAATTTTTACGCTGAGACCCTTCTGATGGAAAGTTTACACACTGCTGTCAGAAAGGTAAAGTCCATCTTCCTTTACTACAGTATTCTGAAAACTTTAAAAAGTTGATTCAAGGAGTACCGTATATACTCGTGTATAAGCCGAGTTTTTCAGCCCAAAAATTGGGCTGAAAAGTCCCCCCCCCGGCTTATACACGAGTCATATGGTATGCTGTGTGGGGGGGGCTGTGACCGGTGGCTGGAGGAGGCAGGAGGGGCCGCAGTGACTGCAGGCGGTCACGTGGGGCCGCCTCATTAGTGCAATGAATATGCACGGCATCCCCCCGTCCATCAGCAGCGGGGGGATGCCGTGCATATTGCAATACACAGCCCCCCCTGCTTATTATGGGTCCCCCAGCAGAAATAAACAGCCCCCCCCCTCCTTATCATGTTCCCCCCAGGCTGCGGCAGCTGTGAAAATAACAAACACTTTATACATCACCGTTATACGCCGGCTTCTTCTTCCTTCTTGTGCCGGTGTCATGTGACCGGGCGCAGGAGATGACGTCATTTCCTGCACGTGGTCACTGAAGTCGGCACAAGAAGAAAGAAGAAGCCGGCGAGCGGAGGACCGGAGGAGCGGAGAGCTGCGCCGGAAGGTGATGTATAAAGTGTTTGTTATTTTCACAGCTGCCGCAGCCTGGGGGGAACATGATAAGGAGGGGGGGGCTGTTTATTTCTGCTGGGGGACCCATAATAAGGAGGGGGGCTGTTTACTACCACTGGGGCTGCATATACTACCACTGGGGCTGTATATACTACCACTGGGGCTGCATATACTACCACTGGGGCTGTATATACTACCACTGGGGCTGCATATACTACCACTGGGGCTGTATATACTACCACTGGGGCTGCATATACTACCACTGGGGCTGTATATACCACTGGGGCTGCATATACTACCACTGGGGCTGCATATACTACCACTGGGGCTGTATATACCACTGGGGCTGCATATACTACCACTGGGGCTGCATATACTACCACTGGGGCTGCATATACTACCACTGGGGCTGCATATACCACTGGGGCTGTATATACCACTGGGGCTGCATATACTACCACTGGAGCTGTATATACTACCACTGGGGCTGCATATACTACCACTGGGGCTGTATATACCACTGGGGCTGTATATACCACTGGGGCTGCATATACTACTACTGGGGCTGCATATACTACCACTGGGGCTGCATATACTACCACTGGGGCTGTATATACCACTGGGGCTGCATATACTACCACTGGGGCTGTATATACCACTGGGGCTGTATATACTACAGGAGCTGCATGTATACTACCACTGGGGCTGCTGCTGTATACTACCACTGGGGCTGCTGTATATACCTCTGGGGCTGCTATATACCACACTGCTGGGGGCTGTATACCTGTGCTGGGGTCCACCCTCGGCTTATACACGAGTCAATAGATTTTCCCAGGTTTTGGGGGCAAAAGTAGGGGGGTCGGCTTATACACGGGTCGGCTTATACACGAGTATATACGGTAAGTGAATTTAGAAAAAATTCCATGGACACATTTCATGGACAATAGTTCTTTTGCTATTGCCTCCATGGGAGCAAGTATTTCACCACCTCCTGGATATGGCCCATACTGTTTTCACATAAATGGACAGATCTATCATTGAACAGGCACACTACATCCAACTGAGGAAGATCAACCGAAATTTGCTCAACTTTATATATTGGATACCGCTAACGCAAATGAACTCTGACTGAAAATAAAAGAAAATGAAAAATGTCATCCAATATTGATGAACATTATCGCTGATCAATTGAATGCTATCAATCCATTTGCTGTTGCCTATCGAATGCTACATGATGTTGAAGAAGAAGAACAGAACAAAGCTCATCAAAATGGAACTGTCATGCCAACCATCACAATGGCTACAAAGCAAGATAGGACTCAAGATCCAAGGCGATACAACAACCCAACAGTGAGTGAAGTAGCAGTTGTCTTTCAGAATGACGATGGTGAGCCTCCCTTTAATAGAGACATATTAATTCATTTAAAACCTGATCCATGCAACCTTCTGGCTCCAAAAACACAACAAATCAACAGTAGTGTCCGAAGAATAACCCAACTGCTGCATTATAGCTATGTATTATCGGTCAGGAAGGGATTTAATCCACTACTGAATGGTGGCAAACTCACCCAGCAATATTTGATAGATGTGTATGTCAAAATTGAAGCTAATTGTCTGCATTACATCAAAATGCACCAGAAAGATTTAAAAGTGGAAGATTATTGCCTCCTACAAGAACATTTTTTTAAAAATATATTGAAAAGGGCATCCCAATTGGAAAGACAGTAATTTTACAATCATCTTTTGGAGGAAGTCCAAGAAACATTCAACAGCGTTCCCAGGATGCTATGTGTATAGTAACAAAGTATGGTCAACCAGATCTGTTTATCACAATGACATGTAATCCCAAGTGGACTGAAATAACAGAAAATTTAGAACAGTGGCAACGAGTTGAACATAGGCCAGACTTGGTGGCACGCGTTTTAAAATGAAACCTGATTCCCTATTAGCAGACCTCAACAATGCTTTATTTGGAGAAGTCACTGCAGCCGTCCATGTCATCAAGTTTCAAAAGTGCGTTCTGTCACAAGCACATATTTTAATAATCCTGGAAAACAATTCAAAAACACGAACTGAACAGTACATGGACAATATAGTATGGGCAGAAATTCCTGATGAAACAAAATGCCCTCAACTCCACAAAATTGTTATTAAGAACATGATTCATGGTCCCTGTGGAGAAGCCAATCCTAACTCTCCCCGTATGGATAATGGGTATTGTACCAAAGGTTTCTTAAAAAAAATACAAACAATATATAATTAAAGAAATGGATGGCTATCCAAGTTACTGGAGAACCATTTGGAGAACATACAACCATCATTCAAAGACAATTGATAATTCATGGATTGTTCCATATAACCCATAGTTGCTCAAAAAATACAACTTCCACATTAATGTGGAAATTTGTGCATCCATGCAAAGGGTAAAATATTTGTTTAAATATGTATACAAAGGACACGACAAGACTGATATTGAAATAGCTCAAAGAGACATCAAACATGATGAAACAAACCAATTTGTCGATTCAAGATATGTCAGTGCACCAGAAGCTGCATGGAGAATATTTGCTTATTCAATGCATAAACAATCTCATGCCATCATTCGCCTAGCGGTACACCTGCCTAACTCTCAGCCACTATATTTTCATGAAGACGATCCTATTGACAACATTCAACAAAAGCTCCATAACAAGTCCACACTAATGGTGTACGTCAACCTTAATAAGATCGACCTAAATGCTCATCAATATTATTACTGGGAAATTCCTGAACACTGTGTTTGGAAACAAGGCACATGGGAACCCAGAAAGCGACAAAGTGTAAAAGTAATTGGAAGAATGTATACAGTTTGGTGTTTAGTGTGAAAGACCAAGAACAATATAGTTTATTACTATTGTATGTAAAAGGTCCAAAGAGTTTTGAGAGCATTAAATCCGTAAATGGTGTTACACATCAAACATTTAAAGATGCTGCATTAGCACTAGGATTATTAATAGATGACAGTGTCAGGAAAAATACTCTAATAGATGCCACCATTCTGAACATGGCTACACAACTTCGGGAGATGTTTGCTTACATCTGTGTTTTCTGCCCACCTACAAATCCCCTAGAGTTGTGGAATGAGTTTAAGGAACACTTTTCAAAAGACTACTGTCATAGATGCCACAATAACACAGGACATTGCATCAATTGTGCAGGGTATGCTATGCTAATCCATGCAAAGTCTTTTATTGATTTCAATTTACCACGACCAGCAAACAATTAAAGCCAGCCTCAAGACGAGTACGATAAGGAATATGAGTTAACAAGGGCTGAAGAGATGAAAGAAACTCTGAATCAGGAGCAATGTTTTGCATATGAGGCCATAGTTCAAGCTTTACAAAATACCACATTAACACCTAAATGCTTCTTTATTGATAGCTCCGGTGGCTATCAATAAAATACTATATACTGATACATTACATACGAGGACAATGAGACATTGTCTCACCTGCAGCCACAACAGGAATAGCTTGCTACGAGGAGGACAAACAATGCACTCTCTCTACGGCATACCAATTCCTATCAACGAAACTTCTGCTTCTAGGATTAAAAGTGATACCAACGCCGCCAAAAAGTTACAACATACTAAACGTTTTATCATTAATGAGTGCACAATTGCACAAAACCATGCTTTGAATGTCATTGATAGACTTCTACGTGATGTCATGACAACACATGTTACTGACAAAAATCAAGTACCCTTTGGAGGCAAAGTATTTGTTCTTGGAGGAGACTACAGACAATGTCTTCTTGTACTTGCTAATGCCACAAGAACAGAAATTGTAGACTGCTGTGTTAAATATTCAAAACAATGGAAAAACTTTACAAGACTGCCGCTATTGAATAACATGCGCTTCAGTGATCCAGAATACAGCTATTGGTTGCTTAACCCCTTCAGGACCAGCCTATTTTGACCCTAAAGACCTTGGCATTTTTGTCAATTCTGACCAGTGTCCCTTTATGAGGTAATAACTCTGGATCCTAGCGATTCTGAGATTGTTTTTTCATGACATATTGGGCTTCATGTTAGTAGTAAATGTAGGTCGATAATTTTTGCGTTTATTTGTAAAAAAATAAAAAATTTGGCAAAAATTCTGAAAATTTTGCAATTCTCAAATTTTTAATTTTTATTCTGCTAAACCAGAGAGTTATGTGACACAAAATAGTTAATAAATAACATTTCCCACATGTCTACTTTACATCAGCACAATTTTGGAAAAAACATTTTTTTGGGTGGGAAGTTATAAGGGTTCAAAGTTCATCAGCAATTTCTCATTTTTCCAGCAAAATTTACAAAACCATTTTTTTTTAGTGACCACATAACATTTGAAGCCCCTTTGAGGGGTGTACATGACAGAAAACACCCAAAGGTGAAACCATTCCAAAAACTGCACCCCTAAAGCTACTCAAAACTACATTCAAGAAGATAATTAACTCTTCAGTTGCTTCACAGTAACTAAAGCAACATGGAAGGAAAAAATGGACATTTTAATTTCTCTAACAAAAATTTTCTTTTAGCCTCAATTCTTTCATTTTCACATGGGCAACAGGATAAAATGGATCCTAATATTTGTTGGGCAATATCTCCTGAGTACACCGATACCTCATATGTGGTCATAAACCACTGTTTGGGCGCACGGCAGGGCTCAGAAGGGAAGGAGCGCCATTTGACTTTTGGAGCTAATTTTCCATTCAAAAAGTGAAATGGCGCTCCTTCACTTCTGAGCCCAAACAGTGGTTTATCACCACATATGAGGTATCAATGTACTCAGGAGAAATTGCCCAACAAATTTTAGGATGCATTTTATCCTTTTGCCCATATGAAATTGAAAAAAGTTAGGCTAAAAGAAAATTTTGGTGAAAAATAAAGTACTTTTTCATTTTACAGATTAATTTGTGAAGCACCTGGGGGTTCAAAATGCTCACCACCTATCTAGATAAATTCCCTGGGGGGTCTAGTTTCCAAAATGGGGTCACTTGTGCAGGAGCTCCAATGTTTAGGTACACAGGGGCTCTCCAAACGCGACATGGTGTCCACTAACAATTTGAGCTAATTTTCAATTCAAATTGTTAGCGGACACCATATCTTTGGAGAGCCCCTGTGTGCCTAAACATTGGAGCTCCCCCACAAGTGACCCCATTTTGGAAACTAGACCCCCAGAGAACTTATCTAGATGCGTAGTGAGCACTTTGAACCCCCAGGTGCTTCACTAATTAATCCGTAAAAATGAAAATATAAATTATTTGAGGAAAAAAAGTACTTTTTCATTTTTACGGATCAATTTGCGAAGCACCTGTGGGTTCAAAATGCCCACTATGCATCTATATAAGTTCTTGGGGGTCTAGTTTCCAAAATGGGGTCACTTGTGGGGGAGCTCCAATGTTTAGGCACACAGGGGCTCTCCATATGCGACATGGACACCATGTCGCGTATGTAGAGCCCCTATGTGCCTAAACATTGGAGCCCCCCACAAGAGACCCCATTTTGGAAACTAGATCCCCCAAGCAACTTATCTAGATGCATAGTGAGCACTTTGAACCCCCAGGTGCTTCACAAATTAATCAGTATAAATTAAAAAAGAAAATTTGTGTGAAAAAAAAACGACTTTTTCCTTATTATGGATCAATTTGTGAAGCACCTGGGGGTTTAAAATACTCACTATGCATCTAGATATGTTCCTTGAGGGTTCTAGTTTTCAAAAAGGGGTCACTTGTGGGGAAGCTCCAATGTTCAGGCACACAGTGAGGGTATCTCCATACGCGATATGATTTCGGCTAATGATTGGAGCGAATTTTCCCAGTGAAATTGTTAGCGGACACCATGTCGTGTATGGAGAACCCGTGTGCCACCAGCTCAAGGGCAACTGGTAGAGTTGGGGTACAGCACCAGAAAATGGCGCCTCTAATGAATGCGCTATTTTTTTGAGTAGCTGTGGGTTGCAATTTGCAGCGTGGGGGCCCACGTTTGGGTCTCTCCACACAGAGGATTCCAGCCCCCCAGCTGCCAAGTTGTACATGGCTGGCAACAAAATACAGTGAAGGCCTTTTATATTTCTAGAACTGATTTTAGAAAAAAATGATGTGGGGCTCCGCATATTTTTGGTCCAGCCAGGTACAACTTGGCAGCTACGGACTCCCAGCAACTCCTAGCTGCTCGTTGTATATGGCTGTCAACCAAATACAGCGAAGCCATTTTTTTTAATTTCTAGAACAATTCTAGAAAAAAATTGACGTGGGGCTCTGCCATATTTTTGGTCCAGCCAGGTACAACTTGGCAGCTATGGACTGCCACCAACCCCCAGCTGCCTCGTTGTACTTAGCTGGCAACCAAAAATACAGTGAAGCCCATTTTTTTTAATTTTTAGAACTAAAAAATGATGTGGGGCTCTGACATATTTTTGGCCCAGCCAGGTGCAACTACGCAGCTGGGGGCTGGAATCCTCAGCATGGAGAGGCCCAAGCATTCTGGGCCCCCCATGCTGCGAATTGCAACCCGCAGCCACCCCAGAAAATGGAACATTCATTGAAGCGCCGTTTTCTGGTGCTGTACCCAGGCTCTTCCAGTTGCCCTGGTGACGGTGGCAAACTGAGTAACAAAGGGGTTAATGCCAGCTTTTTATTGGCAGCTGGCACTAAGCCCGAGATTCATAATGTCGGGCCAATGTTAGACCCGGCCATTAGGAATCTCTAGTAAATAGTCAAAAAAATACACCACACAGAGAAAAATCTTTTTATTTGAAAAAAAAACACAAACAAAATTCGGACTCCATCTTTATTATAAAGATCCGACGTTGTCTACAACGAAGGTCCCACAACGCTCGATCGCCTCTGACGTAGTCCACAACGAAGGTCCCACGACGCTCGATCAATGGATCAAGTGTCCTCTTCCTACAGTTTCTGGGTTCAGAGTTATGGTGCACTGTATGGCAATAATCTGTCATACAGTGCACCATGACTATGACTTCAGAGACTACAACAAGAGGACACTTGATCCCTTATTGCACTCATCCATCCATGCACCCATGCACTCATCATCCACGGATGCACCCATCCACGCTTGCACACACACACACACATCTATCCATGCACACATCCATCCAAGCACGCATCCATACACGCATCCACACATCCACGCACGCATCCCCGCACATACCCATCCATGCACACATCCATCCACACATCCACGCACGCACACATCCACGCATGCACACATCCACACACGCACACACATCTATCCATGCACACATCCATCCATGCACGCACACATCCACGCACGCATCCACGCACACACACATCCATGCACGCACACATCCATGCATGCACACATCCCTCCATGCATGCACACATCCACGCACACATCCATCCATGCACCCATCCACGCATACACACATCCACACATGCACACACACATCTATCCATGCACATATCCATCCATGCGCACATCCATTCATGCACGCACACGTCCACACATCCATGCATGCATGCATCCATGCAACATCCATCCATGCACACACGCATTCACACATCCACGCATGCACACACATCTATCCATGCACACATCCATCCATGCATGCACACATCCACACATCCACGCATCCACACACACACAGATCCACGCACACACACATCCATGCATGCACACATACCTCCATGCACGCACACATCCACGCAGGCACACATTCATCCATTCACCCATCCACGAATGCCCACATCCATGCATGTACACACACATCTATCCATGCACATATCCATTCATGTGCACATCCATTCATGAACGCACACGTCCACACATCCATTCATGCATGCATCCACACATCCAGGCACGCAACCATGCACGCACACCTCCATGCATGCAACATCCGTCCATGCATGCACACATCCATTCACACACACATCCATCCACCCATGCATGCACCCATCCATCCACCCATGCATGCAACCATGCATCCATCCACCCATGCATGCATGCACCCACTCACCCATCCATCCACCCATGCATGCATGCATGCACCCACTCACTCATCCATCCATCTATCCATCCATTCATTCATTCTTACCTCATCCAGGAAGAGGAGCCTGGGAGAGAAGGAGGGGCCCACACTGGAGCTGGTGGGCGGGTGCAATTGTGGGTACAGCCCACCAGGTGATGAAAGGGGGGGGAAAGGGGCACAGGGGGGTTGTCCGTTTCCTCAGCCCCCTCCGTGATCACACCAGGAGGGGGCTGAGGAAGCTGACAGGCGGGTGCAGCCCGCCGGTGGTAGCAGTCATTTACCGCCAACGGGCATGCCGCCGGCAGATGACTGTTACCGCTGGGTGGGGGGGTAGAGAGGCATTGGGGGGTCCCTGGAGCAGGTGGGGACTAGGAGGGGAGGGCACATGCCATCCCACCCCTCCAGATCTGATTGGAGAGCTGCAATCAGATCTGGAGGGGGTTACTCGCTCTGATTGGCAGTCTCAATTTCAACTGCCAATCAGAGCGAGTTTAGCCACGGGGGGCTAAGCCACCCCCACTGGGCTAAAGTATATGTGCTTGCACTCCTACAGCTACGGTGACTTGTCACTGACACTGTCACCTGAGCCGCAGGAGCGCAAACAACCCATGACGTTATAGAGATGTCATGGGTCGGGACGCACCAACTTTCATGACGTCTCTATAACGTCATAGGTCGGGAAGGGGTTAAGGTCCTTTAGCCATCGGAGGTGAATGCATCATGGGACACATCGCAGACAGGTGAGAATTTATTTTTTTATGTTTAACCATCACTTTACTTAGTTTCACTTTAGCAATGTATGTAGATAGTGTATGTAAATACACTGCTAAAGTGAAATTATGGGAGCAGAGCAGTTTTAGTGTACTGAACATGATCCGGAAAATGGTCTGATTTTTTCCTGGAGACGGCGCCCATAGACTCCCATGCTATGTGTGCCGGTTCGGCGCGGATTTGTTTCTGTCCAGTTTGGTCCAATTTTTTTCACCGGAGCCCAAAATCGGAGCAGTCCCTGATTGTGGGGCCAGGAAAAACAGAATAGAAACAAATTCAGGACTGAATTCAGAAAACCGGTGCCCATTTATGACCAATCCGGCGCCATAGGGATACATGGGAGGCTAAAAATTATCTTGTTTTGTTCTTTTAAAAAGACCAGAACAGGATAGTAAGAACCGTGGTGTGAAGCCAGCCTACGTCTCCCAGCACCTGTGACACTGGAGCATTAAATCCGGGTTTATATCATCAAGTTTTACTGGATGACACATATTTCCCCTGTGATCACCTTACAATATCAAATATCTATCTATATATCACACAGTCTATCTATATCTCATAGCTATCATCTATCTATGTCTATGTGCAGATAGGTAGATACCTATGTATCCATCTATGTATTTATGTCTATTTGATATCATGTATATATTAAATATCTATATATTTATAATACTATGTATGTATATGTGATATTTATGTATCATCTACCTCTAAATCATATATCTATTAATCATATTACAAATTAAATAGATTAATTTAAAACATTTTTATAAACAACATTCCTTGTAAAATTGTATCACTATGACAAAACAACTTTCCTTGAAGCGGTGTATTAATAACTTTCACTTTTACATTAGAGCATTGCTTCACTCTGGAAAAAGCAACATATAGCTGTCTATGTCCAAAGGCTAGTTTAGGAAAATAAATACCCACTCGATTTAGAGTCTGTCTTTGGGACTCATGGTAAATGCAGCTTTGACTGGAAATTGTCATCTTCTTAATTTAAAGGGCAACCCAGTCTCGGAAGGACACAAATCTATGCGGGGAATAAATACAATGTCCCCTTCGGCTGATCCTGTAATCACTTTAGCCTGTATGATGTTGGGGTATAAGGTAGTGACAATCAGCCAGTTCCATTGCAGAGACCATTGCTGGCATTCAGGTTTCGCAGTAGTATGACAATGGTGCCAATTTTAAGTTGTAACCGATGTGGTGGCATTCCCGATGGCATCAATGAATTTAAAAATTCCACTGGGTACCGTTCATGTTTATCTTTGTCATCAGCATCCACAAAATCATCGCTAGTATATACAGTGTTGGCCAAAAGTATTGACACCCCTGCAATTCTGTCAGATAATACTCAGTTTCTTCCTGAAAATGATTGCAATCACAAATTCTTTGATATTATTATCTTCATTTAATTTGTCTTCAATGAAAAAACACAAAAGAGAATGAAGCAAAAAGCAAAACATTGATCATTTCACACAAAACTCCAAAAATGGGCCAGACAAAAGTATTGGCACCCTCAGCCTAATACTTGGTTGCACAACCTTTAACCAAAATAACTGCGATCAACCGCTTCCGGTAACCATCAATGAGTTTCTTACAATGCTCTGCTGGAATTTTAGACCATTCTTCTTTGGCAAACTGCTCCAGGTCCCTGATATTTGAAGGGTGCCTTCTCCAAACTGCCATTTTTAGATCTCTCAACAGGTGTTCTATGGGATTCAGGTCTGGACTCATTGCTGGCCACCTTAGAAGTCTCCAGTGCTTTCTCTCAAACCATTTTCTAGTGCTTTTTGAAGTGTGTTTTGGGTCATTGTCCTGCTGGAAGACCCATGACCTCTGAGGGAGACCCAGCTTTCTCACACTGGGCCCTATATTATGCTGCAAAATTAGTTGGTAGTCTTCAGACTTCATAAAGCCATGCACACGGTCAAGCAGTCCAGTGCCAGAGGCAGCAAAGCAACCCCAAAACATCAGGGAACCTCCACCATGCTTGACTGTAGGGACCGTGTTCTTTTCTTTGAATGCCTCTTTTTTCTCCTGTAAACTCTATGTTGATGCCTTTGCCCAATAAGCTCTACTTTTGTCTCACCTGACCAGAGAACATTCTTCCAAAACGTTTTAGGCTTTCTCAGGTAAGTTTTGGCAAACTTCAGCCTGGCCTTTTTATGTCTCGAGGTAAAAAGTGGGGTCTTCCTGGGTCTCCTACCATACAGTCCCTTTTCATTCAGACGCCGACGGATAGTACAGGGTGACACTGTTGTACCCTCGGACTGCAGGGCAGCTTGAACTTGTTTGGATGTTAGTCAAGGTTCTTTATCCACCATCCGTACAATCTTGCGTTGAAATCTCTTGTCAATTTTTCTTTTCCGTCCCCATCTAGGGAGGTTAGCCACAGTGCCATGGGCTTTAAACTTCTTGATGACACTGCGCACGGTAGACACAGGAACATTCAGGTCTTTGGAGATGGACTTGTAGCCTTGAGATTGCTCATGCTTCCTCACAATTTGGTTTCTCAAGTCCTCAGACAGTTCTTTATAAAAGAGAGAGGGGAGGGGGACAAGAGGCGCAATAGTGCCCTTATCACTAGACACTAGAAGTTTCAGCGGTGAACAATGCAATCCACTCACCTACTTCAGTTGTGTGACCCACAACTGGCTTGAAGGCATGTAGGATAATATCCTGATGGCTGCTGCTGGACCTCCACCGGCTCCACTCACGAGTGGTTATACCGAGAAATTCAGGGAAGGAAGGTGTGCTGCGGTCCGCGCTACCAGAATCATCAAGGAAGACCCAAGGCAAAGTTATAATCCAAACCTTCTTTATTCTCCTCCTACGCGTTTCAGTGCCACTTCAGGTGAAGGTGCCAGGTGGGCACTGAAACGCGTAGGAGGAGAATAAAGAAGGTTTGGATTATAACTTTGCCTTGGGTCTTCCTTGATGATTCTGGTAGCGCGGACCGCAGCACACCTTCCTTCCCTGAATTTCTCAGACAGTTCTTTGGTCTTCTTCCTTTTCTCCATGCTCAATGTGGTACACACAAGGACACAGGACAGAGGTTGAGTCAACTTAACCATGTCAACTGGCTGCAAGTGTGATTTAGTTATTGCCAACACCTGTTAGGTACCACAGGTAAGTTACAGGTGCTGTTAATTACACAAATTAGAGAAGCATCACATGATTTTTCTAACAGTGCCAATACTTTTGGCCACCCCCTTTTTTATGTTTGGTGTGGAATTATATCCAATTTGACTTTAGGACAATTCTTTTTGTGTTTTTTCATTGAAGACAAATTAAATGAAGATAATAATACCAAAGAATTTGTGATTGCAATCATTTTCAGGAAGAAACTGAGTATTATCTGACAGAATTGCAGGGGTGTCAATACTTTTGGCCAACACTGTACAACATACTTGCCACTTATTCTGTCCATTATTTGAGAGTTGAGAAGGTGTACATCTTCATTTTTTGGACTGAGTATTGCATGTGATGCTGCAGAGTTAACAATTTCTTTGTCATTTAAGGTTAAATATAAAATCCACATTACAAATGTTATGTTGAACTGGGGAGGGAAGAGAGGAGGAAGTATAAATGGGGGGAGGGGTGGGAGCAAGAGGGAGGGATAACTGTGAACAAAGAACAATATTAAGGTGTACAATGGAATATTTACCAGACAGATTCATCTTACAACTAGTTAATACATCATATGCTACAGGGTTGTACAACATGGTAATTAATCTGAAGAGAAGCAGCAGAAAGAGATGTAGGGCTATTTTAGGATGGCAGGATTACAAGGTTTAAGGGGGGTGTCAGAAGATAGTCGTTCCAAGGTACCCATTTTTTATAATTAAATGGAAAGTAGTTATAAGAGATGGCGTGGCACTTCTCGTATGAATTATGTAGGGAGATCCTCTCCACTCCCTCCTACACCGCAGGGATAGATGTACCTTTCCATTTTGCCGCTATTTTTTTTTTATTTTTCAACCATTCCTTTACTTAATTTCACTTTAGCAGTATATGTAAATACACTGCTAAAGTGAAAGTGAGCGGCGCCGACACCACTTGCCTGTGCTTTGCAGGCTCAGGCTCCCCCCAGCTTTTTCTGTGTCTGGATCCATCAAAATCACGGATCTGGATACAGAAATGGCATCTGGAGTTTATAATCTGGGCCTATCCATTGCTGTCTGTGGGTTCCTGCAAAAAACAGGATCCCACAGACAGGAACAAAACCGTAGTGTGAAGCCAGCCTTAAATTAACTTTAACAGGGCTGTTTTTTTTTTTCAACAGCTAAAGAGATGGGTGAGATGGCTGTTCACTATATCTCAACCTCAGGGTGTGATCCATAGAGATAGATAGATAGATATCAGATACACTGATAGATAAATAGCTACATGGATATGAGATACATACTGTAGATAGCTGATAGATACGAAAGACATACATAGCTGCTAGATATATATGACATACATTGATAGATGATTGATACATATGACATACATCGATGATAGACACAGATAAGAGATAGATAGAAATTACATGTATACATTAAATATAGATTGAGACACATGGACAGATGACAGATGATAGAAACATAGATGATAGACAGATATTAGGACCACTTTACACACACCAACTTCTGTGACCAACGTCTGAACAGATCTCTGGTTGCAGTGAAATCATGGACACATTGTTCCATTTTGTGACTGTGTACAAATATAACAATGTGTCCATGATTTCACTGCAACCAGAGATCTGTTCAGACGTTAGTCACAGAAGTTGGTGTGTGTAAAGCGGCCCTAAGACACATAGACAGATAATACATAGATAGAGGGATAAAAGATAGATAGACATACATTATAGAATAATATGTGTTTTTGTTCTGATTATGTTGATACAATGTATATTTAAGCACCTTTGTGTTAAATTTTTCATGTTAATAAAATGTTACCTTTGACATACTTTGTTTTCATTTTACCACAGGCGAAGGGGCAAGTGCACACGGGAAAGAGAGAACACACAGGGGGTAGACAGCTCAAGCGAGAGAATACATTATAAAAGAAGACAGCTCAGGAAGAGAAGAGAGAGAGCAGACAAGGGGGAGAGCACATGGGTTACACAGGTCAACCAAGAAACAACATAAGAGACAGCACACAGTGGGGGGAGAGACAGTGCACAGGGGGGAGACAGGTCAAAGGAGAGAACACAGAAAGGAGAACTCAGCACATGGGGAAAGAGAGAGTGGATAGGTGAGTGAGTGTTTGGGGAGGAGAGATTCTCCGTGCTGCAAAGCCTGCCTCCATCGTCACATTTCCGCCCTCCCGATGTGATAGCATCGGGCTTCCATCTAGTTCTGTGATAAAGCCTAAAAAATGTTAAGAACTGCAGTTTGGATTTAACTTTAACAAAAGTTGGGAAATTATTTTGAATTCTGCAAATGTCACAATTTCTACAGTGGTCAAAAGAATTATTCAATTTATGATTATTCACGCTGCATCATGCACCAGCTTTTATGTACAAAAGTGGTTACATCAACAAATTCTGACTGGAAACAGCTATATAATTTTTAGCCAAGAGGACGCATGTTCTTATACCATGTGATTCATTTCTTTGCTTTTTTGGTGTTCTTTCAAAATCCACCAGTCTTCTCCTGCTTGACTGACTAACAGCTCTTCTGCTTGAAGCCACACAAAGGAGCTCTCGGTCAAGCAGGATTATGCAGTGCTGTGCGGGAATAGACCTGGGGAGGGACAGAGACTTGGGAAGAGCTTCCATGTGCTAAAAGCACTTCAGTTTTGCATATCCATTCAGATAAATTGATACCTCAATTTTCATCGATAATTCGTTAGAAAACTATTGATGAAAACCGAAACCGACGATAACCGAGGCAACGATTTCGATAGGAAATAATGTAAAATGAATTATTTGGTTCGAGACAGTGAAAAAGACCTACAAAGAAAAACATTTTATAATGAATAAAGATAGCGGGTAATGCTAGAATCACTCAGAAATGACTACAAAAGGAATATGAAACACTAATTTACAGAAAAAAAAAACATTTAATATCATATTTTATTTTTTATAAAAGCTCATTTTGGTGTATGGAAGATGCCGAGGAGGGGAGAGAGGGGAGCACGTTTTATTTTTTGGAAGGGGAAACACATATTTCAAGGCAAAATTAGCAGTGATGTACGGACAAAAACGATGAAAACCGAGGCATCAACGAAAACCGAAACAAGATTTTCATTGTAAAAATCGATGAAAACCGAAACCAACGCTATCCAAAGTCGATGATCTCAGTATCTCAGTAACAGAGGAATGGACTGTCTAGGAGAAGGTATTACTGGATTTGCTTTTGAAAGAGTTTTGGGGGTGAAATCCTGCTGACAAGTTCCCTTTAACATGTGTGACACATGGTATGTATGCCTAATTTTTATCTCAATCTAAGAAAGAATTCTGTCACTTTTGATTAGTAATTCTGCCTCACAAAGGGCTTGCTCATGTGGCACCCCTGCGTCCAGGGTGGCCACATAGGGAACTGCAGCCAGGCAGGAAGATAGACGGTTTGTGCAACAAACACCCTCACAGCACACACACCCACAGGAGCACAGCACTCAACCCGGAGCCCAGGACTCTAGGCGGGCAAGGGGTGGTGGGTTTAGAGAGACCTGGGTGGGGAATGTAGGTCAGGTGACAGAGAGCACAAATAGAGGAGAAAGAAAAGGAAGGAATTAGTAGGCCAGCGGGTGCCGAGAAGCCAAGACTACAGACAGAGAGTGACACACATCACGGTGGGGTTGGGCTTCCTGGAGATGCAGAATCCACAGAGTCACAGAAACCATAGAGAGAAAGCTCGTCCATAGCCGGCATCCCAGGGGAGCGTGAGGACTGAGACCGGACTGGTATCACCGGGTCCGAGGAACACGGCAGCACTGACTAACTTGTGGAGAGATTTTCCCTGATTCGTGCTGGAATCACACGGGTTAGATGGAGCCTGGTAACACCTTGGAAGATAGGGTTACTGCAGGCTAGGCACACACCAGAGTGTCGGCTCTGAGGGGAACTGACGTTCCACACCGGCTTCCCAGACAAACCGACGGGGAGCTCTAATTGCAGGATGGAGTTCCCACAACAGGGTTGGAGGCACAGCAGCAACCACGAGGACCCACAAGGGGCCGAGCTGGCGCCATGCTACCTGCGGAGAGAACATAGAAGGGAGAGAACAGCCTGAAAGGACATTAGAAGGAGTGAGGGGTCTCAGAGTGACAGCCTGGCTGCAGAGGGTTCAAAGTGTCCGGAGTTAACTGAACTGTGTTGAGAACTGAACTGTTGTGAACTGCTTGAAGAACGTACAAGTAAACCCAGTGAACCCTGCCTGAGTGTCCGTGTCTGATTCGAGGTATACAGAACTATATTATACTTCTTACCCTGCCAGGAGCAGCCCGACCCGCGGCGGGCTCATCCACCGAGCTGTAAGCCCATCCATCCCTCCATCCTTCTGGCAGAGCTGCGCTGCAGTGGTGGTCCCATTACTGACCACAACCCGTGGGAGGCGTCACGACAAACTAATCCCTGTAAATACCCCTTTTCTTGTGAGAACCCTGGACACAGTCCGGACCAGGACCTCCGTGACATCCCCAGCATTACCCCGGTTCGGTACCGAGTACCCCGTTCCAGTGGGCTCCACTCTCACATGGGAGTATATGCTGTAATCTGAATCTCTCACATGCGAGAATCAGAGCACAGCTGAGTAGAAAACAGGAGCTTATTTTTTCTATCTTCTCAATTGGCTGTGCGGATATCGCACTGCACTCGGTTGACATCCAAGTGCAGTCCATTGATTTCCACGCACCTATAGACTTTTAAGGTTGCATGTCATCCAGTTATCAGAGGCACTCGCAGGATGCTGCAATTTCTTTCTCATGTCGAATCGGATAATATTGGGCTGAGTGCTATCCGATAAAATATTAGAAAGTTATACATTGCTATGAGTAAGCCCTAAGGGCTCAGATCTAATCCGAGTACAGTCCAGGTTTTTCACAGACCCATATACTTGCATTGCTGATTTTGATTCGAACCTTGCAATTTTCTATGAACAGCGTTGGCCGTGAAAAATCACAGTCATGTAAATGTTCCCATAAACTATCACAGGTACGAGTTCTATCTGTGAAATCCATAGCTAGCCCTTGTACACAAAGATCAGACGTCTGAATGAACCCTTACATTGAATAAAGGGCCAACAGTTCAATGGTGGGGAGATAAGAAACTAAGTCAGAAAATATTATATTCCTGAAAAGGTACTACAGTTGCAATCAAAATTATTTAAACCAAATTGATAATTACATTTATGCAGTATGGCGCCGATGGTGTTAGATGTGTGCTGGGCAGCTCCTAGGCCCACTCATGCTATACACTCCATCCTGCACCTAGAAGCACCCCTTCATCACACCATCGGCGCCCTACACCACCAGGTCACACAGGTGAAACCTCCGGTCTACTCCTGCACCCCTTTGGCCCAGGACCAGTCCCTGAAGCCTGAAGCCCGGATGACCCCCTGATGCCTACCTGAAGCCTGGCTGCCCTATGACCACTGCTCTTGCATCGCACTGGAGACTATGGAATCACAGCATAGGACGCTTGGGGCAACCCCCGGTCCTCACCACCTGCATGTGATCAAGTCGCCGCTCCCCTGCTGCACCTCCGCTCTGCTTACTGACCTGTGGTTCAGCCCTGCTTCCCTCTTGGGCTCCTGGTCACCCTGGGCCGGGTCTGCACGGTGCCGACTCTGGCCCTCAGTGGATTGTGGGTTGGATGACACTTTCTGCTGGGCCCGCTTCTTGTGGCCTGTCTGGTGTGGTGGCCCCAAACCGGGGACCATGCTTCTGGTTGGGCCCCGGCCTGCTCTGTGCCCCCGCTGCACTCTTTAATCTGCCTGCTCCATTACCACCTCCATCTTCCCCACCACCTCCTCCATCCTGTGCCTATACATTGGCGACAGTGGCCTCTCAGATAATCATGGATGGACGGCGCTGCCTGCAGGGCCCTTTTTCCTGCCACATCCCTTGTCTGGCAAGGCAGCCCTACACACAAGGCTCGTGCTTCTGTTTGGTCACAAGTCTACTCTGTGACCCCGCTGCATCCTGGAAGTGGCCGACTCCGCTGCTGCCTCCATTTGCTTCACTGCCTCCTCAATCCCGGTTCCAACGACCTCTCCCGGATCAAGGGCTAACGGAGGTGCCGAGTCCCTTCACCTACTTCCCCCACAACCAAATTGTTTGTCACTCCTGACACGACCCTTCCACTCCCCTTGATCACCGGCCTTCATTACAGACCCAAGCACAGGATTCTACAAGCAAATCAGGCCGGTGGCCTACCACGCTCCATCACCGACCCTGCTGACAGCCACCACCAGCTGACAAACCAACAACCATCACCCTGACAACTCATCTCTTCTCTGCTTCTGCCCTCTGGTTGCATCTGATCCCCGGCTGCATCTCATCCCCTCGCTGCATCTGATCCTAGGCTGTATCTCATCCCCTCACTGCATCTGATCCCTGGCTCCATCCCGAGCTGCATTTCATCTCAACGTTGAAGATTTTTCTGACTTGGTACGGCTTAAAGGGAACCTGTCACCTAGATTTAAGGCCCTACACTATTACTAGCTGCCCCTATACCTTACTAGCTGTTCCCTATCTATCCCTATCTGAGCTAAAGGGGCCCTATAAAACATCTGAAAAATAACTTATAACTTACAGCAGTCCCTGAGGGACTGGAAAGGTGGTGCCAGGCTCCATTCTGCCCCTCCTCAATGGTGCATCCCACGCCTCGCTGGGCGGCATTATTCTTAATTCCTTGCTGCCTCTCTATTTGGAATCTCCCGCCCTCTGTACACGTAGTATGCACCGGCCGTGACGTCACATCCGGCGCAGTGCATTATGGGGTCGATCACGTGATCTACTGGTGTCTTCCCATCATCCTTCTAATGTGGAGGATGAATTATATATTATCTATTAATCTTAGTTTTTATACTCATATAGCATTAAATGAAACAATAAGTTTTTTCTGTATTCAGGTACGTATCCAACATCTTCTCTTCGTCTTGGAGTCACCCCCCCCCCCTCCTCCATCTCTCGCTCTCTCTCTCTACCTTTCTTCTCTCTCTCCCTCTCCTCTTCATCCTTCTCTTCTCTCTATCTTTCTCTCTCTTCTTTCTCTCTCTCTCTCTCTTCTCTCATCCCCTCTTTCCTCTTCATCTCTCTCTTTCCTCCATGTCACTCTCTCCCTCTTTTCCCTCTTTCCCTTTCTATCTATCTGTCTCTCCTTCTTTCTTTCTCTTCTTCTTCTCTTCTCTCTTTGTCTCTCCCCCCCTTCCATCTATTTCTTTCTTTCCTTCTTTCCCACTATGAATCTGTGAACAAGGAGCTGTTTTGTAAACAAAGTGTCTTCTTAGATGTGTATGCTGGAAAAGAAGATATGGCTGTGCAGAAGTTGCCTTGAGAATGGACAAGCTGATTGGTCCTCACCGTGCTTGCAACAGGCCATGCTATGAGAAATCCAAGATAACCGGTATCCCAGCAGCCAAGGGATGATACCATGACGTGATGAAGAACGGACTCTCAGAATACAAAGAACTATTATTATTAACAAACATAGATATTAGCTTAATCCCACCTAACTCCCACCCTGCCATGGACATTTACATGCTTATCTTTTAGACTATAAAATGCCCTGTACCCGGATATTGGGTTCAGTAGTTGTTGCCGTGTACGTTGTCATTATTAAACCTGGACACGCTATAAGCTTAAACGGACTCTCGGTCTGATTTACTCTTATCTGGTACCACGTGTTCATAGTCAAATTTGGGATGACTGGCGAAGGAGTGGAACAGTAAATTGTCCCCGACACTAACACGCCTTGATCACACCCATGCTCAAAAGACCCTCCCTCGACCCATCCTCTGTTTCTGACTACCACCCAGTGTCACTTCTCCCCTTCGCCTCCAAACTACTGGATCACCACGTCCATCTCAAGCTGTCCTCCCATCTCTCCTCCTCCCTTTTTATGTTCAATCAGTGTTTATTGAAACAGGGAAAGGGACAAGGGTAATAAAAGTACATACATAGGAGACAACATATCTCCTGTAAACAGCAATACAATGTAGTACGTTATCATCAGGCGAACTCAAACAATGTCCTAGTATGACTAGAAAGAAAACTCATGAGTTCGAGCCTGTAAAAAACCTTCTTATAGAGAGAGAAAATAGAAAGGCGATTAACAATTAAAATGGTTAATAAAACAAGAAAAAAAACAAAAGAAAAAGAGAAGAGTTGTTTTCCTCTATAGGACGATAAGTCGTCTGAATTTATTTAGTTTCGTAAGGTGTATTTCACCAGTTTCTATATGTTAAAAGTCTACTTGGTGAAATCCAAATGTGGGAAACTGTCCCCTATTGGATTTGCGATTCTTATCTACAATGTAGTTGGTCCTCTGTTCACTGGACTCGTTCTGTAAGAATGTAGTGAGGAAGAAGATTAAGAAAGGAGCAGATATAAGGGAGTCAGAGGTATAGTAGAAAAGAGAAGGTAATTTAGAAAGCCGAGAAAGTAAGGGTAGATGCACTGAAGAAGAGGCTCCCCCACCCCCATGCACCCGTAACTCCTATCGAACCTCAAGGTCCTCTAATCGCTTGGTATTCTAGTCTATCACCTCATTGAGGAACAAGTCTCTACAGTTGGGAGTATCCAAGAACAAAACCCATGAGCTCCATATCTTTAAATATCTGTCCCTAGCATCGGTGACTTCCGCCGTCAGCTCCTCCATTCTGTGAATTTTACCCATTTCCTCCAACCACTCTGTCGACGTTGGTGTGTGAGATGTTTTCCAATGCCTTGGAATGATCGTTCTGGCTGCTGTCAAAAAGAATCGGAGTAAATCACCTTTCTGAAATTTGATAGATCCCGGGAGGACAGAGAGTAAGGCCAATTCTGGGGTCACGGCCAAATCGTGTCCGCTCACAGCCTTATAGAACTTAAAAACAGAGTCCCAAAATGGTTTAATCTTGTTGCACTCCCACCATATATGTAACATTGACCCTCTAGAAGTACCGCACCTCCAGCAGCTGTCAGAGGTTGAGGGAAGGCCGCGTGTAGGTTCACAGGACATTGATACCATCTCGAGAGAATTTTAAAGTTCCTCTCCTGTGCCAAGCATGCCATTGATAATTTATGGGTGAATAGGCATGCTTTAATCCAGTCCTCTCCCGTCAACTCTCCATCCAGCTCTGTTTCCCATCTATCAAAATATATGGGTCTATCCTCTGAGTCTTTATGGAGTAACTCTGAGTAAATGAAGGAGACTAAATGTGTAGGGGGATTTTCCTGGGTGTAAACTTTCTCAAAGTGGGACCTCACCGCAGAGAAGTTCCCTTCTCGTTTGAATTTAGCCATGAATGATTGTAGTTGGACATGCTCCATCCAGGATCCTTCTTTATCAGGTCCCATCAAGGTCCTAGCTGGTACCAGTCCTTCTCCCCCAGATATTTGGAACACTCTAGGCTCATCCTCCAATTTCCATTTTAAAAATGACGTCTTTTGCAATGCCGGGGGGAACAGTGGGTTTTTGAAGAGTGGTGTCAGGGGACCAAGTTTTTTGGCTAATAATCCCCTCCTAACCTCAAGATCCCATATTTTTAGAGTTGTTGTAATGGAGTGATTTTCAGGGTCTATCTTGGGTCTATCCGAAGCTAGTAACCAAGGTAAGTACCTAAGAGGTGTATCTAAATCCCCCTGTTCTAAAGTCACCCATTGTTTTGTGGTGTGATGAAACTGCCAGTCAAACATTCTCACCAGAACTGTCGCCCTGTGGTATAATTTAAGATTAGGTAATCCGGCTCCCCCCTGGAGTTTATGTCTGTACAGGTTTTTAATACCTATCCGTGGTCTACGTCCTCCCCAGACAAACCTAGTGAAAAGAGTTTTTTAAGCTGTCAAAGTAACTAGGTGGGATATCCAGCGGGACTGTCTGGAATAAAAATAGAAATCTCGGTAGTATGTCCATTTTTATCGCGTTGATGCGACCGAACCATGAAATGTTTCTTTTGTCATATTTCTGCAAGTCATTAGTCGTTTTCCGTAGGAGTGGGAGGTAATTTAAGTCGAACCATCTACTTGGGTCTTTAGGGACAGAGACTCCCAAATATTTTAGTGCCTCTGACTTCCATCTGAATGGAAAATATTCCATCAAATGAGACTTCTCATTCACCGGGAGGGATACATCCATGGCCTCTGTTTTAGCTATATTCACCTTGAAATTGCTTAGTTTACCGAATTTATCGAATACTTTCATTATTGAGGGAAAAGAAGTCCTAGGTTGGGTGACACATAAGAGCAGGTCGTCCGCAAATAGTGCCGCCTTGTAGGAGTGAGAATTCCAATCTAGGCCTTTAATATCGGGATTTTGTCTAATTGCATTTGCGAGGTGTTCCATTATGATGACATATATTAATGGGGATAGAGGGCATCCCTGACGTGTCCCATTTCCAATAGGGAAAGCCGTTGACAGGGATCCATTCGCTCTAACCTTTGCAGTGGGACCTCTATATAAAGACATAACCTTATTTATGTAATTCTCCCCCAGCCCTATCTGTATCAGGGAAGCCCTCATAAACCTCCAACTGACCCGGTCGAAGGCCTTTTCCGCATCAACTGAAAGCAGACACAACGGGGTCTTCAAGGCCCTCGACCAGGCCATCAGAAGCCTCAATTTATTTGTATTATCTCTGGCCTCCCTCCCCTGAATAAATCCTACTTGGTCGTTATGTATAATTTGAGGGAGGAATGGAGCCAGACGGTTAGCCAGGATCTTGGAGAACATTTTTACATCAATGTTAATTAAGGAGATGGGTCTATAGTTTGCTGCCTCAGTAAGTTCTTTCCCAGGTTTAGGAATCACACTGATATGTGCCTCCAATGATTGGGGGACCCATGGATCATTAGGGGAGATTGAATTGAAAACTCTCGTTAAGAAGGGAGCAATCAGGGGGCAGAACTGTTTAAAGAATTTAGCTGTATATCCATCTGGGCCAGGACTCTTTCCTCCCGGGGAACTCTTAATGACCTCGGTCACCTCGGCCTCCGTAAATTCCGAGTCTAGTATATCAGCATCGCAGGGTTTTAGAGTTGGTAACGCGGTCTCCTCAATATAATCCCTAATCTTCTCGTCTCTCTGAGTCTGGTCTATGTCGTCGTAATGACCTTTGATATTGTACAAATGACCGTAAAAATCTCCAAAAGTCTGTAATATTTCGTCTGGATTCTGTGTTAAGTCTCCATTTGGTCGTCTGATTTGAGGGACTCTACCCGGGGCACTCCTGGGGTGTAGCAGTCTTGCAAGTGGTCTACCACACTTGTCCCCGTATTCATACATAAACCTATATAGTCTCTCCTTCCCCCGGAGGTATCGCTGATCAATCAGACGTCTCAAGTCATCTCTGGCAATCACCAGTTCGGCTAATGTTTGCTGTGATAGGGACTGTTTGTGGGAGCACTCCAAGACTGATATTTTATCAGTCAGGGAGTCAATTTTCTTTTGCTTTTCTCTCTTAATTCTAGACCCGTGCTTAACCAAAACCCCTCTAATGACACATTTTAAAGTCTCCCACTGTGTTGGTATAGTAGTGGGATCACCGGCATGTATGTTGAAGAACTCTGTAATGACAGTTTTGATCTCCGTAACGCACATCTCGTCGTTAAGGAGATTGTCGTTTAATCTCCATGTCCACTGTTTGTTGTGTCCCCCCCCCGGCAACTGCATCTGACAGAATATTGGTGCATGATCAGACATGCAAATCTGGCCTATGGAGGCCTGGACCCTCCAGGTTAGGGATATCTGACTCACTAATAGCATATCAATTCTGCTGTAACTCTGGTGGACAGGGAAAAGAAAGTGTAATCTCTGTCATTGGGGTGGAGGGCTCTCCATACATCTACCAGGCCCAAGTTTTGTATTTCCCTCTTTACCGCTCCCAACTTTGCGCGTGAAAATCTCCATCCTCCCGAGGAGCTATCTACTGTAGGGTTAAGACTAAAATTAAAATCTCCCCCGACCAACAGAATCCCTTCTGCAAACACAGCAAGCTCCTTGAGGAGAGACAAGCATTTGTCTAGGGGGTTACTGTTGGGTAAATACCAATTTGCTACAGTAAAAATGGTAGAATTCACCTTCATTTTCAGAAATATGTATCTTCCCTCTCGATCTATGACAGAGTCCAGCACGGTATGAGCCAAGGATTTATGAACTGCTATAGAGACTCCCCGAGAGCGTGCCTCCGGGTTAGAGCTATGCAGCCAAACGTTGTATCGTCTATCACCGATGCCAGGGACATGACCCGTCTTGAAATGCGTCTCCTGTAAAAGCAATAACATTACTTTTTGTCTATGCATTTCTTCAATTATCTTATTACGTTTTTGAGGAGTGTTAAACCCTTTGATATTATATGAGCACATTTTCAGTTGATCCATCCTGAGAATCTAGATTAAATAATCTACTAACACGAAAGCTGTTCCTAGTGGGTATATCTCCCAGACACCAACGGGTGCTATAGGGGCGCAGGGGAGCTTGGAGAGAGAAGAAAGTAAGATAGGGAGAGAACTAGTTTAGATAGAGAAAGAAGAGCATAAAGTATTTACAGTATAAGAATTAAGAAATGAAAACAGAGGCCTAATCAGGTCGGCCTCTGTCAGTTTATTGTATGTATACCAATCTTCTAAATCACTGGAATGGTAGGGACAGTCTAATCCCTGCACGTATGTGTGCTTTGGGAAATCCCTGTTGGGGAAGGGCCTTCTATCAAGGAGCCTCCCGTCCCAGGCTATATATTCCAACTTACATACATTTTCCCATCTTATATAATTAACGCTCACTCTGTGAGTTCAAGTCGTATTCCGTGAGTGTATGTGTCAGGGAAGGGGACCAAACCGTCTATTAACATTTACATTTCACCTACATAATAATAAATGTATTCCGTGAAAATTGTTGGTACAAGATCAATCTTACTAAAGACTTACTTGGGGAACTCATCTATCGTCCCAATAAGTAATAAGTGACTACTCACCCCCTCTCTACCTCCGAAATGTAAGACTAAACCTTCAGCTGATCTCCAGATAAAAAGATGGTAGGATAAAGGGAGGAGGGGGCATCCGAGGGAGGGGTGAGAGACAAAAAGGGGAAACAAGGATGGGAAAATGGGAAGGCAACATGAGGGTAAGGAGAATTCAGCTAATAAACCCAAGATTATAAAATATCGATTGTGAAATCAGAATACTTATTAAACCAAGCAACTATAGCTTTGTAGGTGGATATCCAACAGATTGTCCCTCTAGCGCGGCATTCTCCGGTCTTCGTAGATTCGCTGTCCTCGACGAGGTGCTCCCATCGGTCTCTGGAAACCTCCTGCAGCTCTCAGGGGAAACTCCGGCCACCCGTTGATAGGTACTGGCGGCACGTCCAAATCAGCGGTAAACGACTGTATATCTGCTGGGGATCGAAGAATGTACATTCGGCCTCCCTTTCTCACTTGAAGTTTAAAGGGGAACCCCCAACTGTAGTTCAAATCGTGGTCTTTAAGCACTTCAAGCAAAGGGCGTAGGGCCCTCCTTTTTTGGAGAGTTAAACTCGACAAGTCCGGTAGAATCGCTAAAGTTTTATCTCTGAATCTGCAGATCTTTCCATTTCGAATCTTAGCCATAATGGCGTCTTTGATGACGTATCGATGTACCCTGCAGATCACATCTCGGGGCCATTCAGGGTCAGATGGTTTAGGGCCCAAAGCTCTGTGTGCTCTATCCAGTTCAATAATGTTAGTAGGGGGATCTCCCAATATTTCGTTGAATAGGGTCTGAAGCACCTCTGTGAGGTCTCTGGATTCAACACTTTCGGGCAAGCCTCTTATACGAATATTGTTGCGTCGCCCTCTGTTCTCTCCGTCATCTAGAGCATCGACCAAATGGGAGATCTGTGTGGACTGCGTTTGCAGCATGATCTGCTGAGATCTACATACTTCCTCTAAGGCTGTAATTCTATGGCATGGTCCTGTCCCTGGGAGTCGACCCTATTCATTTCGCCTCTAAGACAGGATAGTTCACTCCGGTACGCCTGTTCTAGACGAGCTATGTATGACTCCATGTCCTCCCTTGTAGGGATGGAGGCCATGCGAGCCCGGAGGTCTCCCAGCTCCGTCAGTACACTGACCCTCTGGAGGCGATCTTCAGGGAAAAACATCACCCCTGTGTTTTGCAGCACAGGTTGGAGTCTAGGTCCTCCTGAGTTGGACCCTATGGGTCCCATCAGAGCCGCAGCTGGATCTGCTTCATAGTCTAGGGATATCTGAGGTGTCCCATCTGCTCCCGTTTGGGCCCGTCTGGTATCTAGGGTCTCATGGTCTCCAGCTTGAGACCCGCGAGGGCTCAGTCCCGCCATTTCGTCTTCCTCCATGAGCTCAGCATTGGCACCCATCCCAGAGGGGTCCCCCTCCTCCTCCCGGTACCTTAGCTGTAAGCCCGCCGCTTCCTCCGCCATCCCGACTTGTCTGCTGCTCGTTCTCCTTGTCTGCACGCCCTCTGCTCTGCGTTGTTCCTCGTTTGGGTGTCTGCGAGCCCGATCGTGAGGTGAGGATTCCTTTGCTGTAGCCGCCGCTCTGGTGGGCTCTGCTGTTCCTCCTCCTCTCTGCCTCGCGGCCATCTTAGTTGGGGCGCTTCTGGCGGGAAATCTGTCTCTCTTCTCAAAGAAGTGATGGATAGTAGTTCCTGGAGTCTTCTGATTCGGGAGACTGGTGCCCGACGTTCTCGCCGACTTCCCCTTACTCATAGCCGTAGCTAGAACTCCGATGGCTGAATATAAGCAGCAGGTATAAATGCCCAGGAGCGGGAGCTAATATAACAAGCGTCCTCACTCCTCCATAGCCAGGCCACGCCCCTCCTCCTCCCTTTTTGACTGCTTTCAATCTGACTTCTGACCGAATCACTCCACTGAAACAGCCCTAACCAAAGTGACCAACGACTTAATAACTGCCTAGAGCAAACATCACTACACTGTTCTCCTCCTCCTTGACCTATCTTCCTCCTTTGACACTGTAGACCATTCCCTCCTTCTACATATCCTAGAATCCCTTGGTATCACTGACCTGTCCCTCGCTTGGATCTCTTCATACCTTTCAGACTGGACTTTCAGCGTCTCCCACACCACCTCCTCACCTTACCCCCTGTCGGTGTCCCACAAGGCTCCGTTCTCGGACCCCTACTTTTCTCTGTCTACACCCTTGGTCTGGGACAGCTCATCGACTCCCTTGGACTTCAGTATCACCTCTACGCCGACGACACCCAGATCTATCTCACCGGACCTGACATCTCCTCCTTGTTATCCAAAATTCTACACTGTCAGCTATCTCATCCTTCTTTTCTGTTTGTTTTCTGAAACTGAACATGGACAAAACTGAACTCATCGTCTTTCCTCCAACCAACTCTCCCCCCCGCCCTCTACCTGACCTATCCATCACTGTCAATGGCTGGATTTCCCCAATCCCCCATGCTTGGTGCCTCGGGTAATGCTCGATTCTGCCCTCTCCTTCATCCAAACCTCATCACCTCCTGCCGGCTCCAACTCAAAAATATCTCCCGGATCCGTTCATTCCTTGACCCCGAAACTGGAAATACACTTGTTCACACCCTCATTCTCTCCTACATCAATTACTGTAACCTCCTGCTCACTGGCCTCCACTCCTGCTCTCTCGTTCCACTCCAATGTATCCTACACTCTGTGGCCTGTATAATCCACCTGTCACCCCCGCTATTCCCCAGTGTCTCCACTCTACTACGCCCTTCACTGGCTCCCCATTTCTCAGAGGACCCAGTTTAAAACCCTAACTATGACATACAAAGCCATTCACAACTTGTCTCCTCCATTCATCTGTAACATGGTTTCCCGCTACCTTCTCTCACGCAACCTGGGTTCCTCCCAAGATCTTCTTTTCTACTCCCCGTTTATCTCTTCTTTCCACAACTGCATACAAGACTTCTCCCGTGCCTCCGCTACACTCTGGAATGCTCTGCCCCAACACATCAGGCTCGCACCTACTCTGGCAACGTTCAAAAGAAACTTGAAGACTCACCTCTTCCGGCAAGCCTACAACCTATTGTGACCACGGTCCACCACATCACTACTGGAACGACGCTACCCTCTCCTATCATATCCTATCGTATCCTCTCCCGCCCCCTTGCAGATTGTGAGCCCGCGCGGACAGGGTTACACCAGTACCTGTGTACCTCATTTTGTCTGTTCCTTGTTCATGTCTTTGTCTACCCTTCCTACATGTAAAGCGCCATGTAATTAATGACGCTATAACAATAAATAATAATAATTAGTAAAATGTGCAAACTCTCTGTGGTTTGTAACAAACTAATACACAATATAAACAGCTCAAACAAACTAACATAGTAAGTGGTTTTTCCAAAATCAGCCAAAATGCCACTTTTAGTGACTATTGTAGTCTGAGAATAATTAAACCCCTGTTACATTGGCAGACACCAGCTTTTGTCAGTGTTCATGAGGAATCCTAGTCTATTCCTCATGGGCATTGGCCCACAGTTCACTATTCTTGTGTTTACATGCTGCGATCCCAGCAAAGATTTTCTGTGGATTCAGGTCAAGAGACTGTACCAGCCAATGTAGGATCTATCAGGACTTCTGAAACCAAGTCTTGGTGGACTTTGAGGTATGCTTGGGATCATTGATTTGCTGGAAGGTCCGGTAATGACCAAACTTCAATTTTCTCACAGGAGACATGACGATTTCACCTATGAGTTTCTGATAGTTGATTAAATCAATACTGCCCTTCACACACTGTAGGTTTTCAGTGCCAAAGGAAGCAAAGCAGCCCAATAGCGTCACAAAGCCAGTGCCATGCTACACACTAGGTGAATTCTTCCTCATATGCCTTACACTTCCTCCTCCATACTGCTGATCCAAAAGTTTATTTAATTCGCTTGACAAAACAGAATTCCAAAACTTGTGTGGCTTATTCATCTGGTTTAGAGCATATGGGAGATTACTTTTCTTCTGATTTTGGGTAAGTAGAGGTGTATGTCTTGAATTTTTGGCATGGAGACCTTCAACATTTAGTGTATGCCTTATTATGCAAACTGAAACTTCAGTGCTTGCTGACATCAAATCTTACTGGCAATCATTTGCAGTCATTTGATGGTTTTTGATTATCTACCTCCTCATGAAACTCTTGGTAGTCAAAAACAGTTTCCTCCTTCTGCAACATCCAGGTTGTGTAGCAAGTGTTCCTATAGCTTAAACTTGCAAACTATGCTTCCAAATGTATCTCTATGAACAATGTCGTTGTGTCTTTTTTGTTTACTTTTCCTTCTTTGTCCAAGTCAACCTTTTCTCTTACCTTTTTGGATTATTCTCTTGAATATTAGTGAATTTAAAGAGGACCTGTCACCCCCCTGCTGCATGGCAATCTAAATGCAGCACTGAATGCAGCATGTCTGCTGCATTCAGGGAAGGGGTGAGCCCATGTGTCTGTGTGCTGTGTACCCTGATATATAGGTTTAGAAGAACTTACAGTTAGAAGCCATGGAGGCAGTGCCTGTGGCTGGAGTGAGCTCGATTAACTGGGGGACCATTCCCTTCCCCTCTGCCTGTCTGTGCTGCCTCCTGCTGTGCTGTTTATGCTTTGTTCAGACTCCAGGGCAGGAATCTGGAGCTGAAGTCAGGACAAATTATTGCATCCTCTCCTAGTGACAGAGAGCAGGAGAGGAGGAGGGCAGAGCCTGCACAGCAGAAGCAGCACAGAGAGGCAGAGGGGAGGGAATGGCTCTCTAATCAATCGAGCTCACTCCAGCCACAGGGACTACCTCCATGGCTTCTAACTGTAAGTTTTTATAAGCCTATATCTCAGGGTACACAGTACACAGACACATGGGGGACCCCTTCCCTGAATGCAGCAGACATGCTGCATTCAGTGCTGCATTTAAATTGCCATGCAGCAGGGGATGACAGGTCCTCTTTGAGGCCTAGCCCATGAAGAATGGGCTAAGAACTTCCAGAAAAGCTTGTGTCTGGCGGCACATGTTTGTAGTAGATGTTTCCTACCAAAAGTCAATCAACTAAGTAGGAAAGTTGATAATCATGAAGAGGGTTGAGTAATTCTGAGATTGAAGTAATCATTAATGATATGTTTTGCTGAATTTGGATAAAACATTTGTTCTATTGTAGTGTTTGACTATGTAAATTTTTTTTTTTCACTGGTGTATTGCAAACAGTATATTTTGGTAATAAATCCAATATGCAATGCGGTTGAATAACTTTGGCTGTGGCTGCAAATGCTTGGAACACAAATTCAGCACATATGTTTGTAAAATCAACAGTGAGTGAAGGTAAACCTCCCCTGGATAAAATATATTGAACCTAAGATAACAAATAAAAAGTAAATATTATAAGGTCGGATTATATGGGCCGGTTGGTGGTCTTCTTGTGGTGGACTCCCGTTTAGGCTGTGCACTAGGAATAGCACATTAGTATTATTTTTACCTGGAATGTTTCTCTGCGTTGGCTCTATGTTACATTATTTGCTTCATTTTAGCATCAATTTTACAGTCACAGCACCTGAACTCCTTACAGTACTATTAAACTGAACTTAGATGTCCAAAGAACCCTATAAAAACCTAACGCTGATACAGGAGGACCTCTGGGGAGGAGCTTCTGGAAATATTGGCCACATGATGGCTGTGCCTTTTTTTCAGCTACTTGTGTGGAGCAGATTACCAAGTTAACAATGCCACCACCTTAACTATAGACGTTAAACATACAGTTTTATCACTTTATGCAACACTTTAGGTAACACTTTACAAAAAGAGGAAATACGTTAAAATAATCACTAAAAAAATAGACAAATATGCAAGTAATAGTTTGACATTGAAACATATGATTTGGGGTACTGATAAAAATAGGACATAATTCAGGGTTTATACTTTGATAAATATTTAGCGTGTCCATCATGCACTTATTTACTCCTCTGCAGTAGTTAACTGTTCGGGAGGATGAGAGTATTTATCTAATTCAGCACTTAGACAGTAATTGACAGGCTTTAAAAGCAATGTGTGGGATGGCAGTTTTATACAAAGAGAATGAGAATGATTTCACAGAAGGTTAAAGGAGCTTGGTAGAGTTCATTCCCAGATTTTTTTTTAAATCCGGACACAGGTCTGAACATATGGGGGTGATGTACTGTTAAATTGAACCTGTCACCAGGTTTTAGCCCTATAAGATGAGGCTACCACCAGTAAGGCCTTATGTACAGTATAAGTCTAGAATACTTTGTATGTCTCCACGCCGATCTGTATAACATAAAAAATACCTTATATGATACTCAGAAGCGTGTCGGTCTGGTCCGATGAGTGTCGCTGGTTTTGATCCGGCAGCTTCTATCTTGTTGCAATCACATCCTCTACCTCTGCTTTGTGCAGATGATGCGTGCTGTCATCCACACACAGTTTCCTCCTTTGCACTCCTTCGCACCCCCCTCTCTCTCTGCCCTGCTGAGGGCTGAGCAAAGTACTGTAATGTGCCGATGTGTTGGAAAAGGTCAAAGAAGGCATGAGCATGTGCAGTACAATCCTTTGCTCTACCCTTGTTAAGGTAGAGAAAAGTACACATGCGCAGGAGTCAAATGAAGGAAAGTGTGTGGATGATGATGTGTCATCCAAACGAAGAAGATGAGGATACAATTGCGAGGGGAGGCACCGGATCAAGATCAGTGACACTCACTGGACTGGAACGCACCCCAGGTAAGTATAATAAAAGCTGTTTTATATGTTATGCATATAGGCCTGAGGACTTATATACAGTATGCAGTATTCTAGAATGTTGAATTAAATCAAAATTTGGAGCATGCAAATGGAAATCCACTATTAAATTATGGTGAAAATGTATCTTTATAATTCACAAAAATCATCAATAACAATGCATAACAGTAAGACTACAGCGAAAATTCACACACACAAATTCACATTATATTCTAATTGTCACTTCAGTGAGGAAGTGAGAAACTCTAATGCCATCCAATAAAGGTAGCAATCCTAAAAGTCATAATCGACTCTTTAATAAGAACAAGACTTTTAATATGACTTAGGATTTGTGCCAGATCAGAACCCCAGACTGCAGATGCGGTGTTTTGAGGTGACAGCCCCTCATCAGTGCAGTGTGTGGGAGTTCTAATCTGGCTGTATGAGAGGCTGAGACGAGGTAATAGTAAAAAATGGTTGCTGACCCATAGTCACTGCCATGTGCCGCATGCTGATATCAGCTGCCAGACTTTGACATGCCGGCAGCCATTTCAATGGCTGTGCCAGATTTGAACCTGCAAGAGGACACTGCTCAAGAATGGGAGCTAGATGAGTTTATTTTGTTATTGTTTTTTCTGTATTCTTTTTTCTACGTGTCTATGTTCTATAGGGGGCTATGCGAGAGTTAATACTGTCTATTGGGACTAATACGGTATACAGGGAACTATGTGGAACTCATATTGTTTATAGATGGTTATATGGGAGCTAATACTGTATATAGGGGGCTATGTAAGAACTAATACTGTCTACAGGGAACTATGTGGTGCTTATACTGTACATAAGGGGCTATGTGAGGGATAATACTGTATACAGGGCACTATGTGTGGTTTATACTGCATATAGGGGACTATATGTGGATCATACTGTTTATAGGGACTATGTAAGGGTTGATAAGGTTATGTCGGGGTCATACAGTATATAAGGAGGCTGTGTGGGCATCATACGATATGTAGGAGGACTGTGTGTGGGTCAAACAGTATATGCTGTAATTTGACTGTGTGCAGATCATACTAAAATCATATATATAGGGGTCTTGTGTGTGAATCCTAGTGTATATAAGGTGGCTATGTGTGGATCATACTGTGTATTGGGGGTTGTGTGTGGGTCATACTGTATATAGGGGGCTATGAAGGGGCTCATACCATATATAAAGGATATGTGGGGACTCATTATATATAGTGGCTGGGTGTCGGCTCATCCTGTATATAGGGAATATCAGCATACTTAATTCTGTCCAATATTAGGTGACACAATTAATATTAATATAAAATAATAATTATAATTAATATGTTAATATTAATGTCGAGCCAAATTAATTTCAGAATATTAGTTCAGCCTACACAACAGTCACATTCTCTCCTTTGACTACTGGGAAAAATTAATTGCCCACCCATGCTATATACTATTCACTATATACAGCGCTCCTGTGTATAATGGTGGTAATATTAGTATTTTTATTCACGATCTGTATTGTGTTATTGTGGTGATAATATCTCGTCTGGTCATGATGTGGTGTTATTTCTCTCTTGTATGTGGTATTATTTGGTCACTATGTAGTGGTAATGTGTGGTCTGGTCATGTTGTGGTGGTATTTCTCTCTTGTATGTGGTAATATTTGGTCAACATATAGTGGTAACATATAGTCTTGTCATGGTGTGGATGTATGTGTTCCATGTATGTGGTATTATTCGGTCACTATGTGGTGGAAATATGTGGTAGGGTCACAGTGAGGCACTATGTGTTGGTAATATGTGGTCTGGTGATGGTGTGGTGGTATTTGTTTCTTGTGCGTGGTACTATTAAGTCACTATGTGGTGGTAATATATATTCTGGGCATGGTGCGGAGGTATTTCTCCCTTGTATGTGGTATTATTAGTCTTGATATAGTGGATTGTGTTTTAAAGGGAGGTAATTTGTTCACTCTGGTATTAATTAGGAAAAGGTTGTTTATTTCCATTGGAAATTAAAAAATTGTAAGTTTAATTTCCCCCTGTCCTTTGACTATTACGCAGCAGCAGAGATGCACATATAGGGGTCTCTCCACAGGATAAGGGATAACTTGTTGATTGGTGGAGGTCCTACTGCTGGGACCCACACCAATTGGCAGCATGGAGAACACTTGTCCCCATTAGACTGAAGCTCATGTTTGACTCGACCACTTATCTATTCATTTCCTCAGTGGCTGCCAAGTACTGTACTTTTCTTTTTTTCTCTCAGTCCCAAGCAGGATGAAGGAGCTGCAGTCACACATCTGAGCTGCTGCTGTATTTTAAAATGGGGATAAAAATGTTCTGTCAGAATTAAAGTTCCTTATCCTTGGAATCAGTGCTGTTTTCAATGTTCAGATTCCACGGATGAATAAATTGTCCCCAATCCTTTGGATCCCATGGATTGGTGATAACTTGTTTAATGCAAACTAGCATAACAGTACATCCTAGTTATGGTGGGTGCAAAGTAGATGTGCAGGAGATGCTGGTATTGTATGTCAGCCCTCCACTGTGACAGAGATAGCAGCTGAGGATTGGCCATCAGTGTTAAAGACCTGGACAACCACTTGAAGGTTTCTTGTAACAGGACTCAGTGGCTGTAATAACATTACCACTAGTTTCATGTTGAAGTTCCTTAAACAAAACATTCAGAGGTTCATAATGCAGCTTCTTCTCATTGTGGAATTGCTGTAAGGCATTTTTATATCAACATAGTAGCCTATTGAAGAACTAACTTCAATTTACCATGTACTTGCAAATTTGCAAACAGTGCTGCAACGGCAAGAAAGGTACTGGAAAGATAAAAGGCTCCTGGACTCGGCACACAGCGCTTTTGTAAGATTTCTTGTGTGTGAGACTTGGATGCTTTGTCAATACATTAGTCCCGGCATTGGAATGCACAGCATTACATGAAACAGGGCATGGCTGTAATAGAAAACTATGTCAAATATTATATCGAACATTATGTCTGAAAGTGACCTTGCATACATGAAAAGGTAAGAAATGTGTGTACCGTGTTAGCCAGTAGATAGAAAAATATATCGGAATCTGAGAGTCCTCAGTGGTTGATAACTTTTAATGGCGAACTGAAAAGATGGTAAACATAGCAAGCTTTCGGGACACTGTGGTCCCTTTGTCAGGCAAATAATGACACAGATTCTGAAGACACATACATATATACATAAGCAAATGAAACAAAAAAACAAACAGTTTTAGATGTTATAGTAAATGTGACAGGTGACGTAAACCAGAGTCAGGCTGGTGAGGAAGAGATGGGCCTGGGGAATTGAAATTAAAAGTTAAGATAAGCAGAACAAATTGTATGATGGATAGAGGTCTGTGGAGAACTGAAAATACTTCAATGAGTTGAGGAAAGCAATTAAAGGAGGCAAGGGTGTTCATATAAGAAGTGTCAAAAGTTCATTGTCCTAAAACTGGAGTTTGTTGGAGATGTGTTATCCCCAAATGTCTTTTCAATTTATATAGAAAACACATGAATCTGTGATGTACCCAAATGTCCATTCATGTTCTATATAAGGCCATGAATCCATGTGATATATTCAATCCAGTTTTGAATGTGTCAAAGGTCGTTATCAATTTGTATTCCCAAATTCTTCTCTCTCTCTGAGATTTGAAGTTTCTGTTTAAGATGAGCAGCCTCATATCAGTCTTACTGTGGTCAGGGCTGGAAATAAGGTAGGTCCATACGCTTTTCTTTTATTGAGTGGCGATGAGATTCATTTCTGTCCTGAATTTTTGCCCGGTTTCACCTATGTACATTCCAGCTTTAGGGCATTTGGTACATATGATTAAATACACCAACATTGATTGTGGTGCAGCTGACGTTACCTGGGATCTTGTAGTCCTGATCTGTCCCAGGAATCCTTACCTTGTCCGTTGTCATTATAGATGGACAGATTTTGCACTTTCTCTGGTTGCATTGTTTACCTTCTCAAAATGGAAGATACCGGAATGTACCGAACCTTTATGTATTTCAAGACACTTCTGAAGAAACATGCACAACTGGGCAGTGACATATTTTTCCTATCCAAATGCAAGAAGGAGAATCTGGATTACAAATCCACTTCTGCATATCTATAACACTCATTATGCACGAAATCTTCGCCACAGGACCTCGGAGAGACTAAGGAACCACCTTTTGCATGTCTTCTACAGCACCAAAAGCAACATCCAGAGGGAATTGGAAACATGGAGGAGCACACTTACAGAGGCCATGGAACAGAAATTACAACAATTCTACCATAAATTACAAACTTGTCTGATTTGTAACAAGGAAAAGAAATTACACAGACTGCGCATCAATTTAGGACTTGATACAAACAAAACAAGGACAAATCCTGACAACTTGGACAACTCCTCCTGTCAGAAAGCATCTAATTGTGTCATCAACCTTTCGGATTACAAATTTAGCAAGTTGGAACTTGCTGTGCTTTCTAGGGGACTCTCATTTTGTCCCACTAAAGCTCTGCATAAAATTGAACTGTTCAGCGACATGGAGGATTACTTCAGGAGATTACGCCTAAGGGAACATTTCAGTGACAAAGAGGATTCCGAAACCAACTGGGCCGAAGGAAGAAAGATCCTGACAACCAAGAAAAGGTCAGACTGGACACCTGATCCTAATCATAACTCCCATTTGGATAATTATATAGACACTTTCCGACATTTGATAAAATCCACTATTTTAGATTCACGCAAGAGTCAACCATCCAACATCAATGCCCAGGAGAGAAGGGCCGTACAGTCTTTGAAAACTAACAAAGGAATCATCATTAAACCTGCAGACAAGGGTGGTGCAATAGTCATGATGAACAAATCTGACTACCTGAAGGAAGCAAACAGACAACTGACAGACACACGCTACTACAAGAAATTGCACTCTGACCACACACAGGACTATCACAAGGAATTAAACAGGCTGGTTTCTTGTCTACCTGACGTATCTGTAAGAGCTGATGATCTAATACCAGAAAGTCCAAGAACAGGCACATTCTACATGCTTCCCAAAATTCACAAATCAGGAAATCCAGGAAAACCAATCATTTCATGTGTGGGCACCCTCACCGAATAAATCTCTGGGTGGATAGAGGGTGTTCTCAAACCCCTAATAAGAGACACCCAGCTACATTCAGGACACAACTGACCTATTGAATAAACTGTCAGCAATAGGTCCTCTACCAGAAGGAACCATCCTTGCCACCATGGGGATGTGGAATCTCTGTACAGTAACATTCCACACCAGGATGGATTAAATGCCTGCAAAACCTTCCTGGAAAACACAGGGATTGATGCTGACTCTGTGGTGAAGCTTATAAAATTCATCCTCACACACAATTACTTCACATTTACACATATTTTTCATATTTACAGGAAACTGGCACGGCAATGGGGAGCAAAATGGCACCACAGTATGCAAATCTTTTCATGGCCAAGCTTGAAGGTGACTTTTTATCCTCTTGTCCTATCAGGCCTACTACCATTATATCAATGACATTTTAATCATCTGGAGTCAGAGCAACAGCTGAAGACGTTCCATGTACACTTTAATCAGTTTCATCCCACCATCAACTTAACACTCAACTACTCCTGCACTGAAATCAGCTTTCTGGACACCATCATTAAGCTACAGAACAATGAAATAGAGACATTCCTGTACCGGAAACCAATTGACCGTCCAAGATATCTCCGATGCAACAGTTTTCATCCAAAACACATAAAACACTCTATCCTGTATAGCCAGGCCATCAGATACAACCGGATATGTTCCAACCCTACAGATAGAGTCAATCACCTTGAGGACCTCAGAAAGACCTTTTTGAACCAGGGCTACCATCCAAGAGCAATCGACAACCAGATTACAAGAGACACCAGAATATCAAGGAATCATCTCCTACATTACAAAACTAGAGAAGAGAACAACAGAGTTCCTCTCGTAGTCACCTGCAATCCAAGTCTGGAGATGCTAAGAGGAGCCGCACGGAAACTACAACCACTCCTACAAAAAGATGCCCGACTAAAATCAATATTTCCGGATCCCTCATTCTTGTGTTTTAGACAACCTCCGAATCTAAAAAACATCATTGTGAGAAGCTCCCTGTCCTCTCCAGCAGCAACAGGAACCTTTCCCTGCATCCAGAACAGGTGCAAAACGTGTCCATCTATAATGACAACGAACAAGATAAGGATTCCTGGGACAGATCAGGACTACAAGATTATTATTATTATTATTTATTTATATAGCGCCATTAGGTTCCATGGCGCTTTACATGAGGAGGAGGCAGACAAGAACAAGTACACTAAATCTAGGCGATCAGGACGTACAGGTACAGGAGGGGCAGGGACCCTGTCAACGAGGGCTCACAGTCTATGAGGGGTGGGTTAGGATACAGTAGGATGGGGGAATGTCAGGTATGGGGCGTTCGCCTGGGTCTCATGGCAGGTTGTAGGCTTGACGGAACAAGTGAGTCTTCAGGTGAAACTTGAAGCTACTCAGGGTAGGAGAGTGTCTGACGTGTTCGGGTAGGGAGTTCCAGAGTAAGGCAGATGCCCGGGAGAAGTCCTGGACTTAGTTGTGCGAAGAGGTGATGAGGGGGGAGCAGAGGAGGAGTTCTTGGGAGGAGCGGAGGTTCCGTGAGGGTAGGTATCGGGAGACCAGGTCGGAGATGTATGGTGGGGCCAGGTTGTGTATGGCTTTGTACGCCATGGTTAGGGTTTTGAATTGGGATCTCTTGGAGACGGGGAGCCAGTGAAGGGCTTGGCAGAGGGGGGAGACAGGGGAGTAGCGGGAGGACATATAGATGAGTCGGGCAGCGGAGTTGAGGATAGACTGGAGAGGTGTGAGGGAGTTAGCCGGGAGGTCATTGAGAAGGAGGTTGCAGTAGTCAAGGCGGGAGATGATAAGAGCATGGATGAGTGTTTTAGCGGTGTCGTGGGTGAGGAAGGAGCGGATCCGTGAGATGTTCTTGAGCTGGAGCCGGAGGGATGTGGTGAGGGCCTCGATGTGGGGTTTGAAGGATAGGGAGGAGTCAAGGATTACCCCGAGGCACTTGGCTTGGGGGACTGGGGAGAGGGCGCAGTTGTTGATGCAGATGGATAGGTTGGGAGGTGGGGTGGAATTTCTTGGGGGGAAGACTATGAATTCAGTTTTGTCCATGTTGAGTTTAAGGAAGCGAGCAGAGAAGAAGGATGAGATGGCGGAAAGGCATTGAGGGATTTTCGAGAGTAGGGAGGTGATGTCAGGGCCGGACAGGTAGATTTGGGTGTCGCCGGCGTAGAGGTGGTACTGGAGGCCATGGGACTCGATGAGTTGCCCTAGGCCGAGAGTGTAAATGGAGAAAAGTAGGGGTCCCAGGACCGAACCTTGGGGGACTCCGACAGAAAGGGGGTAGGGTGAGGAGGAGGTGTGGGAGTGGGAGACGCTGAAGGTCCGGTCCGCTAGGTATGAGGAGATCCAGGAGAGGGCAAGGTGGGTGATGCCAAGGGATTCCAGGATCCGGAGAAGAAGGGAGTGGTCAACCGTGTCGAAGGCGGCAGACAGGTCATGGAGTAGCAGGATGGAGTAGTGGTGTTTGTTCTTGGCAGTCAGTAGGTCGTTGGTGACTTTGGTCAGGGCTGTTTCGGTGTAATGGAGGGGTCGGAAGCCGGACTGTAGGCGGTTAAGGTGGGAGCATGAGGAGAGGTGAGAGGACAGTTCGGAGTGGACGTGTTGTTCAAGTAGCTTAGAGGCGAATGGGAGAAGAGATATGGGGCGATAGTTAGAGACAGAGGTAGGGTCAAGTGAGGGTTTTTTTTAGGATGGGCGTGATTAGGGCGTGTTTGAAGGCCGAGGGGAAGGTACCAGTGCTAAGTGAAAGGTTAAAGAGGTGGGAGAGATCTCAGGTAACGTCAGCTGCACCACAAGCAATGTGGTGTATTTAATCATATGTACCAAATGCCCAACAGCTGGAATGTACATAGGTGAAACCGGGCAAAAATTCAGGACAAGAATGAATTCTCATCGCCACTCAATAAAAGAAAAGCGTATGGACATACCTGTAGCAAAACTTTTTTCCAGCCCTGACCACAGTAAAACTGATATGAGACTGCTCATCTTAAAAAGCAACTTCAAATCTCAGAGAGAGAGAAGAATTTGGGAATACAAATTGATAACGACCTTTGACACATTCAAAACAGGATTAAATATATCACATGGATTCATGGCCTTTTATAGAACATGAATGGACATTTGGGTACATCACAGATTCATGCGTTTTGTATATAAATTGAAAAGACATTTGGGGATAACACATTTCCAACAAACTCCAGTTTTAGGACAATGAACTTTTGACACTTCTTATATGAACACCCTCGCCTCCTTTTATTGCTTTCCTGAACTCATGTAAGTATTTGCAGTTCTCCAGAGACCTCTACCATTATATAATTTGTTCCGCTTATCTTAGACTTTTAGTTTCAATTCCCCAGGCACATCTCTTCCTCCCTAGCCTGACTCTGGTTTATGCCACCTGTCACGTTTACTATAACATCTAAAACTGTTTGTTTGTTTTTTTTTGTTTCATTTGCTTATGTATATATGTATGTGTTTTCAGAATCTGTGTCATTATTTGCCTGACGAAGGGACTACCGTGTCCCGAAAGCTTGCTATGTTTACCATCTTTTCAGTTAGCCATTAAAAGGTATCAACCACTGAAGACTCTCAGATTCCGATATATTTTTCTTGCATACATGTTGTTTTCAAACAAAATATTTCTTAAGGGGCCATCACACACGTCAATATCGCTGTCAATATCACTGCTGCACGTGACGTTGCAGCAATATTGACGCGTGTGACAGGGCATATCAACCAGCGATAAATCGGACCGAAAACCTGGCGATGGTCGCCTGGTGGACACGCAGCATCACTGTGTATGACACCGGGAGACGCGATCAGCCAGCTCCCAGCGCCTCTCAGGAAGTGCTGGGAGCTGGTATCCAGGGTAAACTGCGGGTAACTAGGCAGCGCGCGCTGCCTAGATACCCGATGTATATCTTAGTTACCAGCCTTCTCCGCTGACCGGCTGGTATCTAAGGTACCTTGGATACCAGCCGGTGAGTGGAGAAGGCTGGTAACTAAGGTACACATCGGGTAACTAAGGCAGCGAGCGCTGCCTAGTTACCCGCAGTTTACCTGGATACCAGCCTGCAGACATCGTGGAAACATATTTAAATCATTTCCACGATGTCACTGGTCCACTGATTGCTGGTGAGTCTGCCTGTGTGACAGCTCACCAGCGATATCCGTCATGTCGCCAGCAATCAGATCGCTGGCACATTGACGTGTGTGACGCCGGCTTAAGGACAAGTTTTCTAGACATGTTTCTACCTCATGCCTGAGCAGTACAGATTAACAATGATAAGGTAGAATTAGGGACTACTACCTTGACTAATCAATATAATAATCAGTAACAAAATATAGGTTTCTATCCTCTTGATTGGCCAGTATCACAAAGTTGTATTAGAGGACTTTTAGCATTGATCTTTCAGCCACAATAAACAGAGTCCATGCATGTGTCCATAGCTGAATGTATAGCACCGTAGGGCAGGGGTCCCCAACCTGTGGCTTGCGGGCCCATGATATGTGACTGTGACTGTCTTCCAGCTTGGTGTATTAGCACCAGATCCACAAACAGCTGTGAAGAGCAGGTCTCCAGATGGTGACTTTCATGAGTAGCCCTACATGGAAGAGCAGATCCCCATGGGGGTAAGGTAGGAGCCCCTGATTATAGTATGTTGTAATGTCTGTGAAAAAGCTTTAGCTGTCATTATACTGGTAATGAAGGCTCTGGATATCACTAGTATGAGGGTCCAGAAGCTGGATGTGGCTCGTGACTGTCTTCCAGCTTAGTGCATTAGCACTAAGTCTAGCAAGCAGCTATAGAGCAGTTTGCTGATGGTGACTATTGTGAGAACCACACATAGCAGAGCAGATCAGAACAGAGGTAAGGTAGTAACCCCTGGATCTTGGTATGCTGCTTTGCTATGATTCTCTGGGTGTTATTACTATGAGGGTGGCAGGAGCTGCATGTAAGTCGCAATTCTTTCTGAGCTGAATGTGGCTATCAAGGTCAGAAACATTGGCATCCTCTGCCATAGGGCATTATATAGGTACTGTTCTGTAGTGATCTGGGTGTGGTGATCTATGAATACAGTTGTGCTCAAAAGTTTACATACCCCGGCAGATTTTTCTGCTTTCTTGGCCTTTTTTTCAGAGAATATGAATGATGAACACAAAAACCTTTTTCCACTCATGGTTAGTGGTTGGGTGAAGCCATTTATTGTTAAACTACTGTGTTTTCTCTTTTTAAATCATGCTGACAACTAAAAACATCCAATGCCCGATCAAAAGTTCACAAACCCCTGTTCTTATTACCATGTATTGTCCCTTCTAACATCAATGACAGCTTGATGTCTTTTGTGGTAGTTGTGGATGAGGCTCATTATTTTCTCAGATGCTAAGCTATCATTGTTCTGCAAAGGTCCACTTCCTGTAAATTCTTGGCTTTCTTGCTGAACTATACCCTTGAGTTCTCCCCAGAGTGGCTCAATGATATTAAGGTCAGGAGACTGAGATGCCACTCCAGAACCTTCACTTGTTTCTGCTGTAGCCAATGACAGGTTGACTTGGTATTGTGTTTTGGATCATTGTCATGCTGGAATGTCCAAGTACGTCCCATGCGTATCTTCCGGCTGATGAGTGCAAATTTGCTTCATATTTGCTGATAACATGCTGCATTCATCTTTCCTTCAACCTAGACCAAGTGTCCTGTACCTTTGTAGCTCACACATCCACTCATCATCAGCGATCCACCTCCATGCTTTATAGTAGGAATGGTGTTCCCTTCACCATAGGCCTTGTTCACACCTCACCAAATGTAACGTTTATGGTGTGGCCAAAAAGTTCAATTTTGATCTCATCACTCCAAATTACCTTGTTCCAGAAGTTTGAAGGCTTGTCTCTGTGCTGTTTGAAGTATTGTAGGCAAGATACTTTGTGGTAATTGCGCAATAATGGCTTTCTTCTGGCGACTTGACCATGGAGCCTATTTTTCTTCAAGTGCCTCCTTATTGTGCATCTTGAAACACCACACTGTGTCACATGCTTAGATGGCGCTGACATTGCTGGATGCTGCTGTGTATGTGTTTGTCTTTAAAGGGAACCTGTCACCAAAAATCAGGTTCCTAACCTCTTAATACCTGTCCCTGCAGCCTTACACTAGTACGGTATTAAGCCATCCCTGTGTGACATATTTTAGTAATATAGGAGTACAATAAAGTAGTTTTCAAACTTACAAAATCCATGACAGAGGGGTGTTCCTCAAGGCGTCTGTGACGGGTAGGCGGGTCCCCTGTGCCGCGCTACCCCTGCCTCGCCGCTTATTACGCCCTAATGGGCGTCATTACAGCCTGCAGAGCACGGGCACGATTAAAATCTTGCACCCGCAATGTCACTGCTGAGACGCGGTCTCCTGACCCGGAATCGCGTCACTTCCGGTCGCCGCAGGTCTCACACAAGCAGACTTCAGCATACAATCTGCGTATGCGCGAAGTCTGCCTGTGTGAGACCTGCGGCAACCAGAAGGTGACGCGTATCCCCGGCGTCACGTGACCGGCGTCGCAAGACGGTGGACGTTGCGGGCACGAGATTTTAATTAAAATCTTTAGATACTTTAGTGTAAGGCTGCAGGGACAGGTATTAAGAGGTTCTGAAGGTGATTTTGGGTGACAGGTTCCCTTTAAGAGCTGCATGGTTGATAGTTGTGAAGGTCCTGGCCTACTGTGTTGTACTCCAGAGCTGCATTCACTATTAGGTTCAACTGCTGGTTGAGGGGTTAATGTTTGATTCACCTGAACTCCCCTCCCCTAGCCTTTAAGTAGCCTCTCCTTCCAATGGTGGTGCTGCTGATAGAGTTTCACTCTATGCTTGGAAGCGGTGCTGTACAGTTCTGTGTGTTTGTGTGGCTGATGTCATTTCCTTTGGAGTCGCTGTATCTCGGTTCTGTGGAGGGAGGTGAGGAGGAAATAGCGCAGGGCTGGTGGAGGAGTTTTACGAGAGGCTGGAGGCCTGAACTTTCTCACCATCCGAGATACCTTCGGGATCAGGGCCATTTAGGGTTCCTAGACTAGGGTCAGACTAGTCTTTCCTGGTCTCCCTGCCCGTAACTGCCATTCCCTCATCAGTATTTACTACACTGTGACACACTGTTAGTTCTCAGTGTATTTCAGTTGATGTTATTTGAGTGTGTTTTTTTTTTGCATCCTGAAAAATTTTCTTGGCAGTTGTGGCCAAATTTTGTTGGTCTACGTGATCCTGATTTGGTTTTTTACAGAGCCTCTAATTTCCCATTTGTTAATCACAGTTTGAACACTGCTGACTGGAATTATCAAGTCCTTAGATATTTTTCTGTATCCTTTCAGGTTTTATACAGTTCAACTATCTTTTACCGTAGATCTATTAACAATTATTTTGCTTTCCCCATGACTCACAATCAAAAAACATCAGTTGCAGGATTAAGATGCAAGAGTCTGTCTGGATCCAAGAAATTCACTCAGCTTTTATATACACACATTGAATTACAAGCAAGCAGGTCTTAGGTGAGGATGTTACTTTATTAGCCATTCAAAACCTATTTGTGTCAACTTCTGTGCATGTTATCAGGCCAATATCACCAGGGTATGTGAACTTTTGATCAAGGTTATTTGGATGTTTTTGGTTGTCATTATGTTTAAAAAGAGAAAACACGTGTTTGACAATAATTGGCTTCACACAACCACTAACCATGAGTGGAAAAAAAAGATTTTGTGTTATATTCATATTCTCTGAAAAAAAAAGGCCAAAGAAGCCAAAAATATCTGCCAGGGTATGTAAACCTTTGAGCACAACAGTATGTATGCTGCAAAGCAATCGAGCGCAACTTAAAAAGAAACTTCCTACTCATTAATTTGTGTCTTAAGGCAAAAAATTGAGGCTTTTGGAAGATTTGTCTTATGATCATCCTCTGGGATAAAACACATTATGCAGCACAATCAATGCTGATCACTATGGGTATTTCTTTCATTATTACATAAGCAGCCTTGGTACTCAGGCATTGCTGCTGCCGGACTGTGCCCGTCAATCACAGCCAGTGTTACATATATACAGTGTGTGTATTACATATATACACTGTGTTCAAATTATTATGCAAACAATATGTCCTCATATTTTCACTAAATTACCTATATGAATTGCAGTCATTGTTATTTTCCAGTCATCTACTATTTTAGTATGATTGGAATTTTTTTGAAAAACTGCCTATGAAAATAGTATATTTTTAAAAATGATAAACACTCAAAATGCATGTTCCAAATTATTATGCACAGCAGAGTTTTCAACCTCTTTATTTTTATTTTGAACAAAAAAATGGTCAGTTGTGAAATTATAAGCATTATTAGCTTATTACAAAATGAATTCAAACAGTTTTCTGGTCAAATCTTTATTCTAGGTGATGTTACATTTGCACATAGGACCCCTTTTTCGAAAGAAGCTTCTGAACTCTCTTGTCCATTGAATTTGTCAGTTTTTGGATGGTTTGTGCTTCAATTGTTTTGCATGTGGACAGAATACCCTCCCAGAGCTGTTGCTTAGATGTGAACTGCCTCCCGCCATCATAGACACTCCTTTTGATGATGCTCCAGAGGTTCTCAATGGGGTTGAGGTCAGGGGAAGATGGTGGCCACACCATAAGTTTGTCCTCTTTTATGCCCATAGCAGCCAGAGATGCAGATGTGTTATTTGCAGCATGAGACGGTGCATTATCATGCATGAAAATGATCTTGCTGGGAAAGCACGGTTTTCCTCTTGAACCATGGCAGGAAGTGCTGTTTTAGAAACTCCACATAGATTATGGAGGTTCATCTTTACCCTTCAGGATCCTAAAGGGGCTGACAATCTCTCTCCCCATGATTCCAGCCCAAAACATTACTCCACCTCCTCCTTGTTGGCGCCTTAGCCGTGCTTTCATGGGGTGCCATCAACCAGCCATCCTCCACTCCATCCATCTGGACCATCGAGCGTTGCACGGCACTCATCGGTGAACAAAACAGTTTGGAAGTCAGTCTTCATGTATCGTTTGGCCCACTGGAACCGTTTCTGCTTGTGTGCAGTGGATAGAGGTGTCGACAGGATGGCTTACACACAGCTGCAAACCTCTGAAGGACCCTGCATCTTGTTGTTCGGGGACATTGAGGCACCAGCAGCTTCGAAACATTTGTCTGCTGCTATGACGAGGCATTTTTACAGCTGCTCTTTAACCTGACGCAGTTGCCTGTTGGAAAGAGTCCTCAATTTTTCCTTATCAGCACGCACACGTGTGTGCTGGGAATCAGCTACATATTTCTTGATTGTGCGATGATCACGATGAAGTGTCTTGGCAATGTTGATTGTAGTAATGCTTGACCTAAATACTCCACAATTTGTTGCTTCTCAGCAGCCGACACATCCTTTTCTTTCCATTTTGGCAAAAAATATAGGCTGTTTAATAATGTGGAACAAAGTACCTCGTGGTCCGAGCTGCTGTCTTCGTATGATGGAAAAACCAGAGACACCGGTATGCCTGGATATGGTAGAAGCCAGTTTTATTTCCAACGCGTTTCTGAGTCGTATCCCAAACTCCTCAGGGAGGAGATACGACTCCGAAACGCGTTGGAAAATAAAACTATATATAGGAAAATAGGAGCAGCACTTTACCCCTTTCAAGGTTGGTGCAATTCAGTTACAGAGTGGGGTCCCCTCACTCCTTGTATACAGACCGATAATGATGACTGTAGCACTCAAATTGAGATGCAAATAGCCTTAATGGCCTTCAGGCATAGTGTGACGGATGTTTTAGTCCTAAGACCCTCTTCTAGCCTTGGCTGGAAGAAGGTCTTAGGACCAAAACATCCGTCACACTATGCCTGAAGGCCATTAAAGGCTATTTGCATCTGAATTTGAGTGCTACAGTCATCATTATCGGTCTGTATATATATATACATATATTTATTTCTTGTTCAGGAAGTGGTACATTTTATTTTGCAGTTTTCTTCTAGTGCTTGTAGTGTAAATGGTTGTTTAGAGGTATACACATGAGACAGTTTATTTTTTATTACACACTAATAGGTCTTCCCTATGGGCTGTAGGTGACACGGTCGATGAATCTTGCATTGTAGCCTTCATATTTCAAGGATTTCTAGACTCACAGGTGTTAATTTCTATCTTCTGGGTCAGAACATATACAATGATGCTGGATAACAACTTTATATAAAAGCTTTTTGAATATGTTGGGGGTGGAATATGGAATTTTGCTTTTGCTGATTCAATTCTACATCTAATATTCTTGCATACCATACAGCCAAAAATCCCTTGTTATTTTCAGTTTAAACAGCAATGTATTGATAAAAGAATGTAAACATGAAAATGTAATTTGTTAATAATCTAAGACATCCTCGGTAATCACATAAGCCAAAATTAGAATAAAAGAGTCTCAACACAATATGATTCACCTATTCATATAGGCTTGAGAAAGGGTTTTGTATCTGAAACGCTGCCATGCCACTGGACAATAATAAAGGTCCACATCACTTTAATGTTGTTTTCTATTTCTTTCAATATATATATACTGGTATATATCCATATATATATATATACACGTTCTGTAGAGGGTGAAACTACACTAAAAGGTATGTCAATTCAGCAAAGAGGGTAATGAAGATTTATAACCAAGGCATTAGATTTCCCATTTGCTGACTATAAAGCTGCTGTGAATCAAAGGTTAAGTTGTACAGTAAATTATGATGCTTTAGGGAATCATTTAGTAAAAGTCATATTTCTTGAATATCATGTATAAAAGTGATATAGAACATGAATTTCCTCATTTCTGTAAAAGTTTTCTTTTTACTACCCAGTAAAAATCACGCAATAAAAATACTGATTAGTGCGATACTGATGTCGTTAGTGCTGGTATGTAACACTGATGACAGGGACCCAAGGCAAATTAAAATGAGCCCTTTTTATATTGATTTTGTCCCTGAGAACACCGCACACTTACCATGGGGCAATTCATTGTCTCTGTGCTTGTAAGAGGAGTGCTCCGGCACCAATACATGCTCCTAACACAATAGTTTAGCATACGTAGGCAAGGGGCTCGGTGTTATTGAGGCAGTCTGTGCCCCGGCCACCCCTACAGAGCAAGGGGGAAGGGGTAGGCCATGGTGATGTTAGGTGTTCAGGCAGGCAAGGGTTCTTTTGCTGGGGATTGACACACTCAATCAAAATGTTTGCGGTATGATGTCAAATAACATTTGCCATCATGCTGCAAACACTTCGATTATGTATGCACAACGGTCAGTCTCCATACAATATGTTTCACTGTAATGCACAATGTTACATTAGGCTACTCCATCGTTCCTGATATGTTAGATGGTATACGTCCATACTCATCTGCTCTGCCTGGCACCACCGTCCAGCATGATAAAGTCATTAAGTCTTCCCTGCCCAGGGTTTTGCTTGTCTCAGGAACCCATTCTCAGTAACTGTGCAAACCATCATCGGACTAACCTCGTCTAATGTTCTTTTCTGTGCTGACCTGTTTGCCTAGGTCGATGTAAAGTCTCCATTCTAGGACTTGTAACGCTGGAGTCAGTCCTCTGACCGGGAAACCTCTGGAAGTTCGGGCCTGGAACTCAAGACTGCAAGACAAATGAACACCTCTGACAAAATCCCCATCTGGAGTACTTCCTGAACGCTCTATTCCGACTGTCTACCGATGGCTTGGTGACAGATGCCACAAGCACCCACTTATTGCGTCCTTGGTACCTCTGTGGCTTGCACACTGTTCCTACTCACTGTACTGCTTCCTAGTACAGCTTCTACTGAATTACTGAGTCTAAAATGGAGTCTCCATGCTATGCCCAAAGGCTAGCTCCACCATCAATGCGCTAGTCCCACTCCTTGCTTGAGGAAGGAGGTGTATCACAGTCCGCGCTGCCAAGATTTCCGCGTGTAAAACATGCAAGGAGCCGTGTCAAAAACAAACCTTTTCCTTTATTCATCAAGCATTTTGATGTCGTTTCCGTAAGTGGAAACCGGTGGAAGTCCAGCAGCAGCCATCCAGGAATTTGTCCTACCAGGCTTACTAACCAGTTGTGGGGATCACAACTGACATAGGTGAGTGGCTTTTGTCTCACCTTCCGGTTCTAGTGTCTAGTGATAGGGCACTATTGCGCCTTTGTCCCCCCCCCCCCTTTTTTTCTCGTTTTATCAGTCCCACTCCTTAACGCTGCCTACCCTAAAGTTCTGGAGCTGAACAAGGTTACTACCTACATGTCCTCTCTTATCCAAAGTGCTACATCATACCTTACCCTGCACACCATCGCACAACATTGTCTTATACTCTATACATGAACACAATAAGCCAGAATCACCAGAAGATATCTTGCAATAAAAAGTGTGCAATGCACGTATTCCTTCCAAACTGTATAATATAATAAACTGAGATATTTGGCAAAATTTTGATCTATCTTTAGAGCCACCCTGCCACATCAAGGAAATCTCATCAGGATGGTCCTTCTCTATATTTTACTTTCATTTAGGCAATGTTTCCCAGCTGTGCGGATCACCCTTACTACCTCAGGATGCATTCAACTGGGGCAATGCCATGTGGAGACCTCTACCCTCTTCAAACACCTATCAAAGAAGGCATCAATCACCCTATTCTTCTATGTTATTTGTTAAGGAGATTCAACATGCAGATGCCATCGCCCGCAACTGGCTGCATGGGCCTAAGGCTAATGACTTCCTTGACCAATGCACGAAAGGCAAGGTGGTAGTATTCAAGCAGGATAAGAGGTATAGGTTCCTACTGAAACATGACACTAAACATCGGTGCTACATCAACCGCAGTGCCCTGTAGCATGACGATCTTCCCCAAAGACTATGTACCATCTTTGTTGGGGATGAGATCACATTCATAGGAGTGCAAGGCATGAATGGGTGGTTTTCAGTTGGCTTATGTCGGCTTGGCACTGCCGCCCAATTTGAGAAGTGTCAGGAGGAGGCCGACCTGGGGAAAGGTTGGTGTCGAGTGCAGCCAAAGTGTCTCCTGGTTGGCCAGCTAAAAAAAACTCACCAAAATATTGCCTGGTAAATATCCATTGCACCTAGCAGCAGGATGATATGTTTACTTAGTGGGTAAACTGCCAAACATTTAAAGATTCACCAAAGTAGGACATAAATTTAAAAAAAACTCACCAATATGTTGTCACTATGCCACAATTGCCCCCATGCTCTAGGTTGTAGGGGACTGAGCACCAGTGTTCAGACACATGTGTTGCCTCTCGAGGAGCCGACAGCCACCTGCTGGGTGCAATGGGTATTAGAAGTGGCAACATTTTGGTGAGTTTTTTTTAAATTGATGTCCTACTTCGGTGAATCTTTAAATGTTTGGTGGTTTACCCACTAAGCAAATATATGGTAAGGCATATGGTTAGGACTCGTAAGCGTGAGGGCCCTTGACGGTGGGTTACGAGCTTACGTTATTTTGGCCCAAAATACCCACTAACACCTCACATTTTCATCTCTAGTGTTTTGTTGCATCTTTTTATCTGTTGCAGTTGAGGCTGGGCCCTCTGGGGGCATCTGTTACTGGTGATGCATGTATCTGGTGTGGAGCAGCCCACCTTGTCTAATAGCTTGGGCGTGACCAATAGGCTGCTCTGACACTGTGTATCACATAGAGGTATGTGGCTGATGCCCCATGGTAACCTTGTGTCTTTAAATACCACCAGTTTCCTCCCTGTCAGCATGGCCGGTCGCAGATGCCACAATCGCCCCCATGCTCTAGGTCAGTGATGGTGAACTCCAGGCCTCGAGTGCCGCACACAGTCCAGGTTTTCAGGATTTCCATTGCATTTGCCAGTTAGCAATCAAATTTCCAACTGTCAAACTCTAAGGAAATCCTGAAAACCTGCACTGTGTGCGGCACTCGAGGCCTGGAGTTTGCCATCACTGCTCTAGGTTGTAGGGGACTGAGCACCGGTGTTCAGACACATGTGTTGCCTCTCGGAGGAGCCGACAGCCACCTGCTGGGTGCAATGGGTATTAGAAGTGGCAACATTTTGATGAGTTTTTTTTTTAATTTATGTCCTACTATGGTGAATCTTGGCCAGCTAAATGACCTAAACCCACAGGGCATGTTGATGTTCCCAAAGATGGTCCTGGTCCTATCTGTCCTAGAGGGAGTGATTGTCCCTTTGTTCCTCCATCATACTCTCCAGTGGTGGCAGTGATGTAGTGTGCTGGGGGCAGGTGGTGGCAGAGAATGTGCTTAGAGGAGTAGCCCCTGCAACTCCCCAAGACGGTGCAACAGTACAGTATGAAAACAAACCGTGACAATAATCCAGGGCATGGCTGAAAATGGTGATAGACAATCTTACTGGACCTTACTAAAGGCATGTTCCCTTCTTGACATTGAGGCAAAATATTGACTTTTGGGACTTGTTTTATTGCCAGTTTTTTGTTGTCCTTGACCAAGGCATGTGTTTTTGTTACAGTTGTTGTAACATTTTACACCGTTTGTGCTTCTTCATACTTGGCATTCATGCAGCCTTTGGGGTCCAACTGAAAGACCTTAATGTTCTCTGCCCTTAATTTCTTCTCTACCACTTTAACAGTCTGTGTGCTGCTGCTGATCCCTGTGGGACTATTGTTATATGTACATACCATATATATTGTTAAGTTTTTTTGTTTGAGACCTATAGTCTGTCTGTGTGTGTGTATATAGTAAAATATTTTTAGTTCACTCCTTGTGTGCTGCTCTGTTTCTGCAAACAGGTGCTTTGATGCTGCCACACAGAAACTGGTGAACAAGCCACAGGCCTCTGGCCTAAAGGTGTGAGGTATGGAATTGCAAGACACTGCACCCACTCCAGTAGAATAGGACTGGCCAAGTGTAGTTTTCAAGGGCCGCAAACAGTGTATGTTTTCAGGATTTCCCTAGAATTGCACAAGGTGCTGGAATCATCCATCACCACTGCAGGTGATGAAATGAGCACATGTACAATGCAAGGGAAATCCAGAAAACTTGCACTGTTTTCAGACCATGAGGACTGTAGTTGGCCACCGCTGCCCTGGAAGTCTCTGTGGAAGTATCCAGGGGTGGATGCAAGAGGAATCCTTGAACCCTTTCACAACAACTGCAGCTCTCCCTGGACTCTCTTAGGCGCTGTGCCCAATGTGTGTTGTTTGAAGATTTTTTGACGCAGATTGAGAATCTGCATCAAAATCTGCAAGTCTATCCTGAGACCAGTAAAGTGTAGTACAGGTCAGAAGTGCTGTGTCCATGTTGTTTTTGTTTCCTTGCACATGTGGTTCAGATTTTTTTGTATGCGCCAACATCTGAAGCAAATCTGCAACAAAAAAACACATAGGCACAGCACTTCAATACCCTCATAGTTTTTGTTGGCTTCAGAAGGGTAGACAGGCAAATTCTCAAAATCTGCTTCCAAAAAAGCATCAAACAACATGGTGGAGCCAAAGTGGTGCTCGCTGCTGCATGATGCTAGCTGTGTAACCTAACATAAAATAAATAAGTTACACTGGGGAACAATTTGAAACATTTTTCTGTTGAGTTAGGTTTTTGAGCTGATTTATACTAAAATTGGCATGCTGATTCCAAAAATGTAGTCAGTTTTTTTCTAGCAAGTCAAGTTTTTCCTCCACAACTTACCTACCAGAGAAGCACAATTGCACTGATATCTGTAATGAGACTTGTTCTCTGATTACAATTCGACTCATATATCCTTTGTAAAAAACATGATAGTGTTAAAAAACATATTTGTCATGCCTATTTCTTATATATTTCATTTTTTGTTCATATTTGTACTATTTAAAAAAACAAAACACTTTTTAGGTACAGTAGTTTACATATTTTTGAGAAGACAAAAATCCTATAGTTCAAAAACTTGACGTGATAGAGAAAAACTGAGATCATTTCTGGATTCAGCATCCAAAAATTAATTAAGAACAGTTGTCTGACCTAACTCCTAAAAAATTGTGTTCCCCAGTGTTATTGGAAAAAAAAGTGTTGGGCTCTTCCCTATTTTGAATTGCCAGCTACGGTTAAAGTAGGCAGTTGAGGGTTGGTATTCTCAGCGAAGCGAGGGCCCATCATTTTTGGGCCCCCCCATGCTATAGAATAGCATCCCACAGCTGCCCCAGAAATTAGCACATTCATAAGAATCTTCAATTCCTGGTGCTTTACCCACTACATTCAGTTGCCATCGCCCCTTTCACATCAGCGTTTTTTTAAATCGCGGCAGATGCCGTGAAAAAACCGCATCTGCCGCGATTACCGCATACAGGCTGCACTTGCGGCACAGTTGCGGCACAGTTGCGGCAAGCCCCATACAATGTATAGGCGGGCTTGCGGCAGGTGCCGCAAGTGCGGTTTTGGCACTTGCGGCAGGTGCAGCCGCGAAAAAAAAACATGGCTGACTGCGGTTTTTTTCGCGGCCGCACCTGCCGCAAGTGCCAAAACCGCACTTGCCGCACCTGCCGCAAGCCCGCCTATACATTGTATGGGGCTTGCTGCAACTGTGCCGCAACTGTGCCACAAGTGCAGCCGGTATGCGGTAATCGCGGCAGATGCAGTTTTTTCACCGCATCTGCCGCGATTTAAAAAAAACGCTGATGTGAAAGGGGCCTAAGAGTGGCAAACTAGGTAACATGGGGTTAATGACAACTTTGTATTGCCAGACGCCATTAAGGCCAAAATTCATAATGTTGGGCCAATGTTAGACCCGGCCATTAAGAATTTCAAGTAAATAGTAAAGAATATTTACATAGAAGGAGGAAATGCTCAGCAAAAAGTCAAAAGAAGGTGCTAGATGCAAGATGCATCAATCAAGGGAGAGAAACACCCTGCATATACAAATGCGCACACTGAAATAATATTAAAAAATGACAACTGTATTACATATACACGAAAAACACAAAAACATCAATTAAAAGCAATTAAAACAATGTGGGTCAGGAGGCTTCATACTGTGTTAGGGAGAAACACTGTGGGAGCATCACACTGCATATGGGGATATTTTAGGGGAAATGGAATGGAGGAATTCACTGTGGGGGTATCACAGTGTGTGTGTGAGAGGATTTTGGAGAGAATCCTAGTGGTTGAGAACACTAAGCAGCTTCATTATGGACAATAATTCTTTGTATATGCCACAATACAAGTCCATCTTCCTGTTTTTAAAATTTGAGAGGTATGCCCTTCTGTGACTGTGCCTGTATGCCGTGACTGCCTACTCTATTGAATATATAATTTTGGGAGGTGGGGCCTAATTTGTAATTGCTATGGACCCCTATGTTTTCTATGTATGACCCCGATACTGAGGGCTAAGGGCTATTATTAAATAAAAGATCCCTGAAAATCTTCCTAATTAGTAAAATTGACCTGGTTGTTAGCAGTCTTTTACTCTAGTCCACTGATGGCAAACCTTTTTCGAGACTGAGTGCCCAAACTGCAACCCAAAATCTAATGACCATATTTTTCACTTTATAATACGCTGCAAATTATAACACGCACCCCCAAATTTGGTGAAGGATAAGAGAAACAAAAAATGTTTAATGTTAAATGGGGTCCGTCTTATAATGCACTTATATACATTTCTTCAGCCTGACCTTACTTCTGCTCTAAAAAAGAACACCAATGACTGTCTAATCACAGTCTCCAATATCATGTCCGCTCTCTATCTGAAACTCAACCTTTCAAAAACTGAACTTCTGCTCCCGCCCTCCACTAACCTCCCTAAATCTCACATCTCTCTCTGTGTGCGACACCACGATAATGCCTAGGCAGCAGGCTCGCTGTCTGGGTGTTATGTTTGACTCTGATCTTTCCTTCACCCCATATATACAATCTCTCGCCCGCTCTTGCCCCTGAAGAACATCTCTAGAATTCGCCCCTTTCTCACCTCAGAAACCACAAAAACCATCACTGTGGCCCTGATTCACTCCCAACTTGACTATTGTAATTCTCTTTTAATTGGCCTCCCCCCGCACTAGACTCTCCGCTCTCCACTCCATCCTTAATTCAGCAGCCAGGATCACCTATCTAGCTAACCGTTACTCAGACACGTCTGCTCTATGCCAGTCATTGCACTGACTACCTATACACTATAGCAGTGTTTCCCAACTCCAGTCCTCAAGGCACACCAACAGGTCATGTTTTCAGGATTTCCTTAGGATTGCATAGGTAATAATTTAATCACTTGCACATGGATAATTCCATCATCTGTCTAATGATAAGGAAATCCTGAAAACATGACCTGTTGGTGTGCCTTGAGGACTGGAGTTGGGAAACACTGCACTATAGGATCCAATTCAAACTGCTTGTTCTCACCCACAAAGCTCTTCACATTGCAGCACCCCTACATCTCCTCCCTCATCTGTCTATCACCCCACCCATTCTCTTCGCTCTGGAAGTGACTTTAGACTCACTTCTGCATTAATTCGAACCTCCCACTCCCGGCTCCAATACTTCTCCTGAGCTGCACCAATTCTCTGGAATGCTCTACCCAAGAAATTAGGTGTATCCACAACTTACATAGTTTCAGGCGATCCCAAACAACACATCCTTTTAAGGCAGCCTCTCATGTTCCCTAGTCAAAGTCATCTAGACATAGCCTATCTGCTCTACCGGTCTCAAGTGGATCACAAATAATGGTTGGTGGCCACGTATACTGCTCCTATCTGTTCCCTATCTCCTCAAATTTACTATACCATCATTGTAAATAAACACCTGTACTTTGTGCCACCCCCACCTCATTGTTAGATTGTAAGCTCTTATGAGCTTTGTATTGCATTGTATTGTATTGTTTTTTTGTATTGTATTGTATTGTATTTTCTGTTAACTGTTTCTTATGATTGTTTAAATATGAACCTCTGAATTGTGAAGCGCTGTGGAATATGTTGGCGTTATATAAATAAAGATTATTATTATAATGCCAGTGTCTGTCTTACAAATCATATATATGTCCCTCATAGCCCCCATATCCTAATACATGGTCCCTCATCCTGGGATATAGTCCCCCATCCTCGATATAGCCCCCTTAATATAGATATGCCCCCTTATATTGGATATAGCCCCCTTGTGCTGGCACATAGCTCCCCTGTAATGGCACATAGTCCCCCTGTGATGGCACATGTCCCCCAGTGCTGGAACATGTCCCCCTGTGCTGGTTCACATTCCCCTGTGCTGGCATATGTCCCCCTGTGCTGGCACATGTCCCTCTGTGATGGAACACATCCCCCTGTGATTGCACACATCCCCCAGGGCTGGGACATGTCCCCCAGTGATGGCACATAGTCCCCCAGTGCTGGCACATGTCCCCCTGTGCTGGCACATGTCCTCTTATAATGGCACATGTCCCCCAGTGCTGGTGATGTGGTCGACAGGGTAGGGGTACTTGGGTACCGGGGCTGATGGCGGCTTAGATGGGGAATCACGGCTGGTCGATCCACGGTCCTGTGCCCTGGACCCTTGATGGTGGGGAATGGCAGAGGATAAGGGGATTGGTAACGTGCGCCACCTATGGTACCTGGTAGCGGGTATACCAGCGCTGCTGCCGGCCGCTGAGGTGATGGTGGGTGCAGCAGAGTGTGGTACAGCTCCCCACAGGTGGAGCTTTACCTCAGGGCAACGTGGATGGATGAGGGGAGTTGTAGTTGCGTCTTTGCAAACCAGGCGGTGAATTGTGGCAGTTAACAGGCACACACACAGTGATGGTTGTTTCGGTACCTTTTAGTGATGACAGGGTAACAGGTACAGTCCAGAGAAATAACCAGGTCCCCGGTGCAACTTGGGACTTCCTCTTTAGAAAGTTATGAGGCCTCCTCTGTTTCTGTGCTCTGCAGAGTGGGATGAGTCCTGCCTGTACTTGGACCCACCGCTCCTTCTCCCGTTCAAGGCTTTGCTCTAAACTGACTATGAGGTCCTTTTGCGGGGTTCCTGTTCCTCCTATGGCCCCTGGTACTGTACTTGGTCAGTTTTAGCATCTCTTACTGTGCTTTCTTCAGGGTTGAACTCCTCCTGATTCTTCCGGGCTTTTGCTGTTACAATAAATGCTCGCAGTGTCGGGTCTCCGGTGTCTGGTTGTACTATAGGAATACCTTAACTGGTTCCCTGTCTTGATTCCCTGTTTCCTCCACTGGCCTCCAACCCTTTCCCTAGGGTGCAACAAAGCGGTCAGTGGTCCCTGGTCCTGGTTCCTTCCCAGCGACCAGCTCCTCACTCCTCCGACTCTGTCCTGGGACTAACTCTTGGGACTAACTCTTGGGACTAACTAACTCCTCCCCTCAGGCCTGGATCTTTTAAAGGGGAACTGGCTTAAGGCAGCCAGTAGAGCTCACCCTTCAGGTCTGGGGTGGAAGGTGTTGTGTGCTGTGTGAACTAAGGTGTAATTCCCTCCTTACACCGGTGGATCCTGTGGCAATCCCCTGCAGGGGTGCCACATTCCCCCCTAGTTAAATACAGTCCTCCGGGACTGAAACATTTTTCCATAACTATAACATATCATAATTATTTACATTTAATTATCAAGCAGAGTCTTAAAAATGAAAAATTTACAAAAAACAGGTGTAAATAAGAAAACAGGTAACCAGTCCATACAATGCTAGTCCATCCGCTGCAGGCTGCTTTAAAAGGGTGTTTAAACGGATGTTTGCCACTACTAGTCCTGTGGCTATGGTCCATTTTTGAAAATAAGAAAAGGGGAACATTCAACAAGTCCAACAGGTGAAAGTCTCTGTGGCTTAAAGGTCAACAACAGCAAAAAATATGGGTGCCTTGACGCAGGAGTCCTAGGTACTGCAGGGGGCCTCTACCAGGTCATAAGCGCTGTAGGCCTCCTGGCCCTTAGGTCATCTATTGGCCAAGATTTTGCTCTCCCTAGACAACTCCTGAGCCAACTCCACTCACCCCTCTTACTGTTGTTGTGTATCTGGTCTGGGTTGTTTTTACCTACTCTTCACCCTTTTCTGTACATTAGCATTAATAACATATTTACATCTTGAACATATTTACATTTACTCTCTGTACCTGAGTGGTGGGTGTCCTAGATTGAACACGTGTTGACCTACGTAAAACTGGTATGCCCTTACGTATGCCTGGTGTAGAGTGACACTATTTACTGACTCATGTGTTGATCTTGTTAACACAGGAATACCTGAGTGTCTTCTGATTCTCATAGTGGTAATAGCAGGTACACCGATTGCAGGATTCTCTGGTTCTGATACAACGGGTGGTTCTTGTACTCTTGGCACTTCTACTGCTGATGGAAACATCAATGTTGAATTAAATATGTACCTTCAATTTGAGGCCAATGTGCTGGTAACTCTCCAATGAGTGTCTGGACTGTTTTTGGCTTCTCTTGCTCTTCTGACTTTGGCAGTTATATTTCTGGACCCACAGGGCTGTATGGTCTAGTAATAGGGATGAGAGGGAGAGAGGCGCAGATCTAAGTGCAGATACAGATAAATCCAACTAATTTTGTAGATAATCTCTTCACCTTTCTGTCGTCTTGTATTGCATATATCCTTGAGGTGCTGGAGCTAAACTGATTCTTCCTGGTCTGCAGCCCAATGCCGGATTCTCAGAGCCTAGCCGGTAGGCTCGTCAGCAGTATTCAAATAGGAAAAAAACATCCAGTGGAAATCACAAGTGCTCCCAGGAAGAGATAGAAGCTTTTGTTCTTACTTCCAAATTAATTTTATTCTCATTAAAACTACGTGCTTCAGCTAAAAAATTAAAATATAGCCTTCCTCAGACCTGACCTGGTTGCTTGGTAATGATAGGCTTGAGTGGTGCTTTCTGGCTGTTATTGGTCTCTTCTTCTTAAAGGGAACCTGTCATCTAGATTTAAGCCCCTACACTATACTAGCTGTCCCTACACCTTCCTAGCTGCTCCTTATCTATCCCTTTCTGATCTAAAGGGGCCCTATTAAACATCAGCAAAATAACTTTAAACTTACAGAAGTCCCTGAGGCTGGGGACTGGAAAGGCGGCCCCACCTCCATTCTCCCCTCCTAGATCCTGAATTGCACGCCCTGCTGGGGGCATTATTCTTTATTCCTCCCCGCCTCCACCATTTGGAATCTCCCGTCCTCTGTAGACGTAGTATGCACTGGCCGCGACGTCGCATCCGGTGCAGTGCAGCATATGGAGTGCATTTGGTTACGTGATCGGCCCGGTCCGCGCATGTGCAATGCACTTATTGAAGCTGGGCCGATCACGTGATTGGCCCCTTAATGCACTGGGCCGATCACGTGACCGGCCCTATAGTGCACTGCGCTGGATGTGACGTCGCGGCCAGTGCATACTACGTCTACAGAGGGCGGGAGATTCCAAATGGTGGAGGTGGGGAGAAATAAAGAATAATGCCGCCCAGCGGGACGTGCAATGCACCATCTAGGAGGGGAGAATGGAGCGTGGGGCCCTTTCCAGTCCCAGCCTCAGGGACTTCTGTAAGTTTAAAGTTATTTTTGTGATGTTTAATAGGGTCCATTTAGATCAGAAAGGGATAGATAGGGAGCAGCTAGGAAGGTGTAGGAATGCCCCCTCCTTACAGTAAAGTAATGGCCACATCTTCCCCCTTCTTGTAGTATTGCCCCATCTTATCCCCTCCTTACAGTAATGCCATCATCATGCCCCCTCCTTACAGTAATGCTACCATAATGCCCCCACCTTACAGTAATGCCATCATCATGCCTCCACCTTACAGTAATGCCACTATCATGCCCCCTCCTTGTAGTAACACCCCCATTATGACTCCTCCTTGTAGTAATGCCCCCATATGCCCCCTACTTGTAATAATGCCCCATTCATGCCTCCTCCTTACAGTAATACTTCCATCATGCCCCCTCCTTACAGTAATGAAACCATCATGCCCCTCCTTGCAGTAATGCATCAACTATTCAAAAGCACTCATTCCCTTACAGTAATGCCCTATCAGGTCCCCTCCTTAAAGTAACGATACCATCTTTCCCCCTCATTACAGTAATAACGCCATCTTGCCCCGTCCTTATAGTAATGCCACCATCGTGCCCTCTTCTTACAGTAATGACCCCATCATGCCCCCTCCTTTCAGTAATGCCCCCATCATGCTCCCTCCTTGTAGCAATGCCCCCATAATGCCCCCTCCTTGTGGTAATGCCCCCATTATGCCCCCTCCTTACAGTAATGCCCCCATCATGCCTGCTATTAATTGCTTAAAATAAAAAAAATACTCCCGCTTCCACCGCTGCTCCTCTCCTCGAGTCTTCTGTCATCTCCAGTCCTGCAGACACATGACTCCGAGCGCGTCACATGACCATGGTCACATGACGCCGGCCAGGTGGACGGGCTAGAAAGAGTGTCGGAGGGAGGAAAAATGTCTCCTCCAATCTGACACAGCTTTGAACTGCTGGCGTCATAGTGCCGGCAGTTCGAAGCAGCAGTGAGAGACGACGCAACGTGCCATAGGTTCACAATCACTGCTCTAGTCCAACAAATGCCCAAGCTCAGCCAACTGAATTTTCGGTTCTTCTCACCACCTGAATACACATAAAAATATTACCAAGAGCTTTCTTTTCCTTTTCAGGAAAATCTTTCTGCTATTTGGTCCAAATACAGCCAGAAGCAGTTAAAATGGAGCTTTCAGTATCGGCTTGTGCCGATGAGCATATTTTCGGTTGCATTGTGTCATTTAATGAATCAACACATATGTCCGATTTTTTTCTTAGACTGACAAAAAATATCACAGCATGCACGATTTGCCTCCAAGAATCAGATGGCGCTTGGTCACTCAAATCTCTGGGTCCGTGACAAAAAATTGGACCACATTCAGATGCAGTGCGATTGTCAAGTGCAATGCGATTGTCATGGTTTGACAGAATAGAGAGGATTAAGAAACGTTTGTTTTATTCTCCACCTCTGAGAAAATGGATCCCACTCTGATCATACTCTTATCAGAATCTGATCAGCATAATTGAATTGTTTTACTTGAATATAAAAAATACAGTGGTGTGAACCATGCCAATTAGTGAAAATGTGTGTAGATGTAAAGTGTATGCAGGGTGGATAGTAGTGATCCGTCAGTCATGCGTGATCCGAGACAAAGAGCCGGCTCCCTACTGTGAGCGACGGGAGCTGGCACACAAGTGAGAATTTTGTGTGAAATTACTGTGTTCAGAGAATGTAACCCTGCCTATCCGAACAAAACCTTGGGATTTCATCCACGTCAAGGTCACCTTAAATATGTGTACACGTTGGTGTGAACATATTTAATAAGGATCTGTTTAGGATCCTTCTTTTAGGTGAGCAGAAAGAAGAGAGCTGGATCACCAAAAAGAGCCAGGGTGCCCATCACTAGTGGTCAGAGCAGGATGTCTGTGAGGTGAAACTTCAGCCAATAACTGCAGAGCTGTAAGTGATGTCAGTGAAGGATTGGTATATTCCACAACAGTTTATATTGTTGACACCACTTGTCCTTCCATTAGTTTCTATGCCTGAGAAGGAGGCACCGCTTTGAGCTCTTCCAGGCTATGGGGAGGATGCTGCCTAGAAGATAACTCCACCTCCAGAGATTATTATAAATAGAATGAATTGTTACCAGTGTGGTGAGTGATGGCCGCTCTCTGCTCTCCTAATCTCACTGTGTGATTATAACTGACACATCTGCAGGTTCCTCTCACTTTCAGCCTCCATCTCACAGGCAGACAGAGAGCAGTATTGTTGTTATACAGCAAGGCCCATAGAGCTACAAAAAATGTGTTTTCAAGAAGCAAATTTAATTTCTCCTGTTCTGTATCAGTTACTTGACTCACACTGGTAGCACCCTTTTTATTTAAAATAATTTCTGGAGGCAGAATTATCTTCCAGGCAACATCCGCCACATAGCCTGGAACAGCTCATTTACATAAAATGATAAAATATCATTTATCAGCAACAAGATATCTGACAAGAGGCAGACAGGCATGATTATTTTCAGCGTTCTATAATCTGTATGCCCATAATAATAGTTTACAGATATCAAATGTAGTGGATATTCTAGAGTGTAGAGGGCACCATAAGACCTTACAATTTGTGAACCTGAGTAAAAGAATTGTTGGTCTTGGTATGCTAAACATCCCTAGTACTTCAATTTTAGCAACTATCTACTGTATAATCGTCTGATTCTGTCTGTCTCTCTCTCTGTAACGGAAATCCTGCATCGCAGATTGGTCGCGCCCAGCCAAGCTGTGGGCATTCCAATATGGCGGCCCCCAAATCCCTTGCCAAGCTGCGCGGGACAACAACCAACAACCTCAATACTATGCCCTTGAGTGACAGGGTCCCAACAACCGCCATATCGTTGCTGCATCGCTGGTGAGAGCTGACTGCTTGACATCTCACCAGCGAACACGTAGTGACACTTCAGCGATCTCTACCAGGTCGTATCATTGTTGGGATCGCTGGAGCGTCACCAAGTGTGACGGTACTTTACTGATCGCTCATTGCATGATTATTAAATCTTCATAAATAAACTACATATATATCCTAGAATACCCGATACGTTAGAATCAGGCCACCATCTAGTGAACATATACTAAGAGTTCCACTTTTTGCTTAGTTACCATTATTATTTTGCTTGATTATAACACGAGTTTCTATTTCAGGTCTCCTAAATCTTGAAAAACTCCTACGTCAGTTTCTGATTTCCAAAGACTGCCTATCAGTCAGGATGCTTGATGACACTTGGGATCCAACGCCGCTATTAAAGGAAATCCGTGATGACAAGACCAGCACTATTATCATTCATGCTAATGCATCAATGTCCCACACCATTCTGATGAAGGTACTTGTTTAGCAAATGTATTCATTCATTATCATTACATGTAATTAATAGCCCGGAATGCTGTTTCTTTTATGTATCAATTCAATAAAAAAAATTTACAACACTGTTATCTGTAGCTCCGTTCCTAGAATCCAACACAAAAAAACCTCTGGATGTCTCCATATGAAATTGCACATCTCTATTGCTCCATTGAAATTGTGCATGAGCCCTAAAGCAAATAGGACGAAGGATGATTCTGGTTAATAGGCTTATTAGCTTAAACAGGAGTTATCCTTTTATATGATAAGGAAGAACCTAGTTGAAAATTAAACTGATAAAAACTGGTTCATAAGACATTATCCAAACATTACGAGAAAAAAATGCTAAATACTAAAATTCACTCCATGCTCTTAAGGAATAATGGCTCCCAGCTATTCTGTACAATGGATGTTGTCCCGAGAATATAGACACAGGCGGGATTAGTTTGCAGAGGCAGATCCCTATCTAGTCATTTTTCAGTGAAGTAATGAAAACAATTTTAAGTGGAAGAACCATTACTTAATTAATTACATAAAAAGTAATAATACTATTGAGTCGCAGCCAATGCGAGAGCTTATGAGTAATTCACACTCATTAATACCACTCGGCTCTTCACTCATTAATACCACTTGGGTTCATTTTATTACTGTAAAAGCAAAACACTAAAGTGCCTTTCATCTGCTTTCTATCTGTTTTGCTCAAATATAATAATTGGTATACAGTTAAAAAAACCTTACTAGTTCTAATTATATGTTTCTTTTTTTTCTACTGTTGTGCAGGCTGCGGAACTGGGAATGGTATCAGCTTATTATACATACATCTTCACAAACCTGGTGAGATATCAATCTATTCATCTATCTATTTATCTATCTATCTATCTATCTATCTATCTATCTATCTATCTATCTATCTATCTATCTATTATTTATATATTCATTTATCATCTATCTATAGGCCCAGTTACACACACAGATAATTGTGCAGATATTGTTCACAGATCTCTGGTTGCAGTGAAATCATGGACACATTGTTCCATTTTGTGGCTGTGTACAAATGTAACAATGTGTCCAAGATTTCACTGCAACCAGAGATCTGCGAACAATCTCTGCACAATTATCTGTGTGTGTAAGGCTGGGTTCACATTTGCGTATGTGTCTGCATGCTTATGGCATGCAGACGCATACGCAGTGCAAACGAAGCCCATACTGATGTGAACGCAGCGGAGAATCTTGACTTCAATGCATGGTTTGTGCGCTTGCTGATAAAACAAGCGTCCGCGAACGCACCAAAAATGCAACATGCTGCGTCCAGAGTACGCTCAGAGGGTGCACAAATTGTGCGCAAATGCAGTCAAATGCAGGCACATGCGTTCCCATGTTAAACATAGGAACGTATGTGCGCAAGCGTTTGGCTGTGTTCAGTGCGCTGCGTTCCAAACCCAAGTGTGAACCCAGCCTAAGACCGGCTTCACATCACAATTTTTGGCATCCGAGTTTATCTGTGTCAAATCAGATACACTCGGATGCAATTGTGCCTCCCGTGTATTCCTTTGGGGCTCGGATGTGCTCAGATTTGTCCTTTTTGCCATCCGATTTAAGCACAATCCGTAGCCTTCCCATTTAGTCACGGTGCCAAAATAGCAGCCTGCTGAGGTTTTGGTGTCTGTGACTAAAATCAGACACAGTTTTTTTTCTGTTTTATGTCTAATATGTGTAGTTGCTGGCTCCATAGCTGCACTTAGAACCCTCACCGCCCCCAGGTGGTCTGAGGTTGAGATGGTGTCCACCCACTTAGAAGTGGGACAGGGAGGACAAGGAGGACAGGGATGTCAGCGTTGGACTCATCAGACCTGGGGTCACCGTGGCGTGGTTGATGAGCAAACAGATATTGGCCAATATATGTACCAAGAACCCCAGAAAATAAAAAAATAAGAATATTGAGTTTTTTTAAAAAAACATAAGTTTTTAATTTTTTCCTTATATATAGACCACTTGTTAGCATGTGTGCACTTTTGGTAGTAGCTGAGTGCTGCAGTGAATTTTTTCTGGTTGTTTGTTCCAGCGTCGCAGCTAGCACCAGTTCACACTATATCTTGAGTGCTGTGCAGTTTTTTTCTGTTTTCTATCTATCTATCTATCTATCTATCTATCTATCTATCTATCTATCTATCGATAGGGGCCATCACACGCTACGATATCATTAAAGATATCGCTGAAACGTCATGGGTGTTCAGTCACTCTGACGACGTGTTAACGACGTCGATCTTACAAGCGATAAGTGGTTTTATCGTTCATCGCAGATTTGGGAACCGGACCCCAAATCACACAATGTCGATCATGCAATCTGCTTGCATGGTTCTGTGTGACACCGCGATAATGATCTCCTTTATGATTTCGCCTATTCACAACATTGACAAGCATCGTTCGCTGGGTTGTGCAAACGATACCTGTACGCAACATCGTTGGTGCGTACTGAATGATATCTAGATGTGTGACACCTCACCAATGATGTTGTCTATGTGCGCGCACCCCCTGAGATCGTAGGTGAGACCGTTCATAAAATCGTAGCGTGTGGCGGCCCTTTACCTCTATTATCTATATATCTATTGTGAGGCAGCGCATGTTTAGGGGTTCACTTGGCAGCGTAAGTGACACCAACAACTATGTTTAACGTAACAGAAATTCAATATTTTATTATTTTCTTGTCGTCCAAATCTGGGAGACCCTGACATTGGGTGTTATATGCTGCCCCCTGGAGGTCACACCAAATATAGAAGAGATTTACTCCTCCTTCTCCCCTGCAGCATATACGCCCTCTACAGGAATACTGTCAGTTTGTTATTTGGTGTTGTTGGAGGCACATCTCCACACTGAAGCTCCTAGCTACAGATGAAGTTTAGGGGACCATCGGGGTCCCCCGGCATGGGCCTTCGGCCCCATATGCCGTGCTCCCTCACCATACTCTTTCAAAGAGCCTCTGGTGAGGTGGGAGCCGACTGAGGGGTTCACAGTTCTCTGTGCCCCTGGCCAATACACAGTCACTGTGTGGCCCCTGTGACGGAGTTCAACTCCCGGTGGTCACAGGTGAAGGATGCATGCTCCACCACAAGGTACCGAGCTGGCCCCTATCTTCTCCCCCTCCGGGGATCCAGGTATGTGCTGTGCACTGGGGGCCCCCTGCATCCACAGCAGGATCCATGAAGGACCTGCTGTAGTGTCCCTGCAACAGGCCCTAGCCAGGCTGTAAGTCCTCCAGCAGTCCCTCCCTGCCTGTCTTAGCACAGCAGGGGGACGGGACATAGGACTCAGGGCATGGGGCTCCGTTTTCCCGCATCCGCGGGCGTTTTCGCGGGACTTCCGCGCCGGACCCCTCACGCAGGCCGGCCGCGGCCTCAAATTTAGTCCCCGGCTTCGCCGGAGGCCTAGGCCGCGATTCCGCCCCCTGCTTGTCTATCAGCAGCGGGGGGCGGGGATTTGCTCTGAATAGCCCTGGGAGCTCAGGGCTTGGTCTCTGGCCTCTCCCACTCACTGGGCTCTCCCTCCCCCTCCTGTGTACACAATGGGGCCACAGAGCCCGCGTTTTTACAGGCCCTCCCCTCTCTGACTCCCCCCTCTCTCTCTGTGGGGGCCATTTTGGCCTCATTTGCTGCAGATTCACACGTGCTGCTGGGAGAGCTGCTGGGAGACTCAGACTTGGGATCAGGACTTGAAAGTGCGGTAAGCCACACCATTGGTGTGGATTCTCCTCTGTGGCATATCCCTGCTGCTTATTCTGTCTTTTTGGTAGTTTGTACACAGGACTGGGTCAGACTATGTCTTCTGCAAAGAGCAAGGGTAAGGCCCATAAGGCTGCAAAGTTGTATGCAACTTGTACAGTGTGCAAAGTCACATTGCCTGCGCAGAGTGTCAATCCCCTCTGCACGACCTGTGAGCAGCATGGGTCGCCTGATCTCCCTGGCACCCGGCCCCAGGTGGATGTCCCTGCCCCCTCTGGGGATCAGGTCTCTGGGCCCCCGGTGTTAACACCGGCCCCTCAATGGACTGACGTCTTATCTCAGTCATTGTCTGATTCAGTGGCCCTGGCTGTGTCACGAGCTATGTCGCAATCCGTAGCCTCCATGACTAAGTCCATTATTCAGGCCATTAACCAGAGTCCGGACCAGGACTTGGAGGGTTCCTCCTCGGCCCCGGGTCCGTCTCTTATTCCTGGGCGTCACGGACTCTCTCCGTCCCTTGGGGAGCCCAGCTCCAAAAGGCAACGCCGAGACCCTTCCCCCTCCTCGCCCAGATCTCAATCTCGGGCTCCTCTGGAGGAGGGTGAGGAACAGGACTCTTCCTCTGATTCAGAGGCGGCCTCGGACTCTGTCCCGGAAGGGGACGTTCTGGCCGACAATATTGTCTCCATTATTAATGACATTTTAAATATTCCTGCTCCCGACACTCAGTCTGAGCAGCGAGCCAAAGTCTCACTCAGGGATCCGAAAAGACCTGCCAACATCTTCTCCGATCACCCTGACTTTTCAGACACGGTGCAAAAGCCTAGGGCTTTTCCGGCCAAACGTTTTATACCAAAGTCCACGGATCCCAAGTATCCGTTTGCCCCGGCAGTACTATCGGGCTGGTCTCAACCTCCTAAGGTAGACCCGGCTGTAGCCAGATTGGCTACTAGAACCACAATCTCCATTGCCGACAGCTCGTCTTTAAAAGACTCGGCAGACCGTCAGGTTGAACTGTTGACCAAGTCTATCTATGACGCGGTCGGCGCTGCGTTTCCTCCCGCCTTCGCAGCAGCTTGGTCTCTTAAGGCACTCTCTGAGTTCACAGACGTGGTCTACGCCAAAACGCGCCATACAGTTCCTGAGGTGTCTCCCTTTCTAGACCAAATGGCAATGATCTCGAAATATGCTCTTAACGCCGTGCTGGACTCAGCCGGGCGTTCCGCAGTGGCTGCCGCCAATTCCCTCGCCATTCGGAGAATTCTCTGGCTCCGGGAGTGGAAAGGTGATGCCTCTTCCAAGAAGCATCTCACAGGGATTCCCTGTACCGGGGATCGTCTTTTCGGGGAACGTCTTGACGAACTTATTAAAGACACAACAGGAGGCAAAAGTACTCTTCTGCCCCAACAAAAAGGCGGAAAACCGGCGCAGCAAAAGTCTGCCAGGTTCCGTTCCTTTCGCTCCTTTCGTTCCCCTGGCTGGTCTTCCAGATCCTCGACCAGCAGACCGTTTCGTTCCGACAAGACCCAGTCCTCCCGAGGCCAGGGGTCTGCCTGGCGCTCTCGCCAACAAAAATCCTCTAGTCAGAAGCCGTCCAAGACTGCCTCTGCATGACTCGCATGGCTCCGGCTCCGCACCCAGAGTCGGGGGCAGATTGTCCCTCTTTCGGGACGTTTGGCTCTCCGACGTTCTAGATCAATGGGTGCGAGATATTATCTCTCACGGCTACTTCATAGAACTGAACTCAGTTCCCCCAAGCCGATTCTTCATGACGTCTCCCCCTCCCGCAAAGATCCACGCGTTTCACCAAGCGCTGGAAGCTCTGAAGCGGGAAGGAGTCATTGTCCAGGTGCCACCCGGGGACCGGTTTCAGGGATTTTATTCAAATCTCTTTATTGTGCCCAAGAAGGACGGGTCCGTCCGCCCTGTACTGGACCTGAAACTCCTCAACAATCACGTCAAAGTGAGGCATTTTCGCATGGAATCGCTTCGTTCTGTGATAGCCTCAATGTCTCAAGGGGAATTCTTGGCATCCATAGACATAAAGGATGCATATCTACACATCCCAATCGCCCCAGCTCACCAACGGTTCCTGCGCTTTGCGATTGGAGACGACCATTTCCAGTTCGTGGCTCTCCCCTTCGGCTTGGCCACCGCTCCACGAGTATTCACCAAGGTGATGGCCGCCGTAGTCGCGTTACTACACTCACAAGGTCTGTTGGTCATCCCTTACTTGGACGACCTCCTGGTCAAGGCTCCCTCACAGCAGGAATGCCAGCAAGCAGTGTCTGCGACTTTGTCGACTCTCCGGAGGTTCGGCTGGATTGTCAACCTCCCGAAGTCGGTTCTCGTGCCCACCCAGAGCCTGGTGTATCTGGGCATGCTGTTCGACACTCGTGCTGCGCTGGTACTTCTGCCTCTCGAGAAGGTAATCTCTCTCCAAGCAGGTGTCCGCTCCATCCTCCCACCTCGCTTGTTCTCCATCAGGCATCTGATGCAGATCCTGGGAAAGATGGTAGCTTCAATCGAAGCAGTACCATTTGCACAACTCCATCTGCGTCCCCTTCAGCTGGAGATCCTTCGGGTCTGGGACGAGAATCCGAGGACCCTGGATCTCAAGATTTCCCTGTCCCCCGAAACAAGGGAATCTCTCCAGTGGTGGCTGACAGATCAGTCCCTGTCTCAGGGTCGCTCCTTTCTCCCACCTGTTTGGGCGGTGGTCACTACGGACGCCAGTCTCTCGGGCTGGGGAGCGGTGTTTTCTTCACCACAGGGCCCAGGGTACTTGGTCTCCATTGGAGTCCTCCCTTCCCATCAACATTCTGGAGATCAGGGCAGCGTACCTGGCTCTCCTAGAGTTTCAGCCGCTCTTATGCGGCCGCCAAGTGAGGATCCAGTCGGACAACGCGACGGCCGTCGCGTACATAAATCATCAAGGAGGCACTCGCAGCACCTTAGCGATGCTGGAGGTTCAAAAGATCCTGTGCTGGGCGGAGGCCACAGGCTCCGCCATCTCCGCGGTCCACATCCCGGGGGTGGACAATTGGGAAGCAGACTATCTCAGCCGTCAGGGTATGGACCCGGGCGAATGGTCTCTCAACCCAGACGTGTTCCAAGCCATTTGCAGGCGGTGGGGGACTCCGGATGTCGACTTGATGGCGTCTTTCCTCAACAACAAAGTTCCGGTGTTCATAGCCAGGGCTCACGACCACAGGGCGTTGGCGGCGGATGCTCTGGTCCAGGACTGGTCTCAGTTTCGCCTGCCATACGTGTTTCCACCGCTGGCTCTGTTGCCTCGAGTGCTCCGCAAGATTCGGGCGGAATGTCACCGGGTGATTCTAATCGCACCCAATTGGCCCAGGAGAGCCTGGTTTCCGGAACTAATCCGCCTCGCCGGCGGCGAACCTTGGGGTCTGCCAGATCGTCCAGACCTTCTCTCTCAAGGTCCATTCTTCCGCCACAATTCTGCGGCGCTCAGGTTGACTGCTTGGCCCTTGAATCCTGGGTCCTGACACAATCGGGTCTTCCCCGGGAAGTTCAGGACACTATGACGCAAGCGCGTAAGCCTGCCTCGCAAAAGATTTATCACCGGACGTGGAGAATTTTTCTCTCCTGGTGCTTTAATAAGGGCCATTCTCCGTGGCCTTTCTCCTTGCCGACATTACTTTTGTTTCTCCAGTCAGGGCTAGACTCTGGCCTTGCCTTGAGTTCCCTGAAAGGACAGGTGTCGGCTCTCTCCGTACTTTATTCCAAAAGGCTGGCGAGGCTCCCACAGGTTCGCACATTTATGCAAGGGGTGGCCCATATTGTCCCTCCTTACAAGCGTCCTCTAGATCCTTGGGATCTTAATTTGGTTCTCTCGGCTCTTCAGAAACCTCCGTTTGAACCTCTCTCAGGTATCTCTTTGTCCACCTTGTCACAAAAGGTGGCATTCTTGGTGGCTATCACCTCGCTCCGGCGGGTGTCGGATTTAGCGGCATTGTCATGCAAGCCTCCATTCTTGGTGGTGCATCAGGACAAGGTGGTCCTGCGCCCCGTTCCCTCTTTTCTACCGAAGGTGGTCTCTCCATTCCACCTCAATCAGGATATCTCTCTTCCGTCCTTTTGCCCAAACCCAGTCCACAAGGTGGAAAAGGCCCTCCACACTCTGGACTTGGTCAGGGCCCTGAGGGTGTACTTGTCTCGCACAGCTCCTCTCCGGCGGACGGATTCCCTGTTCATTCTCACGACCGGACGCGGCAAGGGCTCTTCCGCTTCCAAGGCCACGATTGCCCGTTGGATCAGGTCGGCTATCTTGGAGGCCTATGCGGCCTCGCACACGTCTCCCCCAACGGGTCTCAAGGCGCATTCCACCAGGGCCGTGGGCGCCTCCTGGGCTTTGCGGCACCAAGCCTCGGCCCAACAGGTGTGTCAGGCTGCCACTTGGTCGAGCCTCCACACATTCTCAAAGCATTACCAGGTACATGTTCATGCCTCAGCGGATGCAGGTCTGGGCAGACGCGTTCTCCAGGCGGCTGTTGCCCACCTGTAAATGTCTGAGTTGCCTTTCAGGGTGCAGTGGTTTTTTTTTTTTCCCACCCAGGGACTGCTTTTGGACGTCCCAATGTCAGGGTCTCCCAGATTTGGACGACAAGAAAAAAGAGAATTTTGTTTACTTACCGTAAATTCTTTTTTCTTTAGTCCGTAAATCTGGGAGACCCAGCACCCTCCCCTTTAATTTTGCCCTTCGGGCGTACCTGTGGCTCTTTTCAGCACATAATCTTACTGTTGGCCATGGTTCTGGCCTTATATCTTCCTGTTCGGCCCGTTGGCCGGGAATTTGGTTTGCAGTGCAATGTTTTCCTCCTACTGCTCATATACCAAACTGACAGTATTCCTGTAGAGGGCGTATATGCTGCAGGGGAGAAGGAGGAGTAAATCTCTTCTATATTTGGTGTGACCTCCAGGGGGCAGCATATAACACCCAATGTCAGGGTCTCCCAGATTTACGGACTAAAGAAAAAAGAATTTACGGTAAGTAAACAAAATTCTCTTTTTTTTTGTCATAAACCGCTTATTACTCATATATACAACACATATTTACATGATCACATACATGATATACATAGAACACTTCTCATAGCATGCTATTCACATAGTAACCCAACATCACAATTCACAATACATTTTGCATATACACTGGAGCAGTGACCACATCTCCATAGAATATCAGGAGCACTAACGACAGCTCCATAGAGTACCAAGAGCACTAATGACAGCTCCAATGGTGGTTACAGCCACCTGGCCTTACCTACTCCTTTCATGTTCCCCAATATATAATTAACAGAACATATAGACATCACAATCAGTTCTAATGGTGGCTATGCCCACCTGGCATCCTTTACATCATACATGCTCAACAAAACATTAAGGCATCCCTTACCGACCCTTACAGACCCAGTCTGGTTCTAATGGCAGTTATGCCCACCTGGCATTCGAGACATCTCCAGTCTCTCACATGCTACTGAGCATACAGTCCATTGTGCCCTCGAGACATCTCGTGTCTCTCACATGGCATACACACCGACCTTTGTACATGACACTGGTCAGAACCAGGTCCAGACCTGAGCTTAGCTACCTGAGCTCCAGAGCAAGTCAAGCATCCCCAAGGACTCCTCAGCACATGTCTTACCAGGTTGCTAGCCACTTCCAAGTCTGCCATCACAGACCCAGACCTCCAGGACAGCAGCTCTATCAAACACGCCATCGCGAGCCCCTCCAGGTTCAGCCAGTCTTCCCAATTACAGGTGCTGCAAAACCCTGTCTTCTGGCCTCATGGCTCCATTCATCTCACACAATCTGACTGCATCTCTCAGCTCACAGCATGCATCAGTCAACTGGACCACATCACGACTTGACAGTTGATCCCAATGGCGGTTGTGGCCGCCTGGCCTCCGTGGGCTCCAACCCATCATAGGGCCCACTCACACACAAATAGTCCAGCATGGATTTACAGCCTTCTCAGGCCCAGACCAGGTTCCAAGCCACCTGAGCTCCCGGGCAGTCAAAGCATCCCCCAAGATCTCCTCACCCTGCCCATGATGCCCAGCTCCCTCCAAGCCCCACCAACACAGGCAGAGATCCTGGATGAGAGCCTCACCAACATGCTCAGAGTGAGCCCTCTTCAAGTTCAGCCTGGACCCACATACACTCAGGTGCTCTACCAACCTCTCGGTCTGGCCACAGGCTCCATACGGCTTAGACGGACAGGGGTCTCCTGCATGGAGAGGCAGGCTCCCCTCCTCATCCCCCAGAGGGACGGGATCCCTCTGCCTCACATCCTCACATTTTAGAGGATATTTCTGATCTCTCTGACTTCCAGCCCCAGGCAGCTATTATCCTGCCTGCCATACCCACACCTGGAAAGCAGTGATAATCAGCACACTCTACTCATACTCAGACCTAGGTGCACTTAATCCTCTGTGCTCCAGTCAGGTCTACCACAGCAATAACCCCTAGACACTGGCTCAGATACCGTTAACCCTGTGTGCACGGCTCAAAACACATGTTATGTATACCGGCCATGGGCTCTCATGCTGGTCAAACCTCACACTATCTATATCAAACAAATTGAAAACAGCTTTATTGGCAGGACTAAATACATATTAGTTTTGCCAAAGCAAGTGTACAATTGGAAATAGGGATAGGGACTGTAGGAACAATGGATGGGGACAGATCCAGGATGAGGACTGTAGGAATGATAACTGGGGCAGATCCAGGGTAAGGGCTATAAGAAAAACAGATGGGGCAGATTCAGGGTGGGGGCGTTTTTTGTTAGTTTTTACAAAATAGTAGCATCAGTTTTGATAATCCTTCTTGGTCCTGTGTCTACATACTCTGACATTTTTAAGCCCCTGCTTTTGCACCAGCTTCCTCTTTACTTACATACAGATGTTGATGCTATTCACAATATTTCATAGTGTTCTGACCAGTGATTTGTATAGCGGTACAACAATGTCCATTTCAATGCATTCTATGAACTTTTTTCATCTTTGCCAGCAGCTATCTGGCACTGTTCTGCATCAGTAAATTCAGTTTATAATTCACTAATTCAGTATGTCCAAGTCTATGTTAATATTCCAATATAACTATTAGGCAGTGGTGCAATTTCAAGCTTGTGGAACCCAAAGCAAAATCTCCAACAGGATCCCAACTATCACAAGACATGCCTTGATCACACACATCCTCAAAAAATCCTCCCTCGATCCAGTTTCTGTTTCCAACTACTGCCCCATATCTCTTCTCCCATTTATCTCAAAACTACTTGAACAACACGTCCATTCTGAACTGTCCTCCCACCTCTCCTCCTGCTCCTTCTTTGACCGCCTACAATCTGGCTTCCATTCCCATCATTCCACTGAAACAGCCCTAACCAAAGTCACTACCGACCTACTGACCACCAAGAGCAAGTGACACTGCTCCATCCTCATCCTCCTTTACCTATCTGCCGCCTTCGACACCGTTGACCATTCCCTCTTACTTCAGATTCTGGAATCTCTAGGCATCACTGACCTAGCCCTCTCCTGGATCTCTTATTATCTAACTGACCGGACCTTCACTGTCACCCACTCCCATAACACCTCTTCGCCCTACTCCCTATCCATCGGTGTCCCACAAGGCTCGGTTCTGGGAATCCTACTCTTTTCCATTTACACTCTCGGCCTAGGATAACTCATTGAGTCTCACAGCCTTCAGTATCATCTCTATACTGACGACACCCAGATTTATCTATCTGGGCCTGACATCACCTCCCTACTATCCAATATTCCACATTGCCTGTCCGCCACCTCCTCCTTCTTCTCTGCTCGCTTCCTCAAACTGAACATGGACAAAACTGAGTTCATAGTCTTCCCCCCAAATTGCTCTCCCCCTCTACTAGACATATCCATCAATGTCAACGAATGCTCACTCTCCACAGTCCCCCATGCCAAATGCCTTGGGGTAATTCTTGACTCCTATGTATCTTTGAAGCCTCACATCCAAACCCTCGCCACCTCCTGCCGACTCCAGCAAAAAATTGCTCAAAAACATTTCCTGGATCCGCACTTTCCTTGACCATGACGCGGCTAAAACACTTGTTCATGCTCCCATAATTTCCCACCTTGACTACTGCAACCTCCTACTAACCGGCCTCTCCGCTACCTCCCTCGCACCTCTCCTATCCTAAACTCCGCTGCCCGACTCATTCATCTGTCTTCCCGCTACTCCCCTGTCTCCCCCCTCTGCCAAGCCCTTCACTGGCTCCCCACCTCTCAGTGATCCCGCTTAAAAACCTAACCATGATGTACAAAGCCATCCACAACCTGTCCCCTCCATACATCTCTGAGATGGTCTCCTGTTACCTACCCTCATGCAACCTACACTCCTCCCAAGAACTCCTTCTGTTTTCTGCTTAAATTTCCTCCTCTCACAACTGCATACAAGACTTCCCCCGTTCATCCGCTCTCCTCTGGAATTCTCTCCCTCAACACATCAGGCACTCGCCTACCCTAGGAACCTTCAAAAAAAAACCTGAAGACCCACCTCTTCCGACAAGCCTTCAACCTGCAATGAGACTCAGTCCACCGCACTGTCTCATGTTCGGCACTGCCCCCTCCTACTGTATCCCCTCCGGTCCCTCATAGACTGTGAGCCCTCGTGGGCAGGGTCCCATCCCCTCCTGTTCGTGTTTGTCTGTACTACACGTATATATTGTACTTGTCATCGTCCACTCTCTTATCATGTAAAGCGCCATGGAATCTAATTGCGCTATATAAATAAATAAATATTAATAATTAAAGACTTCCTGTCAGCACGACTGAGTAATTTAAAGAAAATATAAATACATGGTTATAATGGAGCTGTAATACAGATTACTTTGATACCTTTGGCTAAAAAATCTTTATGGTTCTTCTTTAATCACCATTTGAAGTTTTCTGCTAATTAGATTTAGGTGTACAGGGCAGGACTGTACATTAGGCCTTCTCCTCCCTGTCTGTGATTCCCTGGCCCATCCTCCTGCCTCAGTTCTGTGAATGGATAACTGTGGGATAGAAAGCGCAATAGGGTGTTATCTGATAAAAACGGTGACAGGTAAGCTGAAATGAAACTGCTCACCTTAGAGGGTTGTGTCACACACCATCAGTATAAAAGGCTCCAAACAGCTGCTGCTGTATCCACAGGCTGAAGCAATAGTAGAAAATATTTAGGAAATATGGAATGCTGTTCAATCGACCATATACCAAGGGGATCGGTGAAGGCAAGTGGCTTTATTCAACATATTTCAAAGTGTATTTCTCACCCCTTTATCACGACAACCACCTATACAGGTTTGGAGTGAGGAATACACCATGAAACACGTTGAATAAAGCCTCTTGCATTCACTGATTTCCTTGGTATGCCGTTGTTGTACAGCAGCGCAGCCGCAATTGGATTTCTCATATTTCCTCTAATTTTTCCGGTCTCTAAATTCTACCTCTATGCTCTAGAGCTCACATATAGATGCCATCCTAGAACCACTACATTTACACCCCTGCAACAAGGGCACATATTTCTCACTGCAGTTACACTACATACATCATTTAATAACCTTCTATTCTTATTCTAATAAAAAATAATCTGTAGCAAATGTTACTATGTGTATATTCAAACATTGAGTATTTGTAGCAGATTTTTCTGCAGTAAAATCCAAATTAAAGTATATACTTGGCTGCAGTCATGCAGTCTATGCTGCCCGCGGCTTGGGAATAATGAATCACATAACAGGTTCCCTTTAAGGAATGGCTCAAGTGAAGCGTGGGCAAATCCTTAACTGTGTAGTGTAATTAGTGCTACTATTGAACTTTATGCATTATTAGCCTAGATGGTATGATTTTATTAAATGAAACATGTGAAATATTAAAACACTTAGAATCAAACAGATACTAGAAGATTATTGATGCTGATGAGCCGTCAAATTGTTGACTTTATTTCTATCAGGAATTTTCTCTTCAGCGATTTGACAGCCCGCTGGATGACCGAGTGAAAATATTGAGTTTTTCTATGTTTAACCAGTCGCACAGCTACTATCAGGAATTTACACAAATACTTCAACAGTCTTGGGAAGAGAATTGTGATCACTCCCCCTTCACTGGCCCTGCCGTGAGTACTTGCTTGGGGTCTTTAAGAATGTATGAGTAGGAGGAATGACACGTCAGGTAGAAGGGATTCTTATTATTGTGATTACAGCTAAAGTTGTGTTATTACTTACCTAAAGTTATACATAAGATTAGTAAATTGGGCCACCTTTGAAGTAGGCTGTGTCTGCTCTCTCAGCTTAGAGTCTGTCCACATATCATAATTTTTTTAGTTATATGTCATTACTCCATACTATTCCTCAACCTACTCTTCAAACCTAAAAGGGTTTTCCATCTCTTTTCTATTTTAGCAATGGCCTGACTGTGCCATCAAAATAATAATCTACACCTACTGACCTGCCGATCCCAGCCTCTCCTTTGTCCCAGTACCTGAACCCCATGCCAGTCTCCTCTACTCTTCAGGGGGGTTACTGCAGCCAAACAGTGGCCACAAGTGGGATCAATGAATCACCAGTGTGGTTACTAACTGGCTGCACCAAAAGAGAATAGGAGACCGGCATGGGACTCATGTACTGGGAAAGAGGAAATAAACCTCAATACACACTAAATATGAGGATTAAAGGGAATCTGTCACCACTTTGACTTTTGTAAACTAGTAATATAAGAGACAAAAAAAGGGGTGCAAAATTGACGAGCACCTGAGACACTATGATGGTCTGTGGTGGGTAGCAATTTCACTCACCTTGAAGTGTTGTGCGCCTCCTCACAACACCATTTAGCACTCAAGGCTTTAGACCTCCGGAACCCGCCAGGCACCGTCGCCGTCGCTCCTTGTGGTATTTGTTGTTTATTAGACCGCCTTTTTTTTGTTTATTAAACTAGTAATATAGGCATTCAGGTTATAGACTGCTGAAAATAATCATCCCTGTATGCCTCATATCACATGCCTTGTTGTGGAGAAATTATCTTTTATCAATTTATGTACATGAGCTGTTCCAGGCTATGGGGCGGATATTGCCAGGAAGATATCTCCCCCTCCAGAGATTATCATAAAAAGAAGGAGGAGTTACCAATGGAGGCAGAGTTATTTTCCAGGCAGCTTCCTCCCCATAGCCTAGAACAGCTCATTTACATTAAGTGATAAATGATGATTTATCCACAAGGCATCTGATATGAGGCAGACAGGCATGATTATCTTCAGCATTCTATAACCTGTGTATCCATATTTATAGTTTAGATAGGTCAAATGTGGTGACAAATTCTCTTTAACCTCATAAAGAATTTAAAGTGACAAAGTGCAAGAAATAATATACTTTATTTTATTTATATCTGCACAAATTAATACAGGAAATTACAGATAAAAAAGTTCCTCTTTTGTAAAGAGATGCTATTGCACATATTCTGACTGAATATACTCAGGTATTACTTAATTAATCAAGTACGGTAATTTATATGAATATTCATATAGTACCCGAAGTCAGTGCAAATATTGCCTGCACCTGCATACCATTTAGCAGCATTATGAAAACCCACCAGTATATCCCCCTGACACATGCCTCTTGAGGAAGTGACGACGAAATGTGCGTTGGGGCTGCAGGGACACAGGACCATGTATCAGTTACTTGGTATTCACTACACACTTATTTTTCATTCAATGATATTTCATTTACATGCTATGTACTATAAAATGACCACCTTGCTATATGCATATTCATATAATTATGTCTAAAAATTGAAAAATATGTATTAGTTCCAGCTCACTCTGCTGCTATTTACTCATCCACCTGGGGCTCAGATACTAGCCCCACCTTGGCCTCTCATCAAGATTAATGGAAAAAATTGGAATCCAGCTCAACAGGAATGGATTTTCTTTTTTTAGTTTTCAATCAATTAGTCACGAGTAAGACTGCTTAATGCGTTGACTGGGTCATGTCGACCATGCAATTTTTTCTTTTGTATGCATCATCTTTATTGAAAAAGAAAACAAAAATCCATTCCTGTTGAGCGGGATTCCAAATTTTTCCATTAACATTCATAGAATTAACTGGATTAATTAAATAATACCTGAGTATATTCAGCCAGCATATGTGCGATAGCATCCCTTTACATACGAGAACCTTTTATCTTGTGATGTCTTGTAATAATTAGTGCCGATATAAATCAAATAAATGATATTGTTTTTATACTGTTGTATGTGTCACTTTATCTCCTTAATGAGGCTAATCCTGGGTATTGAGATTTGATATGATCTTCTGTGACATTCTAAATATAGGAGATATCTATTATAAATGTTCCAAATGTAGCAGGAAACAGAATGAGAACAGACCCCCAGCCCTATTTAAGTGAATGGTTTATTACCATACACATAAATGTAAAGGCACCAATTTTAATGGAGTTGAAAGCAAACTATTTATTTATCTTGGAGACCAATTTAATACTTTCATCATCCTCTAATTATAGTTTTATTTCCATCTTTCATTAACCACTATATGTTCTTTATAATTATAGGTACAGAGGTGTAAAGTTAACTAGATCAGCATAGGTAGATATACAGAGAGGCTGAATAGTTCTAATACACTTATACCTTTCCCTTGTCGTTTTAGCTGTCTGCTGCGTTACTTTTTGATGCTGTTTATGGCGTTGTGAGTGCAGTGCAGGAATTAAACCGAAGTCAAGAAATTGGGGTTAAACCCCTTTCGTGTGGCTCTGCACAAATATGGCAACATGGTACCAGCCTTATGAACTACTTGAGAATGGTGAGGAAGGGTGAGGGATCCTCATTTTTCAAATGGCTTTATTATATAGTAATATAAGAAAAAAGAAGAATGTATCCATACCGGGCTCTGTTCACATGTCTTTGATCTTTGACATTTTCCATCATATACCCCTGATATATACCAACATTTTGACATACTATACACTAGGTAAACAGGACACACTCTGATAATTAGGCATAGAATTGATGTTTTCCTATTGGAGACTGCAGTTATTGTATGCCCACTTTTAGAAACATGCTGGATCCAGGCCAAAAAGTGTCAAAATTCTGAGTATGATCAATGCATTTTGCAAAAACGTCCGAGACCTTTTGATGAGCTAAAACCACCATAGAGTGTTAAGAGAGCCTTACAGCTAAATGATCTACTTAAAGGGATTGTCTAGGGGATGGAAATTATTTTTAAAAGGGCTCAAATTGATATAAAAAATAAAGGTAGTAATACTACCCACCCAACCCTGTAAATTACTCTCTTAGTCTCTCTACGTCTTGATACCATCTCGTCACACCAGGAATGACCACCAATATGATCATTGGTTGCGGTGAAGTATCAGGACATGACATTGAAGTATAGACAGGCAAGGAACGGGTGGGTACAGGGTTAGGAGCTGTAAAGCTGAGTATTACATCTTTTATTTCCTCAGCTCTGTTAAAAATATTGTAATCTCCTCTTCCCTTAATTATGATTGAATGTAATTCACATTTAGTTACTTCTTCATAAAGTGATCTTCTTCATGCCCCAAGCATGGCTTTATTAATGCACATGATCGGTGCCTGAAATTCATGACGACTTTTGACAGCTGGACTATGACTATTGTTAATTTCAGGATCCCTACTGTTTCTCTTCCTCGCCCAAATCTTTCATTCTTATTATTTCTATTCTTCTATGTTTTGTATCAGATAGTTCTCATTTCCCCACAATCCATTCTACACCTGCGTGGTTCTCAATCCCGGCCAGCTGGCCGCCCTACTGAACATTGGGGTAGGGCTATCATTACACATTCCTGCTTTCTCTTATAATCATACTACCCAAGAAATCTACTGAAGTAGGCAATATCATAGTAGTAAAACTGTGAGCATTTGGAAACAGGTGTATTGCCCTTGGCTTTCTGTTATTGTCTTTCTCTTGCACAGGTAGAGTTGGAAGGTCTTACTGGACATGTGGAATTCAATAGCAAGGGTCAAAGATCAAATTATGATCTCAAGATTCTGCAATATACTAAGACAGGATTCCAGGAGGTAAGGAATATTTTTTTTTTTATTTTTATCTAATCATTAACTCCCAATTCTTTCCAGAGACCAAAACAATGTGACTGCCATATATGTGGAGTTGTAAGGGTGAATCCTTACACCATGGGTGATCACATGTATGGCCAGTTAGCGGTTATGCACAGACTGAGATTTTTTGTGTCTGAACCCTGTAAAAAAAATACTTAAAAAATCTATTGATAGTCTCTTCCTATTTATTGCAATATAAATCCTCTTTGCTGTTTATATAAGGAGTTTTTTTAGAATTTATTTTCCACTTCAGGTTTTGAAAACGAAGTTATTAAAAAAAGTACATATTACTTCTATGAAGAAGATCTTGAAGAAAACTTTTCCAAATTAGGCACTGTTTAATGAAAAGATGTAAAAAACACTCTAGGCAAAAAAGACTTATAAAACACTCTAAAAACTCTTAAGGAGTTACTTTAAGGAAAGAGAACACCAAAGGTGCACTTCCTGAAGTGGTTTCTGAAGAGCTAACTGAAAGCTTGAAAAAATGTTATGTCTAAGGCTGGCTTCACACCACGATTTTGGAGATCCAGGGCTGTCGGTGTGAACCTCACAGCCCTGGATCCGATTTCAACCCCATAGTATCTCTATGGGGCCCAATGTGGTCGGATGGCAGTCATTTACCATCCGGTTTCATTCTATCCGAGAGGATCTGGGATAATTTGGATTTTTGTCCCGGACACAAAATCGCAGCTTGCTGCAATTTTCTATTTCTAACCGGGGCAAAAATCTGAACAAATGCGATCCTTCTGGATCCGGCGCCCCCTAACATGGGAGTCTATGGCGCCGATCTGACATAAAATCGGTCCAGCTCCTGGACGCTGGGTGCTGAGGCTCAGCGCTGGCTAGCGCTGAACTTCAGCACTGTAGAGAGCTCCCCGCTGAGATTTCAGGACCGTGGCTAGCTAGATTTTGAAGTTTCAGCAGGGACAACTCCTGAAATCTGCGATCTGCCAATTTCGGCTGAAAACAGGACCAGAGGGCATATTTGCCCTCTGGTTCTGTTCTGTCCGGGGCTGTCAGGTTCTGTCCAGCGCTTCCAGCAAAACACCGGACAGAACCTGACAGCTCAAAATCGCGGTGTGAAGTCAGCCTAAATCTAGTCTTATATTCAGTGTAGAATCTGAGCATAAACTCCATGTTTTGGGGAACTTTTATAATTTGTAGGAAGATTTGGAGAGTTTCTGCTGCAAAAAATCATTGAAAAATACTGTCTGCACATGACAGTTTTTATTTAAAAGCAATCTGTCACCCCCTTTGGACATTTTAAACTATGCCCACCAGCTTACACATTATGTAAATGGGGTTCTAGTAACCCCTGTATGTGCCCAGACTGGCCCCTCATACTGAAATATGAACTTATATTGTGCCCAGAGCTGGCCTCCTATTTAGACCGGGAGGCTGCTACTTAAACCTGATGAATGATGGGCTCGCCGCACCTCTGGGCTGCAAAACCCGCCCTGCACTTTTTAAATTTCCCATGTGAATGTAGCCTAAGGCTCCATACTGCTTTGGTTTACTTAAGTAGAGCCCTGAAGTTATAAAAGACAAGTCATATATATTGTAAAGGTAAACTATGAGCGGTCCAAACCTAGTTAGTGCCAGCACCTTCGCTGTGTGCTGGCAATAACATATAAAAGACTCTTCTCTCCTTGAGAATTGCATTATCACCAAAACCTGGGGGATAAGTCCTGAGTTACACTGCTACTTTGTGTAGTGCTGCTGATTAATTTGAAATATTAAGTGGTATCTTCAGTCCACCCAATTGTATACAATTACTTGGACTGCAGCTATAGTGACTTGAAAAAATAGTCATTCCTAACCTGTGAACCTATCCAAAAGTTTTCACCTTATACTAGTGGTCTACCTGCTTGAGAAGTTAGTTTAGGTGCATGGAAGATGATTTGGTAGGCTTGCAACTGTGACTTGCTCCTTCCATTTTTGGATGATGGATTGAACAGTGCTCTATGAGATGTTCAGAGCTTGGGCTATTTTTTTTATAACCTAAACCTGCTTTACTCCTCTCTACAACTTTATCCCTGACCTGCCTGGTGTGTTCCTAGGTTTTTCATGATGCTGTTTGATCCCTAATGTTCTCAAACAAACTTCTGAGACCTTCATCGAACAGCTGTAGTTATAATGAGAATAAATTAAACACTTATTGTATTAATTAGGTGACTTCTGGAGGTAATTGGTCACTCAGGATTTTGTTTAGGGGTATCACACTACAGCTGAATACAAATGCAAGTCATGATTTTCACATTTATATTTGTAAAAGATTTAGAAAACCATGCATCTTTTCCTTAACACTTCACAAATACTTGCTACTTTGTGATTGTATATCAAATAAAATCCCAATAAAATACATTTACGTTTGTGGGCGTAATGTGGAAAAATATGGAAAAGTTTAAGACGTAGAAATACTTTTTCAAGCCACTGTATACAGTTAAAATCAATCAGTAGAACTACAGAACGTCACAGTGTTTCTCAAGCCTAAAACGTGATGACCCATTTTGATATTTGCAATGGGATCTACGCTCTTCTGTGTCCTCCATTGCTATGAGAGGCGGCAAATATATTTTCTGGCTCATATAAAAGCTGCAAAAGAGTTAAAGCGAGAGCCTCTTCGACATGTGAAGGGATACAGCAGTGGAGTCCCGCAGAATGGCAATCTTTCTCCTAGCAGGACACATTTGATTTATGAAACTGAAAATGCATGTATACACTGCTGATTCAAAGGCGACATTAATGGAAAAATGGCTTCTCTTTCACCAAAGTTAACATTTAGAGCAGATATTGTGTGACATATTTTGAAATGTATCAAAATAATTAACTTCAATGCAAATACATCAGTTCTCATGGCTTTGATCAGAGTCGCTTGTAGTGAAGTCAATGTAACCATCTCACGGTCACAGTGGTGTGTACAGGGCTCAGCTGTGGATTATACCCCAGCGTCCTCCTTACCAGCCAAGGGAACATGAGAAATAATTGTGGCCACCATTTACCATCCATAGATCTTTGTTTGGAATCCTTAAAATATACTTACATGGATATTTTGTTTTCTGACAGATTGGACATTGGCACGTCACGAATGGCATCTCCATGGACAAAAGATATTTCTTCCAAAATGTTTCTGACAGTCTGGCTAATAAAACGCTTATAATTACTACAATTCTAGTAAGTTTCCATTGGTTATTTTATGTAATTATAACATATAGACAAAGCTTTTGCATTTCACAATAGTAATTGCATGTTGATCGGATGTATGCACCCTCATTGCATTTTAAATCCTATAAAGACATATGTTGCCCCCCCACACTATACTACTGTCCCCCATTCTGGGCCACTTCCATGCATATATCTCTATCATTCCGGGTGCCTTCCAGGTTTATATGTCCTCCATCCTTTGCCAATTCCAGCTATATATGTCCCCCATCCTGGTATATATGTCCCCCATCTTGGACCCATTCTGCTATATGTGTCCCCATCCTGATATATATGTCCCCATCCTGGCATGTATGTCCTGCACCTTGGTATATGTGTCCCCCATACTGGTATATATGTCCCTCATCCTGTTCCGGTTCTAGCTATATATATCCCCCATCTTGGCATATATGTCCCCCATCCTGTACCCATCCTACTGATTATGGCCCCATCCTGGTATAAATGTCACTCAACTTAGTATGACCCCATCCTGGTATATATGTCACCTATCCTGGTATATATAAGAAACAAAAACAGAGGGGCGCAAATCACCTGAGGAAGGTGACTGTAGACTGTCGAAACATGTTGTGGCGTATAGGGGACATCTTAATAAAGGTTTGGATGCTTTAATATAAGATTAGTAATCCTCTCCTTCTTAGCGCTCCATTAGACCGCCTTTTATTTTGGTAATATTCCTGGTATATAGGTCCCCCTTCTGGTGGGTCTCTGCACCGCAATACACCTTAGCTGAATGTGTGTTGTTGGATGCACATCCGGCTGAAGTGTGTGCTGGGGTCGGCAGCCCTCCCTCCAGCATGGGTCTGCAACTGTGATCATTACACCCCTGCTCACTGCTCCACTCCTGCTGCAACTTACCAGTATCAGGCAAAACTATTACCTTTGCAGTTAATGTAACTATACTGTATGTATGCATTTGGACATCAAAATAATTTTTGTAATTTGCTTTCTTTGAAAGTCTTGCATTGTTTGGCTTTTACAGGCTCTTTGTTTTTTTACACATTCAAATTCAATTATTGGTCAAAATTCAGATGAGAAGAGCTAAACAAAAAGACAAACTTAGAGTATGCGCACATGGCGTCTCTTTCGGGTGGATTCAGGCTACAATCTGACTGAAAAAGCACTTCATAAGTGCCCCTAAAGGAACATCGTGCACAGCGAGGTGAAAATGACTTTGCTGTGCACGTGATCTCTCTTGTGTCACTTCTATTAACGTCTTCTGGGTCTAGAAAACCTGACGTGGTTGAATGAAGTAACAAGTTCATTCTTCAGGTGTCTTCCGCTGAGAAGCTGCATGCGCTCTACACTGAGAGTATAGAGTGGATATCGGCGGCCGCAGCGTTGCTGCAAGAATGATGGCAAAGCTATTGACTTTCCTGAAGGGACTTCTCCAGGAAAACTAGTAGGCTGCATCGGTGAGGATGACACAGTCTGATGCTGAATCTCCCCAGCACAATGTGGATTGACATTATGGCCTATTTACCCGAGAATTCACCGTGTCTTAAAATAACAAACATGAAGAGACATTGCCACATATAAGTAAGACATGATACCTGTAATAATCATGCACATAACAGTGCATAATATGACACAATGTAAAGAAAACATTAGCTGAAGACAGACTGTTCCATGCAAAAAGAGCACACAAAATAGTAAAGGAGATAACAAATCTGTGTCAGCGGTAGGGGGCCTCTCCACACCTTATGCTGGTGTGTAATATTCCACATATTGTTAGGAATAATTTCAAATATAAAGTTAAAAGTTCCTGTGTAGGAAAAATCAGTACAAAAAAGTAATATTTTTATTATTTTATACAACAAATTAAATAGAAAATACACAGAAAAATCTAAAATATAATGTTATGAATTACATATTACATACAATAACCCCTACATATTGGTATACCCATCTGCATATCAATAAACCAATAATTTAACTACGTATATACATGTTTCTTAGGTCAGGAATAAACAGAGCTAAAGGGGAGGTACAAAACTATCATAGTAGGATAATTCATCAATATCAGGGGGCCAGCACTCATCGACCCCATTCATCAGCTGGTAACAGGTATCACAGGTTCTGCGGCCACCAGAAATCCACACTGTTTGGAGCCAGAACATCCCACCTCCGTACAGTAATGGCTGTTCTTGGGTTGTAAAGCTCAGCTCTGCACATTGACCTGAGCTGCAGTACCTAAGAACAGCAACTATATGGTGTATGGAGCTGTAATGTTCTGGCTCCAATCACTGTGGACTTAGAGTAGCTGGGGGTGCTGAGTGTTAGACAAATACTGATCTGATATTGGTTACCTATTGCAAGAATAAGTCATCCTGCAACCCCTTTAATTAGAAAGATTGCCCAATAAACAACATATATTATGCAAATTTGCACTTCAGTAAGGCAACCATAAGAAGACAGTTAAGTAGGTGAGGAGATTGCAGCCACTCCCTCCTCTAGGAAACATGCAAATTTGCACTTCAGTAAGGAAGTGGAATAACTCCAGTGCCACCTTTAAGTAGATCCTCAAAGTCATAGTCGCTTTCTAAAAGCTTTTTCATATGGCTAAGGGATTTGTGCCAGATCAGAACCCCAAACTACAAATGGGTTTCGGGTAACTGCCCCTCATCAGTGTAGTGTGTAGGATATTCTGATCTGGCTGTGTGAGTGGGCTAAGACAAGGTCTGGGAACTTGCTATCTACCTTATGGAAAGAAGTTTTCTTGCAACCATAAGAAGACAGTTAAGTAGGTGAGGAGATTGCAGCCTGATCTGATCTGGTACAAATTCCCTTAGTCATATTAAAAAGCTTGTTGGAAAGCGATCACGACTTTGAGGAGCTACTTAAAGGTGGCTCTGGAGTTCTTCCACTTCTTACTGAAGTGCAAATTTGCATATTTCCTAGCGGAGGGATGTGGCTGCAATCTCCTCACCTACTTAACTGTCTTCTTATGGTTGCAGGAAAACTTCTCTCCATAAGGGTTCAGACACACTCATCAGAGTTTCACTGAGGAGACTCAGGAAGGGCTGGAGCAGTGACCCTGAACGGCTTCTCCCTATCTGGACGGGGCTGTCGGCTGCTTGTGTGTTTGTGCAGCTCCAAACTCCCCGTCCAGAGAGGGAGAGGCTGTTCAGGGTCCCTGCTCCAGCCCTTTCAGAGTCTCCTCAGTGAAACTCTGATGTAACTAGGAAGTGTGTCGAAGCCCTAAGTTTAGAATATGGCACTAAATAGATAGGGATTTAGATGAAAATGACTTTGAACCACCCCTTTGAGGTTTCATGGTGAATTTATCTGTGTAAATGATGTAAGGGAATTACCTGCACAGTGCATACAGGCAAAAGTCTCATTGAGAATACCAGGTGGTACTTCATTCTTCCTATCTATTGTCGAGCCTATGATTACACTTTGCAAGTTTTAGTATTAATAAATATATTGAGCAGAAAACGTCATTCTCGCACTTGAAAATTGTCAAACAAGTTTTGAAAACCTCAGTATGTAACTTGTAGAGAATAGATTTGTAATATTATGTTTCCGTGGTTTCATGTTACTAAGCCGTTACAATCCCTAAGCCTGGCTAAGCCAAACACTTCTTTTCTTATATCTGTAAGAGCAAACATCTTGTGCAATTTCTCTCCTCCCAGAGCCATTCTTTCACTTGAACAAAAGTATAAAGATTAAAAATCATAGCCATCCAATAATCTATGCTACAGTCAAAACTAGGACGGCACAAGAGCTGGTTCCATGAGTGTTTGGCGGAGCTGCTGATCTCCAAAGGATCATGAGAGAGGGTGGTGTCACTCGCCGTCAGTAGTTCCGTATTTAGGCAGTTGCCCACGCTTCTTTAAGTGCTGCAGAGCAAGCCGAACACTTGCAGCAATTATCTATTAAGGAGTCTGAGAAACAAAAATGAACATTTGAAAAGTACAGTATTCACTGACTGACAAGGGCTTTATATCTATTGAAAGCACTAACAAATTATCTATCAAAACTGCAGATTTTGTAGGTTGGTAGATTTACTGTAAAAGCAGCAGATTAAAGTCTCATTAACAAGTCAGTGACCTGTGCGCAAAGTCTGATAAACACTGCTTAGAACCTGCATGGTCCTCCATACATAGCCACACTGCCTCATCGTAGTTCTATACAGGACCCATTTGGTGATGGATGTACTCAGATGTTCTTCTCTAGAAATAATGTTTTCTTAATTTTCATACCTACAACATGGCACAATTTTAGATGCAATGCACATGTATGGAACACCTGTTGAGGGGACGGCTGAATGGGGCCTTGTTAGTCATGGTGAGGCAGGGTCTTGGCCACAGAGCAGCTCTGGTTGTGCAGTACTCACCCTGGTCAGCTCCCCAGTGCAAGACTTCAGAGTCGCCTTCAGTGAGGTCCAATGCAGAATAAGAGTCTATTAAGTCCTGCAACTTTTTTTGCTAAAAACGCTTGTGAAACACAGGCACACAGCTTGAACATTACTTGTTTAGGGATATCCCAATTACAGATTTTAGTGCAGACTGCTCTACCATTCCGGTACTTTTGAGCTCTTGCAACAAATGGTATCCGCTGCAAATTAATTTAGTATCTACTGGCTCCAGCTCAATTCTCCTGTGGGGATCCACTCCAGTGGAACAGTTAAGGCCACCTTTTATGCCCAGCACTATGTAGACCACTCTTTCTTGCTGAAGGTCACGACAACTGTACCTAGTGGGATCAGTCACTTCCGGTCGCTATGTTCAACTTCTAGGATGATCCAAAGGGTCTTGTAAATTCAAAAATGGGCCTACCCTTTCAGTAGCTTCTTCTTTCTCTTCTCTTTTGGGGACTCTTCTTCTGTTCTATACTGTAAGCCTTTTGTAGACTGGGCCCCACCTAGAGTATCTACAACTATTAGTAACTAGATGTTGGCCTGATTCTAACGCATCGGGTATTCTAGATATTTTGTAAACAGGAGTGAACTGCGTCACTTTGTGACTGACAGACAGCATTGTAAACAGGAGTTGAACTGCGTCACTACTATGACTGACAGCCTTGTAAACAGGAGTGAACTGCGTCACACTATATGACAGCTAGTAAACAGCAGAGAAGTGCGTCACACTATGAACAGCAGTTCAACTTGCGCGCCAATTTTACCAAGCGTTGCTCCGCTTCGCTGATTGGTCGCTGCCAGCCGCAGCTGACCAATCAGCGCACTTGTCGCGTGTTTTAAAATACGCTTCTCCAATTGGTCGCCGCGGCCGCGGCGACCAATCAGTAAAGCGGCTCGGCTTGGTGGGAAATTGAATCCCTCGGCGTGGGATTCAAAACCCTACCAAGCATGCTCCGCTTCGCTGATTGGTTGCCATGGCGCGGCGACCAATCAGCGAAGCTGTTTTAAAGCGGAAAACGGCTTGGCAGGGATTTTGAATCCCACGCCGCTGATTGGTCACCGTGAGAGCGGCGACCAATCAGCGGCGTGGGATTCATATTCCCGCTAAGCGGCGCACTTCACTGTAACTGTACCAAATATATTGTATATGATGAAGACCAAATATAAGGGTCGAAACGTTACACATTTTCTGGATACCTGTACAATAACTCCTTATGTTCATTTTGGAGTGTTAAGTTCTTCTTAATTACTTGTTAGTGAGGTCACAAAGCACCCACTGACTTGTGGAGACCAGTGGAGGATAACACTGCGGGCACCAGTTTAAGCACTCAAACACAGTGAAACCAAGGTGCATTGCTCCCTAGAATGTGAATATGCAGATGAAGTCCATGGGGCCTCGGTTAAGAGTCTACAAATGGACACAGCCAGTTATCCACAGGAAGGACCTGCCCAGGGTATTAGTAGCCTTAAGTCACTATCCAGCCCTTGCGAGCTTGAAGATATAGCCAGGGTTTACATGGACTAGGTATCCAACCACAGACAGCTGTTACGGGGTTGTTGCCCCTCATCAGTGTGGCGCAGGATTCTGGCTGCGGTGGAGCAATGCTTGATAGACAGACATCACAAAGCACCCACTGACCTTGTGGAGACCAGTGGAGGATAACACTGTGTGCACCAGTTAAAGCACTCAACACCGTGAAACCAAGGTGCATTGCTCCCTAGAATTTGAATGCAGATGAAGTCCATGGAGCCTTGGTTAGAGTCTACAACATGGCACACAGCAGTATCCCTCAGGGAAGGACCTAGCCCAGTGTATTAGTAGCCCTTAAGTCACTATCAGCCCTTGCGAGCTTGAAGATTGGTTAGGTGTTACCATGGACTAGTATCCAACCACAGACAGCTGTTTCGGGGTTGTTGACCCTCATCAGTGTGGCGCAGGATTCTGCTGGTGGGACAATGCTTGATAGACAGACATCACAAAGCACCCACTGACCTTGTGGAGACCAGTGGAGGATAACACTGCGGGCACCAGTTAAAGCACTCAAACACAGTGAAACCCAAGGTGCATTGCTCCTAGAATTTGAATATGCAGATGAAGTCCATGGAGCCTCGGTTAAGAGTCTACAACATGGACACCAGCCAGTTATCCCACCAGGGAAGGACCTAGCCTAGGGTATTAGTAGCTCTTAAGTCACTATCCAGCCCTTGCGAGCTTAAAGATATGGCCAGGGGTTTACCATGGACTAGGTATCCAACCACAGACAGCTGTTTCGGGGTTGTTGCCCCTCATCAGTGTGGGCAGGATTCTGGCTGGGTGGGAGCAATGCTTGATAGACAGTTAGTGAGGTATATGGTCTTTTTGTATACCATTTGTTTGGGCATGCATATGTAATACAATAATGAAACCTACATTAATCAATATGCATGCCTCCACATGAAATCAGAAGCATATAGAAATACAGCTTGGCCTCACGCATTTCTAAAGGTGCTTCTCAAATCAGTTATATACCCTAAAAAAGACTAGAGATTTTGCATGTTCAGTTGACTTGACTTCAGTCAGCGAAGGATCCTTATGTTGATCTATGTTCCGTTTGGGAGGTCTGTTATGGAGAGTGTTATACACATACTGAAATGGACCTGCATTATGGCCTCTAAAGTACAAGCCATTTATCACATTTTCTCCCCTCATGAGAGCTAGGGGGCTAAAAATACAGCGAATAAATACAAATAAAGATTTTATTTGCCACGATCATGGAACTTACCCTTCTCTGGAGCATTAGCTATAAATCAAGTGGACACCATTATTTATTATTCATCACAAAATGCATTCTGTGGCTTTATGTGCTATCTGTAAGTACACGTCTTTAGAAGCAGCAAGCACACACTTTATCTATTTGACAGATATGGGTTTTATAGTTTTTATACTATACTTTACTTCTGAAACTGGCTGTATTATCTTCTGCTCAGTGTCTAGCATCAACATTAGATCATTCCGTGAAATCAGACTTCAACTTCCCATTACAGATGGCAGTACTAACTGCAGTAAAATTCCCTCCATACGTTTTCCTGCATAGTGGTATTTATCGCAGAATTCAACTTTCAGAAAAACCATTAAGCACTTATTCGGACATTGTAGTAGAATGAACGGTTCTACTTGTGATGTGGGAATCTGTGTTCCAAGCAAAAAATATCGTCAACACAGGTGATTTAAATAAAAAGAAAATGTTTTAAAGTTTAACCGCCAATTACATCTTTATTTTATAATAATGTAGAGCAAGTCATTTTAATAATCTTGTAAATATATTTATATTTAATATATATAAATGCAATCTGGAAGAAAACCTTTCAAAAACCTTGCAGAAGATGTCCCCACTAGGCTGTTTCTAAGGCTGGAGACACACTGTCATGCATCAAACATGGAGTGTGTTTGATGCATGACAGTGATGCGAGTGTTGTGCGTGTTTGCAGGGTGTATGGTGCGAGTGTGGTACGTGTGGGTGAGTGTGCATGGCTGTATGCATGTGAGTGTGCTGCGAGTATGCCGCGTGAGTGTGTGTTTGGTGCATGTCAGTGTGATGCTGTCCCTGGTCCTGAAGCAAACTTCATGACCGTGGACAGCATTTGCCGGTGAATTTTACTCCTGTCAAAGCCGCATTTTGAATTTCCCAATTTCCTGGTACAGTAACTAATCATGTTGCACCGCTGTGACAGTTTAAAAATCCCAGAAGATATAAAGGGAGACAAACAAGGCGCAAATAGTGCCCTATCACTGACGTTTCGTGAAAGGTGCGTATGAAAATACAGGTGCACTAACCTGTACCAGTTGTGATCCCCACAACTGGTTAGTAGGCGTTTTGCATATGACAGCTGCTGCTGGACCTCCACCACCACTTCGCACCCTGAGGAAGGTGCCAAGAGGGGCGCCGAAACGCGTTGGTGGAAGTGGAATAAAGGAACCGCCACATCACCCCTAGGACTCCTGTCTTTTTTGGGGGACCAACTGAAGCATCCAGGGATAATCACCCGGTGATAGCAGCGCGGACCGTGGACACCTATATCCTGATACCAGTTTAAAAATCCCGGGATTTAGCAGCATCTTTTTGACATGTAGACTTTGCATATATATTTTCTATTATATTACTTTAAGATTAATATTTCACTGTCTGTGGACACAATATTTCTTACCAGCTCCTAGACATAATGTTTTGCATTGCCCGGTGATACTATGATCTGCTCTTCTTTAATTTCTGTCTTTTGCTCTTTGTGATTTACATTTTTTTGTGATTATAAATAATAAAAAGTTACCGTATATACTCGTGTATAAGCCGACCCGTGTATAAGCCGACCCCCCTACTTTTGCCCCAAAACCTGGGAAAATCTATTGACTCGCGTATAAGCCGAGGGTGGACTCCAGCACAGGTATACAACCCCCAGCAGTGAGGTATACAGCAGCCTCCCCAGTGGTAGTATACAGCAGCCTCCCCAGTGGTAGTATACAGCAGCAGCCCCAGTGGTAGTATACAGCAGCCCCAGAGGTATATGCAGCCCCAGAGGTATATGCAGCCCCAGAGGTGTATACAGCAGCCCCAATATACAGCAGCCCCAGTGGTATTGCAGCCCCAGTGGTATTGCAGCCCCTATATACAGCAGCCCCAGTGGTATTGCAGCCCCTATATACAGCAGCCCCAGTGGTATTGCAGCCCCAGTGGTGTATACAGCAGCCCCTATATACAGCAGCCCCAGTGGTATTGCAGCCCCTATATACAGCAGCCCCAGTGGTATTGCAGCCCCAGTGGTATTGCAGCCCCTATATACAGCAGCCCCAGTGGTATTGCAGCCCCTATATACAGCAGCCCCAGTGGTATTGCAGCCCCAGTGGTATTGCAGCCCCTATATACAGCAGCCCCAGTGGTATTGCAGCCCCTATATACAGCAGCCCCAGTGGTATTGCAGCCCCAGTGGTGTATACAGCAGCCCCTATATACAGCAGCCCCAGTGGTATTGCAGCCCCTATATACAGCAGCCCCAGTGGTATTGCAGCCCCAGTGGTATTGCAGCCCCTATATACAGCAGCCCCAGTGGTATTGCAGCCCCAGTAATGCAGGGCCCCTATATACAGCAACCCCAGTGGTATTGCAGCCCCTATATACAGCAGCCCCAGTGGTATTGCAGCCCCAGTGGTATTGCAGCCCCTATATACAGCAGCCCCAGTGGTATTGCAGCCCCAGTGGTGTATACAGCAGCCCCTATATACAGCAGCCCCAGTGGTATTGCAGCCCCAGTAATGCAGGGCCCCTATATACAGCAGTCCCAGTGGTAGTATACAGGCAGCCTCAGTAATGCAGGGCCCCCCCCTCATGCTCCGGTCTCCTGTAAAGCAAGTTATACTTATCAGTGCCCGCTGCCGTCCGCGCCCGCCGCTGCCGACATCCCGATCCTCCGTCTTCATGCATCTTCTTCCTGTTTCCTGTGCGCGTCGCCGGTAATGACGTCACTGCCTGCGACGCGCACAGAGCAGGAAGAAGATGAATGAAGATGGAGGATCGCATGTCGGCAGCGGCGGGCGCGGACGGCAGTGGGCACTGATAAGTATAACTTGCTTTACAGGTGACCGGAGCATGAGGGGGGGGCCCTGCATTACTGGGGATGCGGGGGCTGCTGTATACCGCTGTATACAGCAGCCCCCGCACTGACTCGCGTATAAGCCGAGGGGGGTACTTTTCAGCCCAATTTTTGGGCTGAAAAACTCGGCTTATACGCGAGTATATACGGTAACCTTTTTCTTTGGCTTTTTTTATTCCAATTACTTTGGGCTATATAGTGAGACTGGACAGGGTGCATCATTTCACTCAAAATTCTTTATGAGGAAAAAAAGGATTGGTACCGTGTTAGCCAGTTGAAATAAGATTGATTACTCTCAGTGGGAGAAACAAAATAATAATCTTGTAGTTGTGATACCTTTTAATGGCTAACAAAAATAAAATAAGTGATGTTACAAGGTAAGCTTTTGAGACTGCTTATGTCTCTTCTTCAGGCATGGTATAACCTTGCCTGATACAATGCCTGATGAAGAGACATAAGCATCTGGAAAGCTTGCTGCTTTGTAACATCAATTATTTTATTTTTATTAGCCATTAAAAGGTATCACAACTACAAAATTATTACTCAAAATTCTGGCTCACAGACTCTGGGCTTTTGCACATTCTCAGTTAACACATGAAAAACATAAACAATAATTCGTTTTCAAGGACCTGCTTCCATTAGAATCTCAAATACATCAAGATGTCTGTTTCTCTGTGTTCCATCTTATCCAGAAAACAATATCTTAAGGTCACTTTACACGCTAGGATATAGGTGAACGATATCGTTAGCTATGTCACGTGACCGAGATCCTTCCAACATCATTGGTGCGTTGTCACACACAAGGATATCGTTAACGATCCTAAATTTGGCAATGCCCCAGCGATGCGGAGAAGAATGTATGAACGATGTTAAATAGCGGCAGGAATAGGAGAAATATGAACGACATCGTTCTAAAAGGTGTCACACTGAACGATGTTGGTGCTTCACAGATCCTTAATTGGACGACGAATGATAGATTTGAGGTCCGGATCTCAAATTTTTGATGAACGTTCCAACGATTTTTTCATCCTACATCGTTAGTTTACACGCAACGACGCACTAACGATATTGTTAGAACGTTCATAAATCCATGACATTTCAACGATATCGTTAACGAGATCCCAGCGTGTGAAGCGGCCTTTACACTTAGTACCTTCTTCATTTATTTTGCTTCCATCAGCAAGATAGATTATTTTCTTTATTTATAAAAAAGCATCTAAAAACTTGCCATGTGATCTGTTCCTCTGGAGTTGATGCACTAAACCTTGTAATGTCTGATATTTGTCACTTTAAATGTGCCATTTCAATTATCTACCCATGGATCAGATTGCAGCTTTGACCTTTTGTTTAGTTCCTTTTGGATTTTTTTTTGTTGTTCTGCTTTCCACATATTAAACTCCTTCTTTAAGTCTCCTTTTGTGGTATCTGTTTCCTTCTTGTGTGACCTTGTATCCATCCCTGTAAGAGTAATTCCACTGTCACCTTCTATAGTGTCCTACACAAGCTCCTTTCTTCTGTGGAATCAATCTCTTAGACATGTGGTCTTTACAAATTCTTATGTCAGCCCTGTCTCTTATCTCATCTCTAGTGCTTTAACCAGTACACTGTACGAGTCAGGTAAACCGCATACCAGTATTGCTGCAGATACAAAGGTGTGAAAAAGTATTTGCCCCCTTCCTGATTTCTTATTTTTTATTCTTTTGCAAGTTTGATAAACTTAAATGTTTCAGATCGACAAACAAATTTAAATATGTGCCATATAACACAAGTAAAGACAAAATGCAGTTTATAAATGAAGGTGTTTATTATTACGGGGAAAAGATCTAAACCTACAAGGCCCTGAGTGAAAAAAAACGTATCGTACAATAGACTTCATAAAGTTCAATTTCCCTAGTCTCACCTAGGCCTTATTACTGCCATATCTGTTCTTAATCACGAAATTGTTGAAATAGGACCTGCCTGACAAAGGGAAGTAAATCAAAAGATTCACAACAGCTAGACATCATGCTGCAATCCAAGGAAATTGAAGAACAAATGAAAAACAAAGTAATTGAGATCTATCAGACTAGAGAAGGTTACAAAGCCATTTCTAAAGTTTTGGGACTTCAGCAAACCTCAGTGAGAGGCATCATCCACAAATGGCGAAAACATGGAACAGTGATGAACCTCCCCAGGAGTGGCCAGCCAACACAAATTACACCAGGAGCACACTGACAACTCATTCGAGAGGTCACAAAAGACCCAACAAAATCAAAAGATCTGCAGATCTCATTTGCCTCAGTTAAGGTCAGCGTTCATGACTCCACCATGAGAAAGAGATTTGGCCAAAATGTCCTGCATGGCAGAGTTCCAAGACAAAAGTCCCTACTAAGTAAACAGAACATAAAGGCTCATCTCAGTTTTGCTAGAAAACATCTTGATGGTCTCCAAGAGTTTTGAGAGAATACTCTGGACTGACAAGACAAAAGGTGAACTTTTTGGAAGGTGTATATCCCATTACATCTGGATTAGAAGTAACAGTATTTCAGAAAAGGAACATCATACCAACAGTAAAATATAGTGGTGATAGTGTGATGGTCTGGGGCTGTTTTGCTGCTTAAGAACCTGAAAGACACGATATGGTAAATGGAACCATGAACTGTGCTGTCTACTAAAAAATCCTGAAGGAGAATGTCCGGCCATCTGTTGATGACTTCAAGCTGAAGCGCACTTGGGTTATACAGCAGGACAGTGATCCAAAACACACCAGCTATTCAACTCAGAAAGGTTTAAGAAAAGCAAAATCAAGACTTTGGAGTGACCAAGTGACAACTTATTTTAATTTTGTTAGCCATTAAAAGGTATCAAAACTACAAGATTATTATCTTGTTTCTCCCACTGAGAGCAATCAAGTGAAAGTCTTAACCTTAATTCGATTAAGATGTTGTGGTATGACCCTAAAAAGGCAGTTCATGCTCAGAAATCTTCCAATGTGGCTGAATTACAACAATTCTGCAAAGATGGCCAAAATGTCTCCAGAGTGCTGTAAGAGACTCATTGCCAGTGAGTCACCCACTGGAGCCATGGGGTACTCGGAAATGGGCCATTTCGACGTCATCTGGGCTGGCTGGGTGGTCACGTTGACGTGACCCAGCTTCGTGATCCCAGGCGGTCAATAAAAAGGGGAATAGAAAAATAAAATTAAATAGTTTTTGGTAAAAGAATAAATTGTGACGCCACCCATAGTGTGTGGCTATATGGGACCACCGCTGCAGTCGGGACTGCTGGGGATGATAATGAATGCAGCGAGATAATGAGCCCTCTATGAGTGGGGCTGATCCCCATGGCTTCCAAGTATGTGGTGTAAGTGTAAAGTCCCCGGTACCTTCAGGCGGCATCCACAGTCTCGACACCATCGCAGTTTCCTTCCTGCAGGCAAACAGAGTCCACACGGTACTGGGCTTTACCGGGCTTTTACTCACAACTTAAGCAGTACAGTTCAGTTACTTCAAAATTCTTTCACAGCAGTTGTAGCGGACCTGGGCTCTAACAGCAGCTGGGATAGCTTGTCTGCGGCACTCCCTCTCTATGTACCTCTCGGGCCCTCCCGTTCTCCCCTCCGTATGCGAGTTACAGTCCGGCTGTCATGGGCTGTCAGTGTTCTACCCTCTGGGTCACTAGCCATAGTTTGACGGCTTTTCCTTCACTGCATTGGAGGTTGGGTCTCAGGACGTAAAGACCCCACACTCTGCCGGAGGTCCTGTGGTTGGGGCCTAAAGCTACCCGGCCACATCTGCAAAGTATTAATCGCTCTCCACTGCTTGAGGAAGATAGCTGGTCTATCGAAACGCGTCGCATGAGGAGAGTGCATTAGTTTATTAAAGGTGTGTATTACAATTAACAATTGGTGCCCTAGCACTTCTTAAAACAGTGGCTAGCTTTTATATGAACATCTACAGTGCCGACCCTCTAGTTCTGGCCCAGCCACCAGTGTTCCAGGTAGTCGGGTCCACCTGGCTCCTTCAGTATTTCCTCGGTTTCAGCTTGGGTCTCCGGCCGGCCATCAGCAGTGCAGGCTGCCGGGCCCTGCTATTCTCAGCTTGGTCTTAGTCACTGATTAGCTGATGGGTGTCTCTGCTTAGACGTTCAGTTCTCTCCTAACAAACCCTTCAAGAACCACACACTCTAACTTAGTGTTCCTGGGTTTTACTCCAGTTCTTCCACCCTTTCCCGGGTTCTGTTCTACATTCCACCCTCCACTTAGCTCCTCCCGCAATCCCTTGCCCAACATGAAGTGGCTTGGGCTTAGGATCGGAGTGTGTGTGTGGGGTGTTGGTGTGAAGTGACCGATTTACCAATCCCAGCTGCTATGCTCTGTTGTGGTCACCTTCCCTCAGGGGCACCACACCAGTTATCGCAAACACTTGATTGCAGTTGTTGCTACTAAAGGCGGCCCAACCAGTTATTAGGTTTATGGTGCAATCACTTTTCACACATAGTCCTGTAGATTTGGATTCATTCTTCCCTTATTAATAAAGACCTTCATTTATAAACTGCATTTTGTGTTTACCTGTGTTATCTTTATCTAATATTTGTATTAGTTTGATGATCTGAAACATTTAAGTGTGACAAACATGCAAAAGAATGAGAAATCAGACAGTGGCAAACACTTTATCACACCACTGTACTGTATGTGGTCACTTCCAGCAATACATTTTTGTGCTCCTGTACCAGAAATATTTGGACAGTGACTGACTCTTCGTGTTTTGGACTCTTATGACTATATTTTTCATTCAAAAATTAAACAACTGAACTATCCTGTGAACGTTTTAGAAATTGCAACAATGTTTCTGCAAAGCCTCCTCATTTTAGGAGCGCAAAAGTAAATGGACAGATTTACTTTACCATAAGTAACATGTTCATGTTTTAATACTTTGTAGAGAACCCTTTGCAGGTAATGACTGCCTGAAGTCTGGAAGCCATGGTTGTCACCAAACGCTGGGTTTCCTCCTTTGTGATGCTTGGCCGGCCTTTAATGCAGCTGACTCAAATTGTTGCTTGTTTGTGGGTCTTCCTGCCTTAAATCAGTTAACCTTTTATTTCATAAATCAATAGTACACATGAAAATAAACTACTTTGTAATATATCTTTAATAAATCTGAAAAGACAAAAGGGCACATATGCCATCTTACCTGGTATAAGTTGGGTAGCCAAAAAGTATGAAAGGGAACCTGTCACCTCAATTTAAGCCCCTACACTATCACTAGCTGTCCCTACACGTTCCTAGCTGCTCCCTATCTATACTTCAGTGAGCTAAAGGGGCCCTATAAAACTGGAGAAAAATAACTTATGACTTACAGAAGTCCCTGAGGCTGGGGACTGGAAAGGCGGCCCACGCTCCATTCTCCCCTCCTCGATCCGGGAGCACACGCCGCTCTGGGCGGCATTATTCTTTATTCATCGCCACCTCTTTTATTTGGAATCTCCCGCCCTCTGTACAGCTAGTATGCACCGGCCGCTACGTCACATCCAGCACGGTGCATTATAGGGCCGATCATGTTATTAGCCCCAGTGCATTATGGGCCTTATCACGTGATCGGCCCGGCTTCATCAAGCGCATTGCATCGGCCCCATAATGCACCGTGCTGGATGTGACGTAGCGGCCGATGCATACTAGCTGTACAGAGGGCGGGAGGTTCCAAATAGAGGAAACGGTGATGAATAAAAAAATAATGCCGCCCAGCGGGGCGTGCGCTGCCAGATCGAGGAGGGGCAGAATGCAGCCTGGGGCCGCCTTTCCAGTCCCCTGGCTCAGGGACTTCTGTAAGTCATAAGTTATTTTTCTCCAGTTTTAAAGGGTCTCTTTAGCTCACAGAGGTAGATAGATAGGGAGCAGCTAGGAGGGTATAGGGATAGCTAGTGATAGTGTGGGGCAGAGGTCCCCAACTCCAGTCCTCGAGGGCCGCCAACAGTGCAGGTTTTCAGGATTTCCTTAGTATTGCACAGGTGCTAATGTGATCATCTGCACAGGTAATGATTCCAAGCCCTGTGCAATACTAAGGAAATCCTGAAAACCTGCACTGTTGGCGGCCCTTGAGGCCTGGATTCGGGGACCTCTGGTATAGGGGCTTAAATCAAGGTGACAGGTTCCCTTTAACTATTCAGCTCATGAAGTTGTAATAAGTCACAACTACCAGTGCATCTTAATGAATTAGAATATTATCAAAAATCAGTATCATATTTCCATTTTTCAGGACGTTTCTGGGAGCCCTAAAATACATTAACTAATAAATCAATATTATATTCACCCTTTGATGTCTTGTGGAATATGGCAGGACAATTTTTAACCCTTCATCATCCCTACTTTAATTTTCTGAGATAATGACCTTTGCCTTTTCAGTGGCTGTAAACCATAATCATCAACATTAACAGAAATAAACACTTGAAATAGATTACTCTGCTTGTAATGACTATATAATATATGTGTTTCTGTTTTTGGATTGAAATACTGAAAAAAATAACTTTTTGATGATATTATAATTCATTGAGATACACTAGTACTAGAATTGCGTGTGGAATACAATTCCTCCACTGCTGCAATCCCCACGTGTATAGGGTCAATAGTAGGTAACAAGAGAAGGGATTTTATTCATATATGGCAGCTATCTGTAGGGTGAAAGACAGCTCAGCCGTCCAATCAGGGCCAATCAGGGCCAATCACGGCTGAGGTGTGCAAGGTTTCATCCATATGTCTCTTCTTTGGAGTGATCACCTTGCAGTTTAGGCTGACTTCACACCACGTTTTCTTGGATCCTGTTCAGTCCGTTTTGAAAAGGACAGAACAGGATCCTGTTTTGCCTCCCATGTATCCCTATGGTGCCGGATTGGCCATAAATGACCATCCAATTCTGCCAGTTCAGTCCCGGATTCGTTTCTGTCCTGTTTTTCCCGGCCCCAAAATCGGAGACTACTCCGATTTTGGGCTCCGGTGAAAAAACTGGACCAAACCAGACAAACGAATCCAGGCAACCCGGCACACTTAATATGGGGATCTATGAGCGTCGGAAAAAACAGGATCGTTTCTTGGATCCAGTTTTAGTGTACTGAGCATGCTCAGTAAGCTAAAACTGCTCTGTTCCCATAATTTCACTTTAGCAGTGTATTTACATACACTGCTAAAGTGAAATTAAGGAAAGGAATGATTAAAAAAATAATGCTAACCTCTTCGCTGAGTGTCCCGCGATGCGATGTGTCCACCTCCGATGGCTGCAGTATCGTAATCAGCTGACCGGGAAGGGGCGGGAACCCGATCAGCTGATGTGTCACATGACAGCATCAGCTGAGTGGTTTAAATTGTCCCCCAAAACCAATTGGCGGGTGGGTGATTTAAAAGGCTCAGCTGATGGTGTCATGTGACACATCAGCTGATCGGGTTTCCTGGTCAGCTGATTAAGGTCCTTGCAGCCATCGGATGTGGACGCCTCCCATCACGGGACACTCGGCAGAGAGGTGAGCATTTTTTATTTTTATTTTTAACCATTCCTATCCTTGTAGATACACTGCTAAAGTGAAAGTAACAGCGCTGACACCACTTGCCTGTCTCGGCTCCCCCCAGCTCTTTCTGTGTCCCTCAAAATCCCTGATCCGGACACAATAATGGCATCTGGAGTTACAATCCGGACCTGTCTGTTCCTGTCCGTGTGGTCCTGCAAAAAACAGGATCCCCACGGACAGAAACAAAACCGTGGTGTGAAGCTGGCCTTATTATTATAATAGATATAATATATTATTATAGATGCCTCTCTCTGCCTTCAATTACTGCGAGCTTTAGCTCAATGGAGTCTGAGTGCCTGTTGTTCCTGTGCTCAGTCTGATCTATTATTTACCCGACCTTGGACCTTGCTTCTGACAATCCATTTTCCCAGCTCCTTTGTCTTGATCCTCCACTTTCCTGCAATTTTAAACCTTGGACCATGACCTGACTATGCCTTTATTGTATAAACAGAGGTGGACCCCATCAGCATTGCATTTAGATTGCACTCACCAGCAGGGAGATGTTAATACAGAAAAAACCCACACTGATGAGGAAAGCATATATTCACATATTAATATGCAAAAATGGAGGATGAATGGATATTACGTGCATAGTATTAAAAATTGTATTCGGTGTAACAAAAATATTGAAAATAGAAAATTACAAAAAACACGTACAGTATGACTGTGAAGCAAACAAAACACATTATATATACACAGTGGGTAAAAAAGTAGCATATTCAATCAGATGAGATTTGTGTAATTTATTATTAAAGACACTTCAGCCACATATACTGTAAATAAGGAATGCATCTATATAGATCATTGATAGGTGGCTTTTGTGGCAGTGCCAATGATACTTCAATTAATAAAACTCCAGTAGATGTAATAATAAACTATAAGAAGGTAAATCAAAAGGAAGGATTGAATAATTGTTTATCTAGATATAAACCATACCTAGGGACAGGGGCGTAACTACAACAGGTGCAGGGATTGCAATCGCACCCGGGCCCTGGAGTCTAGGGGAGCCCAAAAGTCCCTTTTGCCTATAGAAAAAGTCTATAGCCATTAAAGATTTGCAATAATTGTGGGCCCTTTTGGAGCTTTCACATCAGGGCTCATGAGATTCAAGTTACGCCACTGCCTGGGGTCCCAAATAACCATACCCAAAAACAATAGTAGCACCTAGGATGTATCAATCAGAGACATTGTGTGGGCACAGTATGTCTACTGGAAAAGTAAATGATACTAATCCTAATGAGGCTCAAATTACCTTATCTGGAGGGCTATGATGACTGGAACAGAGGGACCCCCAGGCTGAAAAGACTCAACACCCGTTGTGAGTACTTATCTGCTCGCTTTGTTTATTGCTAGCTCACCTGGTATCTGACTCAGCGTTCTGTGGCGGGGAATCGCCATGTGAACGCAGCCTCTGTAAGTCCCTATGTTTGTAATAGGGACGCACGGTGCTGCGCTTGACTGCGCATGACCGTGTGCTCACATTAATTTGCCTATGTGATTTGTAAGCATGCGCATGCTTGCATACAAATCATACATTGTCGTCCGCACCAGGAACGCGACATGTCGCGTTCAGGGTGCGGACAAGAGTGTGTGATTTGTACGCAAGCATGCGCATGCGTACAAATCACATAGGCAAATGAATGTGAGCGCACAGTCATGCACAGTCAAGCGCAGCACCGTGCGTCCCTATTATAAACATAGGGACTTGCGGAGGCTGCGCTCACAAGGCGGTTCCCCTCCGCAGAATGCTGCGGAGGGGAATCGCAAATGTGAAGCCAGCTTACCTCTTGACTACCCAGCCTCACAACTAGCCTGTGAATAGTGACTAGGGTCACATTATGATTGGCCCAACAATTTTTTCTTCCCACCAGTATGAATCATACACTGCACAATCAGGTAATGAATCTGACCCAAGTGGATCACGATGTGGCCAGGAAGTACCAGAGGCTAGAGACAATGCAATCCCAGTTGCAGGGTTAGTTACGTAGTACGATGAGTGCCTCCCAAAGCCCAGCAGCAACTTTGAAGTCTGTATCTTCTGATGAGCAGTTGGTCTCTCCAGAACCAGTAATGGCCCTCCCTAACAAAATCTTTTGGGAGAAAACCAAGGTATGAGTGTTAAGGGAAATGGGAAGGTAACGTATGGATGGGAAAAATGGGAAGGGACAGTATGGGACAAAAGTGAGAGGGGACAGTATATGGGGAAAGTTCAATGGGACATTATGGTGGAAGAAAAGTGTAATTGGGCAGTTTTGGGAGAAAAATGTGAAGGAGTATGAAGGGGCATCATAGGAGAAGTATAGGGGAAAGTGTGAGGGATACATATGGGGTGAGTGTAAAAGGACAGTACAGGGGAGGTTTGAGGGGACAATGTTGGGTGAAATATGTGTGAGAGCACAGTATTGCGTGAGAAATATGAGAGGCGACAGCACATGGAGAAAATATAAGGCGGTGGATTGCAACCACTGTCTATTCCAACAAGTGGTGGGGAATTTCACAGAAGAATAAATTGGGAGCACAGAAGTCCCCTGCCTAGCTACATTACCCCACTACTTAAATTAGGAAAACCTTTAGGCCGGCTTCACACCACAATTTATTTCGGCTCCGGACAGCCCCGGACCCGGTTTTGTACTAATGTATACCTATGCGGCCAGATGGCAGTGATTTGCCATCCAGTTTTGTCCTGTCTGGCAGCATCAGGCTGCATTCGATTTATGTCCCGGACACAAAATCGCAGCTTGCAGGATTTTTGTGTTCGGGGCAAAAATCTGACAAAATCGGATCCTGCCAGAAAACTGGATCTGGCGTTCAGACACGGGGTGCTGAAGTTCAGTGGCAGCCGGTGCTGAACTTCAGCACAAGGAGAGCTCACGGCTGAAATTTCAGAACCGCGGTTAGCTCCCTGCCAGACTCAATTCTGAAATTTCAGGACTGGACAGCGGCATCAGCCGCACACTGCCTGTTACGGCAGAAAAGAGGGCCGAAGGGCATATTAACCCTCTGGATCTGTTCTGTCCAGAGCTGTCCGGTGCATCCAGCAAAACACTGGACACAGCCTGACAGCAAAAAACCTTGGTGTGAAGCCGACCTGAGTAGTAATCCTTTAAAACTGACAACATTTAACTATAAAGAGGCTGGTCCATTGCAGAGCGTTGGCATCTAGAAGGTTAACATAACTATGATGTTATCTTAGCCAAGCTAAAGTATCCTGTGTGACTTTGTTAGATGCTGCTTATCAGTCTGTGACAAGCTCTTCCAAGGCAATTAGCAGCAGCTTTACTCTAAAGATTCATGAATGAGGCTGGAGTAGGAAGACTACTCAAACAACAATTACTTATATATTATAAGGTTTATTATTTTCACACAACCTGACAAAATATCGACAGTGAAGTGTATCTTTAAAGGAGCTAAAATACAAAAAGACATACAGGAGCACCTATATAAACAAGCTGCAAACAGCAGATTAGACAAATGAATAACTTCAAAATAAAGCAGTAATCTCAGTGCTAAACTAATATGATAATAACCTAAATCAATAGGATTGACTAGGAGAGAGCATGATCACCACTGCTCGATACTCGATCTAGCATCGGGCATTTGGACGCAATCGGTACTTGATCAAGTAGGTGCTTGAGCGCCATTCTTGAGTCACCGCCCCACATGTTTCGAGGGTGTTTTTCTGCCACTTAACATGCAGGGTTTTAAAAGTAATATGATGTGTTGACAGAGACCTTGGTTCCCTTGATTCCAGTAATGTGTCACTTATTGGGCTGCTTGTTGAAGTTTTGATAAAATCACCACTTTCTCTGCTGTAGATCTACCAGTTCTCTGAATGTTGAGCTGTATAAAACTCCACCCACACCACTGATTGGCAGCTTTCTGTGTATAACCCCGCCCCATCACTGATTGGCAGCTTTCTGTGTATAACCCCGCCCCATCACTGATTGGCAGCTTTCTGTGTATAACCCCGCCCCATCACTGATTGGCAGCTTTCTGTGCACACTGCATGAGCAGAAATCTGCCAATCAATGGTTGGAATGTGGTTCTACAGCTCATGAATATGGAGGAATACTTGGCAGTAGATTTACTAGTCCTCTAGTGATAATCTCCTGCTGATCAAACTGTGATGTTTATCAAAACTACAGCAAGCAGCAGAGTTAATAACATATAGCTGCAATCAGGGTTTTTGTCTCAGTATCATGTTGTCTTCTAAATAGGTAGAAAAAAACCTGTTGACAGATTCCCTTAAAGGGTCAACTAATCGTATATATACATATCCCACCAGGTGTGTAACTACAACATGTTAAAGGGTTGCAGTCGCACCTGGACCCTGGAGTTTAGGGGGTCCAAAAGTCCTTTTGACCTATAGAAAAAGACAAAGGTTATTAAAGATTTGCAACAATTTGGGTACCTGTTGAGACTTTTGCATCGGGGCCCATGAGCTTCAAGTTACACCACTGTAGCCCACATATATATATCTTAAGAATGGAACCTTTTTGCATGGAGGTGTCAAAGGAGAGGTGGCCAAGCATACAAGACTCTCTACAGTCATCTGAATAGGAGTTCCAAAAATTGCCTGATTAATCTTGAAATGACATATATCTATGTGTATAGAGGCTGTTTAAAATTGTGACCTCTCTCATCATTATTATAAGTACTTTCCCTTCACTTCCTCTATCATTTCACCTTCTATTTTCTCATGTGTTGGAGACAAATTGGAAATCTATTTTATTTTTCACTCAGCAGCAATAAAGAAATCGCCATCCCCAATGATAACAGTCATTTTTCCAATGAAGTTAAAATAGCTAATACATTTTAAAAACACGCACATATATATATATATATATACATACCATATATATACCATGCTCTTTTACAGCAGTGACACATTGACATGTTATCATCTTCATACTCTTAGGTTAGACAAAAATATGATGAGTTGTCACCATCTGTTAAGGGTCCATGCCTAAGACTCTATTACATTTTGGTTTACTCTGAGTCATACATCGCCTTCATCTGACATCCAGAAAAAGCCATAGGGACCTACTTTACCTTTGTTTGCCTCTGTTTAAAGAGGACTATATTATTTAATTTACACGGAATGCAATAGATGGATGTTGCATTATAGAAGCATTGGCTTAACTAGAGTCCGATGGGCGCCGATGCAAAATGTGAACCTGGGTTCCCCTCCTGTATGGTCAGATGTGTGAACTCTTTTAGCATTCTAAATCCTAGAATGACAAATGTGTCGCCCACCCACTTTATTATATAGTAATGTCCCCCATCCTGGGCCCCTTACAGGTATACAGTTAGGGCCAGAAATATTTGGACAGTGACACAATTTTCGCGAGTTGGGCTCTGCATGCCACCACATTGGATTTGAAATGAAACCTCTACAACAGAATTCAAGTGCAGATTGTAACGTTTAATTTGAAGGGTTGAACAAAAATATCTGATAGAAAATGTAGGAATTGTACACATTTCTTTACAAACACTCCACATTTTAGGAGGTCAAAAGTAATTGGACAAATAAACATAACCCAAACAAAATATTTTTATTTTCAATATTTTGTTGCAAATCCTTTGGAGGCAATCACTGCCTTAAGTCTGGAACCCATGGACATCACCAAACGCTGGGTTTCCTCCTTCTTAATGCTTTGCCAGGCCTTTACAGCCGCAGCCTTCAGGTCTTGCTTGTTTGTGGGTCTTTCCGTCTTAAGTCTGGATTTGAGCAAGTGAAATGCATGCTCAATTGGGTTAAGATCTGGTGATTGACTTGGCCATTGCAGAATGTTCCACTTTTTTGCACTCATGAACTCCTGGGTAGCTTTGGCTGTATGCTTGGGGTCATTGTCCATCTGTACTATGAAGCGCCGTCCAATCAACTTTGCAGCATATGGCTGAATCTGGGCTGAAAGTATATCCCGGTACACTTCAGAATTCATCCGGCTACTCTAGTCTGCTGTTATGTCATCAATAAACACAAGTGACCCAGTGCCATTGAAAGCCATGCATGCCCATGCCATCACGTTGCCTCCACCATGTTTTACAGAGGATGTGGTGTGCCTTGGATCATGTGCCGTTCCCTTTCTTCTCCAAACTTTTTTCTTCCCATCATTCTGGTACAGGTTGATCTTTGTCTCATCTGTCCATAGAATACTTTTCCACAACTGAGCTTGCTTCTTGAGGTGTTTTTCAGCAAATTTAACTCTGGCCTGTCTATTTTTGGAATTGATGAATGGTTTGCATCTAGATGTGAACCCTTTGTATTTACTGTCATGGAGTCTTCTCTTTACTGTTGACTTAGAGACAGATACACCTACTTCACTGAGAGTGTTCTGGACTTCAGTTGATGTTGTGAACGGGTTCTTCTTCACCAAATAAAGTGTGCGGCGATCATCCACCACTGTTGTCATCCGTGGACGCCCAGGCCTTTTAGAGTTCCCAAGCTCACCAGTCAATTCCTTTTTTCTCAGACTGTACCCAACTGTTGATTTTGCTACTCCAAGCATGTCTGCTATCTCTCTGATGGATTTTTTCTTTTTTTTCAGCCTCAGGATGTTCTGCTTCACCTCAATTGAGAGTTCCTTTGACCGCATGTTGTCTGGTCACAGCAACAGCTTCCAAATGCAAAACCACACACCTGGAATCCACCCCTGACCTTTTAACTACTTCATTGATTACAGGTTAACGAGGGAGACGCCTTCAGAGTTATTTGCAGCCCTTAGAGTCCATTGTCCAATTACTTTTGGTCCCTTGAAAAAGAGGAGGCTATGCATTACAGAGCTATAATTCCTAAACCCTTTCTCCGATTTGGATGTCGAAACTCTCATATTGCAGCTGGGAGTGTGCACTTTCAGCCCATATCTATTATATAATTGCTGTAGCGACTTCCGTCGCGACCGGCGCTACTTCCTGTGGCTTTGTTCACGTAGCTCAGAACTTTCTCCAGGACTCCGTCCGTGGCCGCATAGCGGCCACGCGACTTGCGAAGCAATGCCCGCAAAGCGGGCATTGCGAGTCGTTGCCCCGCGAACAAAGCCACAGCATGGGGCTGTAGTGTACACCGCTATGGTATACTACAGCCCCATGCCCATACGCCTGTTCGCCCGTAAACTCCCGCTGCTGTCGCTACCCCCACCCCCTAACCTCCGCCGCCCCTAAGCCCCTACCCCCTAAGCCCCGTCGCATCCTAAGCCCCTACCCCCTAAGCCCCGCCGCATCGCCCCTAAGCCCCTACCCCCTAAGCCCCGCCGCATCCCGCCGATACCCCCTAAGCCCCGCCGCCTCCTAAGCCCCCGTCGCTGTCCCCTACCTCCTAAGCTCCGCCGCATCCGCATCGCCCCTAAGCCCCTACCCCCTAAGCCCCGCCGCATCCCGCCGATACCCCCTAAGCCCCGCCGCCTCCTAAGCCCCCGTCGCTGTCCCCTACCTCCTAAGCCCCACCGCATCCTAAGCCCCCGCCGATGCCCCCTAAGCCCTATCCTCTAAGCCCCGCCGCCCCGCCGCCCCTACCCCCTAAGCCCCGCCGCCTCCTAAGCCCCCGCCGCCCCTAAGCCCCTACCCCCTAAGCCCCGCCGCATCCTAAAACCCCCGCCGATACCCCCTAAGCCCCGCCGCCTCCTAAGCCCCCGCCGATACCCCCTAAGCCAAGCCCCTACCCCCTAAGCCACGCCGCATCCTAAGCTCCGCCGCCTCCTAATCCCCTACCCCCTAAGCTCCGCCGCATCCTAAGCCCCGCCGCCTCCTAAGCCCCTACCTCCTAAGCCCCTACCCCCTAAGCCCCGCCGCATCCTAAATCCCCGCCGATACCCCCCTAAGCCCCACCGCCTCCTAAGCCCTCGCCGCCCCTAAGCCCCTACCCCCTAAGCCCTGCCGCATCCTAAGCCCCCGCTGATACCCCTAAGCCCCGCCGCCTCCTAAGCCCTTACCCCCTAAGCCCCTACCCCCTAAGCCCCGCCGCATCCTAAATCCCCGCCGATACCCCCTAAGCCCCGCCGCCTCCTAAGCCCTCGCCGCCCCTAAGCCCCTACCCCCTAAGCCCTGCCGCATCCTAAGCCCCCGCCGATACCCCCTAAGCCCCGCCGCCTCCTAAGCCCTTACCCCCTAAGCCCCTACCCCATAAGCCCCGCCGCATCCTAAGCCCCCGCCGATACCCCCTAAGGCCCGCCGCCTCCTAAGCCCCTACCCCCTAAGCCCCGCCGCATCCTAAGCCCCTGCCGATACCCCTTAAGCCCCGCCGCCTACCCCCTAAGGCCCGCCGCATCCTAAGAGCCTACCCCCTAAGCCCCGCCGCCTCCTAAGCTCCCGCCACTGTCCCCCGCCGCTGTCTCTACCCCCTAAGGCGCTACACCCTAAGCCCCTACCCCCTAAGCCCCGCCACCTCCTAAGCTCCCGCCACTGTCCCCCGCCGCTGTCTCTACCCCCTAAGGCGCTACACCCTAAGCCCCCGCTGTCCCCTAGCCCGCCGCCGCCGATCACTTACATGTCTTCTTCTTCATCTCATCGTCCGTCCGATCCACAAGTCCTCCGTCCAGCCAGGCGTCCTCTTCGTCCGGCCCCGGGGGTCTTCTCTCTTCTTTCCGCCATCTCCGGCTCCGACGTCCTCTTCACTTCTCATTGCGATAGAATGGACGAAAAATCCTCCATTCAATGTCTATGAGAAGTGAGGCGCTCTTCTGATTGGTCGCTGTCTACTGCCGCCAGCCAATCAGAATAGCGCCTCACTTCCCATAGACATAGAATGGACGAAAATTCTTCCATTCTATGTCTATGGCAAGTGAGGCGGAATTCTGATTGGTCGGCGTTAGCACACAGCCACCAATCAGAAGAGCGCCTCACTTCCCATAGACATACATAGCGGTGTGTCGGCGATTTTCCCCTGGTTCTATTTTCCGCCCATAAAATCGCCGACACACCGCTATGTATGTCTATGGGAAGTGAGGCGCGATTCTGATTGGTTGCTGTGTGCTAACGGCGACCAATCAGAATTGCGGCACACTTCCCATAGACATAGAATGGACAAAAATCGTCCATTTTCTATCTATATTCTTATATCTCTATCTATCTATTTGTTTTTATCTATCTATCTATGTCTATCTATCTATCTATCTCTCTATCTCTATCTATTTATCTATTTCTATCTATCTATCTATCTATCTATTTGTTTTTATCTATCTATCTCTCTATCTAACTCTCTATCTATCTATCTCTCTATCTATCTATTTCTATCTATCTATCTATTTATCTATTTCTATCTATCTATTTTTATCTATCTATCTATTTCGATCTATCTATCTATTTATATTTTTCTATCTATCTATTTATCTATTTAGATTGATCTATCTATCCATTTATCTATCTATCTATCTATCTATCTATCTATCTATCTATCTATCTATCTATCTATTAATATCTATCTATCCATCTATCTATCTATCTATCTATCTATTTCTATCTATCTATCTATCTATCTATCTATAATTTGGAAAAGCTGCACAGCACTCAGCAGACCAGTGTGAACTGGTGCAAGCATAGGACGCAGAGATTAAACAAACTGAATAAAAGTCCATGCAGCACACAGCTACCACCAATGATGCACAGTGCTAACAAGCCATATGTGTTTGAGGTAAAAATTCAAAAACTTACGTTTTTTCAAAAAACTCAATAATCTTATTTTTTAATCTGGAGTTCTTAGTACATACATTGGCCAATGTCTGCTTGCTCATCAACTACGACAAAGTGACTCCAGGTATGATGAGCCCTATCTGACATCCCTGCCCTCCTTGTCCACCCCCCACCTCGCGGTGGGCAGGCACCATCTATACCCTCCATCACCTGTAGGTTTAATGAGGGTGCAATTACATTGCAGCAATGGAGTCTGCAACTCCATATAATATATATAATGGACTTTTATTCAGTTTGTTTAATCTCTGCGTCCTATGCTTGCACCAGTTCACACTGGTCTGCTGAGTGCTGTGCAGCTTTTCCAAATTATATATATTATATGGAGTTGCAGACTCCATTGCTGCAATGTAATTGCACCCTCATTAAACCTACAGGTGATGGAGGGTATAGATGGTGCCTGCCCACCGCGAGGTGGGGGGTGGACAAGGAGGGCTTGGATGTCAGATAGGGCTCATCATACCTGGAGTCACTTTGTCGTAGTTGATGAGCAAGCAGACATTGGCCAATGTATGTACTAAGAACTCCAGATTAAAAGATAAGATTATTGAGTTTTTTGAAAAAACGTAAGTTTTTGAATTTTTACCTCAATCACATATGGCTTGTTAGCACTGTGCATCATTGGTGGTAGCTGTGTGCTGCATGGACTTTTATTCAGTTTATCTATCTATCTATCTATCTATCTATCTATCTATCTATCTATCTATTTCTATCTATCTATGTATTTATTTCTATCTATCTATTTCTATCTATCTATGTATCTATCTATTTCTTTCTATCTATCTATTTCTATCTATCTATGTAGCTATGTATTTCTATCTATCTATCTATCTCACTATCTATCTATATATCTATTTCTATCTATCTATTTATATTTTTCTATCTATCTATTTATCTATTTAGATTTATCTATCTATCTCTCTATATCTATCTATCTATCTATCTATTAATATCTATCTATCTATCCATCTATCTATCTATTTCTATCTATTTCTATCTATCTCTCTATATATGTATTTATTTCTATCTATCTATTTCTATCTATCTATGTATCTATCTATTTCTTTCTATCTATCTATTTCTTTCTATCTATCTATGTAGCTATGTATTTCTATCTATCTATCTATCTATCTCTCTATCTATCTATCTCTCTATCTCTATCTATCTATCTATCTATCTATCTATCTATCTATTTATCTATTTCTATCTATCTATCTATTTATCTATTTTTATCTATCTATTTCTATCTATCTATCTATGTATCTATCTATCTCTATCTATCTCTATCTATATCTATCTATCTATCTATCTATTTATATTTTTCTATCTATCTATTTATCTATTTAGATTTATCTATCTATCCATCTATCTATCTATTAATATCTATCTATCTATCTATCTACTTCTATCTATCTATTTCTATCTATCTATGTACAGCGGTCAATGTGAAACTCTACATATTCCATCTATTTGAAGTATGGCGCCATACAGCACATCGCTATTCTGATTGTTCGCCGCCTTCAGCGTGCCGAACAATCGGAATAGCAGCTGCTGCTATGCCGCCATATTTCAAGTATACTCAGTAAACTATACACAGATTCTAGAATCCCGATGCAATCGCATCGGGCTCACAGCTAGTTATATATATAATTGTATTTCTGAACATGTTTTTGTAAACAGCTAAAATAACAAAACTTGTGTCACTGTCCAAATATTTCTGGCCCTAACTGTATATGTTACCCATCCTCATATATATGTCCCCCATCCTGGGCCCCTTCCTTTTATATATGTTCCACATCCTGGTATATATGTCTGTCATCATGGGTTACTTCCTGGTAAATATGTCTCCAATTCTGGTATATATGTCCCCTATTCTAAGAACCTTCCTAGTATATATGTCTCCCATCCTGGACCCCTTCTTGATATATATGTCCCCCACTCTAGGCCCCTTTCTGGTATGTCCACCATCCTAGTATATATGTCCTACATCCTGGGCCCCTTCCTGATATATATGTCCCCAATCCTGGTATATTTGTGACCCATCTTGGGCCTCTTCCTGATATATATGTCCCCCATTCTGGGTCCCTTCCTGATACATATGTTCCTCATCCTGGTATATATGTCCCCTATCTCCATTCTGGTATATATTTCCCTCATCCTGTGCCCCTTACGGATACATATGTCCCACATCCTGGAATATATGTACTCCATCCTGGGCCACATCTGGGTAAGTATGTCCCCTATCCTAGTATTTATGTCCCCTATCCTTGGCCTCTTCCTGAAATATATGTCCACCAGTCTGGGACACTTCCTGGTATATATATCCCCCATCCTGGGCCTCATCCTGGTAAATATGTCCCCCATTCTGGTGTATATGTCCCTATTCCTAATACATTCAGTATGTCTTCCATTGTGGGCCCTTTCCTGGTATATACTGTATGTTTCCTAATCTGATGTTGTTTAATGTTCTCACCTTCCCCCTCCCCTACAACATGCGCTGTCCTCTTCTGGTAGCTGACATAGTTACCAGCTGCCTGCCTTTGATTGGCTGGAAGTACATATTTAGGTGCAGGGACCAGGTGGGTCTCTGCACCAAAATACATTTAATCTGAGTGTGCCCCTTTGGATGCACATTAAGCTGGTTTCCAGTCTAGGAGTAACATTCACTTGGAGAGGTAAGTCCTTGCTAAGGGGGTGAAATATGCTATGGGATATTGATAAAATATGATGGATTATGTCCAGAGAAAAACTCCTACTGAAGTGTGTTTTTATTGTAAATTTGCAAGTGTGCCCATAAAAAACAGATGTTTAGCACATATATTGAGTGGACCAGGTAATGTGCATGGTGAACTAATGTGGGGTGAAAAGGGTCTGTATCTGGCCAGATGCACTGACTCCTTTGATTTGGATCCATGCCATCTCCAGTAGAAATAAGTGGTGCAAACCTGTTGATTTTGGTGGATGTTTTGAGATCTCCCAGCTCCTGACAGCAAGTTGTAGTGGAGAAGAAGGAATGGACATGTTTGCGTTAGACATGTCTATATTTTTTTTCATTAGGAGTTAGACCAGATTCTACTAACCTGAGCTAACTGCTACATCACCATATACTGTATGCAGTTAGCGCAGGTCTGGAGAGCTGGCGGTTAGGCCCGTTACAGCGATCTGAGCACGTCAATATTTGATGAATGTGTGAATCTGTCCTAAAAGGGTTTGTTCCAAGAATAACTTTTCATTGTCAAAATGTGTTTCTCTACAAACCTAAGTACATTCCTTATTTACACCTTGTCAAAATTAGTTACCGCTGCCAAGATTCTGATCCTCGTCACAAGAACCCACCAGCTTTCTTCTGCTCCTGCCTCAGGTCACTTTGTCATTAATAGCTCTTCGATCTGCAGTCTGTGCCTGCTCGACTATTCCCAGAATACATGTGTTGTCATTATTGACATCATGTTCATTGTCCTCCTCTAGCTCTGTTTCCCACCTTCACATCCGCGATATTAGTTGTGAGATAAGACTAGAATAAACATGACAGCGACGTGACCTTACGGGAATCAAAAGCTCGGCGGCGGTAAGCAAGTTAGACAGGGTATAAAATATAAAGTTGCTTCTAGGTGGATTGAGACACTTTTTAGTATCAAATATTAATTCCACAATCTCTGTAAACCTACTTGTACAATGTTTTCATTTAAGCTTCTATGGCAAGACCGCTGGGTGTATATTTTTTTTAATGTGATGTGATTTTCCTATTCAGTGATGGTTCCAGAAAATCAATTGTAATAGTAATTGTAAAAGTAATAGAAACAACAGGATCCAAACAGATCCATGAGCTGATTAGAATAACCAAAACCAGTTATTTTACAGGAAAATCCCTATTTGATGCTAAAGCCAAACCATCAGGAACATGAAGGTAATGAGCGGTATGAAGGATTTTGTGTGGACATGCTACAGGAGCTCTCCAAGATCCTACACTTTCACTATAAGATCCGCCTGGTAGCTGATGGACTTTATGGTGTTTCAGAGTTGAATGGCACCTGGAATGGAATGGTAGGAGAACTGATCTCAAGGGTAAGAACAGAAATACAATCTTCATATTCGTGGTTCACACATATGCTATGATTTTTGTCTTTCACTGTATGGAAAAAAAAAGCCGGTCTCACATGTCTGGTCTCACATGTCCAAGGGGCTGAGAACAGACTGGGATCTCTAGACTGGTTGCTGGTTTCGTGACATAAATTCATCCTCCTTGTAAAAGGGTCAAGGGTTAACTTTCCTACCCCCTTTAAGGCTGTGATATACAGTATATGTATTATGTGTCTTCCCTATACAATTACCGTGTTTAATTATATGTGTATGATGGCCCTCTACCGGCCGACGTAAAAGACTGCTTTCCGGTCCCCTGAAATTATGGTAGGTATTAGTAAGTGTTTATAATATTCCTTGGGGGAGGAGCTTGGTTAATAGAAAGGGTTTCTTCACGTGTTGACTGGTGAAATGTTCTGCCGTAGTTAAATGAGAGTAAATTTCCTTTGGCACATTCAGAGTTAATGTCAGAAGCATCTGTAGTGTCTAGTCTGGGTCAAATTATGCAATGGTCAACTCCCCCAGCCTTTAAATAATTCCACTTCCTTTCAACAGGTGTGGCTGATAGAGGTTTAGTCTCTGTCAAGACCGTGTACTGCAAGGATGAAGTGCAGTGTGTGCTGATGCCTTCGTGTAGATTTCCTGTTCCTTCCTGTAGATTTCCTTTAGCTGTGTGTCACGGTCTGTGAGTGGAGGTGAAGGGGACTTAGCCTAGGGCTGATCAGGAGCAAAGGGTGGTGGCCCGGACATCCTCACCTTCAGAGGGAATTCTGGAAACAGGGAGAGCCAGGGAACTCCAGTCAGAGGGTCAGACTAGAGTCAGATTAGTTGCCCTGTTTGCTTTTTGCCCAAGTTTACTACCCTGCTATTGACATGCCCTCCAGGGCCGTGGGGTACTGCTGGGGAGTCACAGGGGTCGAGACCCGGCTCCGTGACCCTGGCGGTGTCAATAAAATTTGGGGTTTATGGTTTTGGGGATTAAAGTCGTAACTCCACCCATGATGTTCGGCTATTGATGGCCGACGCTGTGGTGCGGGACCTCTGGGGATGATGGATTCGCAGCTAAGGTGATATCACTCCCTACAGGTGGAGTGGTTCCCCAAGGCAACCTGTAATGTCTATGGCAGTGGTAGGCCATTATGGTTCTCTAGCTGGAGAAGTGGATGGGGGTATTACTGTGGCAGATATCTGTGGCTACTGGATGTGGAAGGAAACAGTGTCACACAGCTTCTGAGTTCTGTACCCGGTTTACTCGATGATTGGTCAAGTAATGTCGCCGAGTGCTGCCTGTGCTAGGCCCCAGTCCGAACAGTTCTCAAGAATCCGGGATAGCTTGTCCAAGACGCCCTTTTCTGTGTTCCTTTCTCTTCTGGTTGCTGTCCCAACACAGACTATTTGCCTCTCCCACCTGCGCCTCCGCACACAGGGCCCCGATCCGGCAGCCACAGGTCTTGGCGGGCGATGGGTACTTAGTCCCCTGACCCTAGTATGGCTACCTTCTCAGCGGATGTGTCAGGAATTGGCCACAGCTCCTGTAGAACTTGTGGCCTCCGGTTCTGTGGTTGGAGTGTTGAGCCTCCTTACCTCCTCAGGGCCGGTCTCTGGTTCCCAACCAGCCCCTCCGTCCGACTGCGGTCAAACCTGGATTCGAGTGCACATGTGGCTCTCACTCTGTCTCTGCCCATGCCCCTACGGTTCCTTCTGCCTCTCTCTCATTGTCTGTTGTTCTCCCATCCCAGGATGAGAGGATGAGCTCCTCACTGCTCAAGTCCTCTCGGTCCTCTCTCCACTTCCCTCACACTATTCCTCCTCTCGTGCTACTCCTGTCTCTCCCACCCGCACTCTTCCGTTTTTTGCATCCCCTGACTGGGCCCTCCCCCTATCAGGTCTGCCTAATATCATCGGGTCCGGGTTCTAAGGGTGTGTTGGGTGCTTCGTGGGTGTCTCAGACTTACCATCCCTAAGAACAGGGATACTACACCCGTGGAGTGGGTGCAGTACCCCTTGTGGCGGCCAGACCACATGAGCTCCACATTCCCCCTTGGAAAAGGTCAGCACGTCCTCTTGCGACCACACAGGTTAAAGATGTTTTATACACAGAACCCACATTTTTAGTGTGCATGCCAAACGGTAACAACATAACAAATTTCTTCTTCCCGGACTGGGAGATTCTTCCTTAAAATTTGCATAACAAAAATAAACTATCTATATGTATTAAAAAAAAACACAGAGTATATAAAAGAAAAAAGTGCAAAAGTTCCACAGTTCTCCAGGTTTTATGGCATCCGTTTTGTCCCTTACTTGGTAACGCATTGTTCAAAGAAGGCATGGTTTCCTGGGCTAGAAGGCACGAGTACAGTAATCCAACTGTCCATTAGTGTCCTTCATATTGTGTGTTGGCCTAACTAGTCATCTATACACAACTTTAACAACTTTTCTTCACTTACCAGGTACCTAATCAGTCACACTATCTACATAAACAACCTATCACTTATACACTATCTGCAGCATTAAAACATACATTTTACCCAGTACTTTAATTTAGCTTTAAGGGTACCTTTACACGCCGCTACTGACGGGTGGATACAACCAGCTACTTGCGAGAAATGTATCTTGCATCGGCAATGTACCCCGTAGTAGCGACGTGTGAAGACGGTAGTAGCCACCCGACAGCAGCTGCACCTGTTTCCGAGCACTGCCCTGAAACAGGTGACTACACAGCTGATTGTAGCGACCTGTATCGGCGTGTAAAGAAGGAACAGAAGGGTTGTTTCTACACCATGCTATGTACCTGGTATGTAGCTGGGGCGTGACACAGGCTCCTGGTTATCGCGCCCCATCAGCGATCATTGGAGGAAGCTCCTGCATTACGATTGGTAGTCACTGCATAGGGAGGCATATTCAAGGAGCTGAGCAGTCACACTACACAATTGCTCAAGCGTCATGTATTAAACAGCCTCCTGCGATGCCTGCCGAATCATGATGTTCTTGCTTTGTCCTATCAGCGTATGGACGTCTCGTAATCCACAATTGTGGCACGCCTATGTGTTGTCCCTGCTGTACCAGGTCCGCCCTTATTAGCTTGTTGTAGCGGTGTGTAAATGAGGTAAGGTGAGCTACAGAAGGTAACTTGAGACACCCAGCGGTGTATCTAGAGATAGATGTAACCTACTGTAGCGCACCTTGTGGCGGCGTGTAAAGGTGGTGCGATTACCGTTTGTAACCGTTTGTGCGTGCTCGTGCACGTGAAGTAGCTGGTTGTATCCACCCGCCAGTAGCGGCGTGTAAAGGTACCCTAAGGGTACCTTTACACGCGGCTACATTTCTAGGGTGGCTACAGGTAACTTACTGGTTGCAGTGAAATCATGGAGAGATTATTCCATTTGTACACAGCAACAAGATAGAACCTTGTCTCCATGATTTCACTGCAACCAGTAAGTTACCTGTAGCCACCCTAGAAATGTAGCCGCGTGTAAAGGTACCCTTACTCTGACTTTTCTAAGTAACAATATACATTTCTAGCATTTCTCTTTATTTCTGAGTCTAAAACCTTGTTCCTTCCCATAGTGGATCTTCCTTTTCGGGAAGTACCTGTAACACTCCTCCAGTAGCAGTTGACCACATTATCCCTCGTCCGAATCCCTTCTGGTAAGGGAGTTCTCCTTCTACCCGATGTCGCTCCCCTGGGCTGGTGGCCTGCACAACTGGTTGAGTTTCTGTTGGTGGTGGTGTCCTTTCTCTTGGGGTGGCACCTTGTACACTCTCAGGGCGTACCACCCACAGTGTCCCATGTATCACACGTACCCTACACTGTCCCCCGGGTACAAATCCCAGCAAGAGATGTCCCTTGGCTAGGTACGATTCCACATCTCTTTGACAAAAATTTCCTTGTCCATACTGGGCTCGTGAATAAAACCCCACCTGTGTTGAAAGTTAAAAGTCACTATAGTCCCTTTTCTCCACTCAGCTTGGTCAGTCGCTGAAGCTTTTTGGGTGCGGTCTTTATCCTTCACATTAGCATCCAACTGTGCCCTCCATCTGGCCTGCCGCTCCCGGCGCTCTGCCTTCTCGGCCGCCTGCCTTTGCCTGAAATACTCCTCCTTGCTGATGATCTCTGCCACGCTCCCCACCCGAGCTCCTCCCGCCTGGGCCGCAACAGGGAATCTCATTAACTCATCCCCTTGGTGTACCCAGCGGAACCTGACATACTCTGCTTTTAGGGGCCTTGTCATGGGTATAGCCTCTGGCTTTAACGGGGCTGTCCGATCAGTTCTATCTTCCACACTACGGTCCTACCCTGGTCTATCATTCCCCTGCCGGGTTTCAGGGCCAGGGGAGTTGGTAGGGGGCCAAGCAGGGTGTTTCCCTCCACCGGGGCAGCAGCATTACCTTCACTCCACTGCGCATCTCCAGGCTTCTCTACCGGCGGGGATGGAGGTTTCGACGTTGCCGGCTGCCGGGCGACTTTCTGCAGCAGGGCCTTCTTCCAATTGTTGAAGGTCCACACCTGGGTCTTGTGGAGCTGCTGGCTGAGGTATTTTATTATGACTGCTAGGAACTCCGGTTCCACCAACCAATAATGGGTCCGAGCCCTCCTTCTGGTCACTGGGGATGCCTGTCTCTCCGCTCTCGTGTACCGGAGACTTACTGCCACTGCACGTCATGATGCCTCCCTTCCACCACTTGCTTCTCTTACTTTCCGTCCAACTTCCCTCTCTTTTTGGTGAGCGTGCCCCTGTTTTTACGCTGTCTGCCACTGCTTGGGGTGGAGCTAACACAGCAAGCAGGGCCCCTTGGCTTTCTATTGACATTGGGGGCGGGCCTGATATTTTGTGCCTCGTGCAGGCCCATCCCTTGACAGGGGCAGGGGGTTGCCACCAGGCCATCACATGATGTCAGTTCCTCTCAGTCGCCATTGTTCAAGTCACTTTCACAGTCTTTCAACAGTCTGTTCATGCACAAGAGACCTGGTGATACCGGATCAGTAGATCCTGTTCATGATGCCACGTTTGACACGCCAGGTGGTGCATCAGCTGCAAGAAGCTGTTGGGTAACTGGCCATGGCTTATGCCCTGGCCATACCAAAACCCAATATATCTCTCCCTGACAGATTTTCTGGAGGGAGAGATAGGTTTATAGTGTTCAGATAGGTCTGTAAGTTATACTTCAGGCTCTAACCTCGTTCTTCAATGAGTGAGGAACAGCATGTGGGGATTATATTCTCCCTTCTTAAGGGGGATCCCTAGGGCTGGACCTTCTCTTTGCCAACCAATTCTCCATTTTTGTGGTCGGTGACCAAGTTTTCTGCAGCTCTGTCCCTGGTTTAGGGTGATACTGACGGCATCTCCTTGGGTGATTCTAAATTTCGCAAGCTCAAGCAGGGAGTGTGGCCAGCCATGGAGTATTGCACTGAGTTCAGGAGATGGGCCACTGACACTCAGGGGAATAACTTTACGCTTATGAGTCAGTTTTGTCTATGTTTGTCAAATAGGCTACGAGACTCTATGACTGAGTATGCTGCCCTGGAGTCGTTGAACGCTGCAATGGCTTTTGTGTCACGCTTGGGAGGTAAGGGAATCAGGTATCAGGTAGGTGAATTGGGCAAAAGGGGGTCAGGAGAGCCTAATCTGACCCTGATGCCGGGGTCCCTGGCTCGCCCTGATCTCGGAGGTACCTCTGATGGTGAGGAGTTCTGAGCCGCTACCCTGTACCCTAAAACTCTTGATTAGCCCTAGGCTGAGGGCCCCAACCTCCACCAACAGGTCAGGAATCCCAGCTTCTCCCAAGGAAAGACTTTAGCCAAGCAGCTAAGCATCTGCACAGCACAGCACCAAGACCTAGAGCACATAGCTATCAGCAGCACCTGACAGAGGAGAGGGAAGGCTATTTAAAGCCAGGGGGAGGGGATTACAGGTGAGCCACACATTAACTCCTGAACCAGCAATTGAACATAATAGTGACTGCAGTTCTGGATCACACCACAGGAGGCAAGGACCTTCACAACCATCAACCATGTAGCTCTTAAAGACAAACCACATACACAGCAGCATACAACAATGTCAGCACCATCTAAGCGCGTGACATCTTGCTATTAGGTTGGACAGACACTTGAGGGAAAGACGTAAACCAACCTTGCCCTTGGAGACCATCCCTGCTACAGAGATTTCACGTGTAGGATTTGATGTACCTAAGCAGTTGGGGTACATAACTTCTCACACTAGACCTCCTGCAGTTTATCAGGTTGGGAGATCTTGATTCTATTGTGGTGAAGCGGATCATTTTATTAGGGTCTGTCCACATTGCTATAAACTCATTTTTTAGCTGCTGAAATCCTTTGAGGATAAGTGACTATTACTGTCTTTGCTGTGTTGCTCAGGCCTGCTTCTATGTTTTTGGTGGAGGTGGTTAAGCACCTACTGGAGAATAGGGGTGAAACTCAACTTACACCTCAGATTGATGCTAGGCCTAGGTGTTATTCTGGAAAGAGTGATAGGGGGAGGGTGGTGACTTCCATTAAGTGTCCTGTGGGAAAGTTTCCTAAGAGACAGGGAAACATCTCCACGTTTTCCCCCTGAGAATGTAAACTCTGTCAGTAACCAGATGAATGGTAATAAATGTTCAGGTCCAGACCTGACTGTGGATGATTTTGTGTGGGTGATGTCCAAACACATCAGGTGGAGGTGTGCGGCTGGGGCTCCTAGTTCTAGAGTTATTGGTCCATTTAGGATATCGGCTATTTGCAACCATGTGTTGTTCCAGCTCGAACTTCCACCAGTACTAAATACCCATAATATCTTCCTCAGGTCATTGCTCAGGAAATTTGGACAGTTTCCAGATGGGCCAGGTTAGAGTCCAGAGGCCTCTCATAAATGGGCGGGGGAGGGGAGGAAGTCACATGTTGACTGCTATGCAGCCCATGTAAAATGCTCTTCTGTAGTAAAATGGGAGTAGTTTTTCTCTGGCACATTCGGAATTAATGTCAGAAGCTGCTATCTATGTCTGGGTAGCTCTGCAGGAGAGGGGCGGGGTCAGATTACACAGTTGTCCACTCCCCCAGCCTTTAAATAGTTAAATTTCCTTTCACTAGGTGTTGCCAATAGAGTTTTAGCCTCTGCCAAGACCATGTGCTGTAACATCATAGTACAGTGTATGCTGATGCCTGTTCCTGACTGGAGTTTCCTTATATTGTGGGAGTTGCTGTGTGTCTCGGTCCGTGGGTGGAGGAGAGAGGGTCTTAGCCTAGGGCTGATCAGGAGCAAAGGGTGAGGGTGGTGGCCCGGACATCCTCACCTTCAGAGGTAATTCCAGGTACAGGGAGAGCCAGTGAACTCTAAGGGTCAGACTTGTTCTGCTGTTCGCCTTTTGGCCAACATTACTATCCTGCTATCTGGCTCCCTTTACCACCCTGTGACAGGTTTGCAGCAGGGCTGAAGGTAGGAGTGTCCCAAGTGAAGAAAACTACAAACAGAAACCATTACCCATTAACAATTCAGCTGAACCTATTGGTCCACCCCAGGATCTGGTCCTAGAATCCGGTCTGTGGGGTGGAACATGGAGTGCACTCCCCCTGTATAGTGCTGGTTTCCTGCCTCTGTCAGGTACCCGGGCAGCAGCTGTCTCCTCCGAAGCAGGGCTGGCAAACTTTGGCATAGACTCAGGTGAATGGATCGCCATTGTCTGGTGGTGCCCTATCGTTCTATTGGATGTCTCCCCACACGTGGGGTAGGTTTGAAACTGCAGTAGACTTTATGAATTCATGGTGAGTCCTGAGGATGACAAGGGACAAGAGTCAGGAGGTACTGGGATGAGGGGAGCAGTCTACGACATGCCATGCCATAAACATGCAACGTTCAAAATATGTGCCATGTGTCATGAGACTGTGTTAATAAATCTTTGTTGAGAACTTTAATTCACCCTATGTGGGCTTTACCCCTCACAAAGTGCAACCCTAAACTTAACCTTTGCACTGAGGAGCCGGCCAGGTGAAGCTCCGCGGCCTCGGCCCTGTCTTGCCCTTGACTGCCCGCTCTACATATGGCCCACACCTCAGCACTCCGCACAGACATGTATGAGACTGATGAGTTTAGGTCAGGAAACGTGCAGCTAGTCGAGACATCTCGGTCGATACTCAGACTATGAATGTTGGACATCTAAAACTAAAGTCCTGCACATGTTGCGCTTTTGCAGCCATTTTCTGAACTCTCACGGAAAAAAATACATAATTTTACAGTGTCAGCAAAGTTTTTCATATTTGAAGCATGTCAATTTTTTCAGCATTTTCATATAATTTTTCAGCAAAGAGACAATAATGTAAAAATTTATCAAAAAACACAAGTAAAACTTGAATATTTTCTACAGCATTTTTCCTGCCAACATATCATAACACAGCTTTATGGCACAAATGTGGACTTAAACTAAGCTGCTTGGGTTTTACAATTCTCTTGCCTCGGTTATAGGGCAGAGACCCACTATTCGAACTGCATAGATCTCGCATGAATATTGCATGAGTCACCCGGCCCAATCGTCAGCTCACGGAGCAGGAGTGTGGAGCTCCATACAAACACAATCAGCTTCACGCTCCTATTCAGAGAGACGGCAGTCGGGCCGGGTGACTCATGCGAGATGCATGTGAGTGTATCTCGCATGCAGCTCGCATAAGTGTGTCTCTGCCCATACAGGAAGTATCTAGAATCAGCAGCGAGTGACTGTTATTACTGCCAGCCACACTCCCTGCCATTGGGTGCTTTTTCTGTCATTGGTGACCCTAAGGATCAAACACCTCCGTCTCCCATATTTGCCATCATGACTATTTCTAAAAAATATGCACATGTGAAATAAACATATATGGCTATGATTCACAATATTACAGAAATATAACAGAACGATTACATCTTGTGCAGTCATCAATAATAAATATAACAGTGACATTTTACATTAATGTGTCTAAAAAGACTTCATATCAGGTGTAAATAAAATATAAAGAGCAAAATGCTTAAATGATTTATAACCAGTGGCGTAACGATTGCAGTTGCAGCAGTCGCGGCTAAGACTGGGCCTGCCCCTGTTGGGGGGCCTGTGCCTCCCTGCAGGGGGGCCCGTGCTTCCAGTCGCCTGCCGTGACCGCGATCGCGTGTGTCCGAGGAGAGGAGGGAGGACGGGAAATGAGTGAAGCCTCACCTCCTGCAGCTGTGCCCGCCCCTCCTCTCCTCTTATCGGCGGGACAGCTGACTGCGGGAGGCACATTCCGGCAAGTCCAACTCCAACTATCTACCACTAGCACCCCCCCCACCCCCCGCTCATCAACTATGCATGAGGGCAATCGTAAAACTCCAACTAGCACCCCACCCCCCCCCGCCCTCACCTATGGGGCCCTGGTGTAAATGCTGTACCGGTCTCCACAAGGGTGATGTTACGCCACTATTTATAACAACACACCCATGTTGCCATAATTAAGTATAATACTTACCCTACAAAGAAAGAATTTCAGTTAATTACTTTAAAATAGGTGTGAGGGCAGGATTTGGCATTAAAATGTAAATGAGTTGTTAAAATCTATGGACTCGACAAAGATCTCCCTGAGAATCTACCTTATAGGAAAGGAACTGCTACCAGTGAAAGACATGTAGATTAGGACAGTAGACTGTCAGTCATTACATGTCTCACACTGGTACGTCCCCTATCATTTAATATAAGCTACAGAAGGAGATCTATGTCCAGCCCATAAATCTTAACAGCTCCTTTACATAGTCATATCCGGATCTTCTGCTCCGCACGTCACAGGCCACCTACAGAGCATGCGCAGAAGGCATGCTGAAGGCGGCCTGCATGCGCAGTACACCCGGGGAACTGTGCATCACTGGGATTGACGCGCGTCGACATCACGGGATGCCGCATCATACAATTGCAAGCCAGGTAATTTGAATCATGAATGCGCACTCATGAAGGAAGGATTTTGCCCATCGGGGCGTAATTGGAGCGACGAGGCGGGGGGAGCGCAGCCCTGGGGACACTGCCCATCCGTCACAAATCACTGTAGGAACACCCACCAGACAAGAATCTGGTAAGTTATTAAAACGCTCTATTTCACTTTTACAAAGACCCATGAGCTCAGACAGGGATGGTTCAGAAAGTATTTGGGTGCTGCAGGGACAGGTATTGACAGGTTAATAGGCTTAAATGAGGTGACAGGTTCCCTTTAACTCTCCGTGACAGTCCAACAAATAACGGTGGTCTACAAATGGAAAGGAGCACATGCAAAAACCCTAGCATCTGTATACAGTGTACTGTATATGATACTGTATATACAGTTGTGTTTAAAATAATAGCGGTGTATTTAAAAACATGTGTTAAACCCAAAATCTTTATAAATGTTTTTTTTTCCATGCATTAACAACATTGCACACTGCTTTATAAATTAAAACATAAATATAATTGTATAGAATTTTTAACTACTTTACAGAAAATGACAAAAAATGACCATTGTGTTGTTCAAAAAAATAGCAGTGTCTGCATTTGTCTTTACAACCTCAAAATATGTACTATTTTGGGGGGATTTAGCATTCCTGTGATCACTAACCTAACATTTAGTTGTATAACCACAGTTTTTTAGAACTGCTTCATGTGTACTGTATGTTGCTGCATAGAGTCAACCAACTTCTGGCACCTGTCAACTGTTATTCCAGCCCATGATGCTTTGACTACATCCCACAATTTACTTGCATTTGTTGGCTTTGCCTCAGAAATGGCATTTTTGATGTCGCCCCACAAGTGTTTAATTGGATTAAGGTCTGAGTATTAGGCTGGCCGCTCCATAACCTCAATTTTGTTGGACGAGGACCAAGATTTTGCTCATTTACTGGTGTGTTTAGGGTCGTTGTCTTGTTGAAGCACCCATGTCAATGCCATTTTCTCTTCAGTGTAAGGCAACATGACCTCTTCAAGTACTTTGATATATGCAAACTGGTCCATGATCCCAGGTATGCAGTAAATATGCCTGGCATCTTAGTAAGAGAAACATGTCCATATCATGATGCTTGCACCACTATGCTTCACTGTCTTCAGAGTGTACTGTGGCTTGAATTTATAGTTTTGGGGTCATCTGATGAACTGTCTGCGGCTCTTGCACCAAAAAAGAACAGTTTTACTTTCATCAGTCCACAAATTGTTTCTCCATTTCTCTTTAGGCCAGTTGATGTGTTCTTTGGTAAAGTGTATCCACTTCAGCACATGTTTTTTGTTGTGTCCCACAAATGGGAACAATCCATAATGTATATTTTCTATGTATGCATTTCTTTATCAGTTGCTAGGAAGATTTCCTGCTCCCTGATGTTTGTCCCTATGCCCCTCTTGTAGTTGATGATGTGGTAGTTTGCTCCTCCCTTCTTCCCCAGTATTTAGTTGCTGTAGCCATTTTCTTGGAAGCATAAGTGTACTGGTCTGTTGGATTACTCTTTCCACCTGCTGTATTGTACTTAATACTTAATAACAAGATTTCAGAGAAATTCATCTCTGTTTCTCCTGGTCTTTACTACAAGTCAGTGTGGCTGAGTTGGCACTATCTGAGGACGCATCGCATGTGAGTACAAGAATCATACAGTTATCTAAGAGATTGATGACTAAGGATTTAGAAACTCGTACTGCCTTTAAGAGTTAGAATATCTTTTTTTTTTAACAGTAGGACTTTGCAGGGGCGTCTTGCTAATAGATTTACTTCACACAGGCGTCTTCTAACTGTTACAGTACTCACATGTAAATTTAAATTGATCATCCTGGAGCTGAACATTGGCTGAGCCTTTGCCATTCTGGCTATTCTTCCATCCATTTGAATGGTAGTCTTCTGTTTTCTTCCACATCGCTCTGGTTTTGCTTTCCACTTTAAAGCATTGGAGATGATTTTACCTGAACAGCTTGTCATTGTCTTCACTTCTTTATAAGTTTTACCCTTTCCAATATCAGCTTTTTAATCAAAGTATGCTGTTCGTCTGAACAATGTCTTGAATGACCCACATTTCTCAGGCTTTCAAGGAGAAATGCATGTACAACATGTGCTGACTTCACCCTTAAATAAGGGCCACCTGTTTCTTCACAGAATGATTGACCTCACTAGCTGAACTCCACACTGCTATTATTATGAACACACTCACTTTCAATTAGTTACTCAAATACACAGACTTAGGCCGGCTTCAGACTGCGTGTCTGAACCGATCCGTAGCTGTCCGCTTGAGGCAGACAGCCGCGGACCGGATCAGCACACAGGACTGGGGGCTACTATGCCCTCCGATACTGTGTGCAGCCGCATGCAGTTCCTGCTGCTAAAAGGTGAGGACCGCGGGCGCCGCGGTCCTGACCTGTCAGCTGGTTCAGCTGCGTGCAGCTGCACACAGGATCGGAGGGCATAATAGCCCCCAGTCCTGTGTGCTGATCCGGTCCGCGGCTGTCTGCCTCAAGCGGACAGCTACGGATCGGATCAGACACGCAGTCTGAAGCCGGCCTTAAAAACATGCAGATCATGAATGCTGAATCTGTTGGTTTTCTATGAATGTACTGCACCAACTGGTGAATTTGACATTTGGTAATATCATTTATACCAAAAACAGTGAATAATCTGGTTAGTCATATGGGACTGCTATTATTTTGAACACTTCTGTACACCAGCATTACTTACAGGTAATAACTCCAGATGCATATTATTAGTGATGTTATTTTAGCCAAACTAACAATTCTTAATAAGAAAGTAAATGGGTGATTTGTCCTTGGCGCTCCCGATATCCAGCAGCTTCTGGTAATGCTTATTGCTCATGGAGCATGCCTGCCTCTCAGGAGCCAGTTTTATTTTCCTCACTCTAGTTCTTGCACTAACACACAAAATGCTGCTTTTCAGAGCAAATAGCCATCAGCCAAGCTAGTTGTATCCCCAGGGCAGGGAGCTGATTATTCCCGTACAGTTGTTATATGCTGTACTTTCCTCAAAGAAGAGCTGCACATTGCAAGTCTGCATAAAGCTGAAGAGATTACCATATTGTGTGTGCGGAGAACCCGAGTGCCAGTTTTATTCATTACAAAGTGTCTGCGCACTACATATAATTTTCTCATTACAGCTCACTGGAAAAGTACGCTAAAAGCAACAGGGGTTATCCGCCAGAAATCAATATGACACAATGGATTAGTGGTATATATAGTATAAAGCCACATTTACTCAGTCAAAAGGATATAGTTATAGGATATGCTTTCATATTGTGCTGTAGCTGGCACTTTCTGCTTGTTAATATATTCAGATATATTATATCAGTGTATTTATTTACACTATGTGGACTAAAGTATTGGATCACATTACCCCTGAAGGGGATTTTATGACCTCCCATTATAAATCCATAGATATTTCTATAAATTGGTTCTGCCCTCTCAGCAGCCTTAACTGATTTTGCTCTCCTGGGGAGACTTTCTACAAGGTTTTTTCGTGCCTGCTGTAACCATTACCCTTTCATCTACAATCACATTTGTGAGGTCAGAGACCGATGTTTGATGTGAGGGCGGCCAGCCTCACAATCTTTCTTCCAGTTCATCTCAGAGGGGTTGGATGACGTTGAGGTCTATCTGGGTGGGCAGTCGTGTTCTTCTACATCAAATTCCCAATCTTGAATTTATTAACTTCATGCACTGGGTCACAGACATGGGGAGCAGAAAAGCATAATAGGCACCGAGGAGACCCTATAGTGGATATCAAGATGGACCTCATATTGGTGTTGAATTGTTGCCCTCCATCATGTTTTTGCCATTGTTGCTATCATTGTAGAGAGGAAGTGACATGTTCAACCTCACAAAACCCAAAGTAATTGTGGATAGAATTGGTCTGAGAGTTGGTACATATTTGTCACAAACCTAGAAAAATTGCATAGGCTGCCCCTGTTGTATGACCTTGGAACTGTCTGTGATTTTAGAGATTGTTGACAATCGTAGTGTGGTTCCAGTGCTGCAGTTTGGCAGCTGTACACATTTACCATTATCATTGCAGTTTTCAAAGTTTAATCCATAGAATAGGGTGCTATTGAATGATTGCTGGGAATCTGACCACTGGGACCAGAATACAGAATTGAATGGCTCTGTAACCAGGAACTGTGCTCTGCAGAACCCCATCTTGAATACACCTGCTCAACCTCCTCTCCAGTTATTGTTTGTGGGGCTGCCAGAGACCAAGCTCACTTCTTTTAGGAATCAACCCTTAACCCCTTCACAACATATGATGCATATTTAAGTCATATGTTTTGTCCCTGCATTTGATGCTGGCTCACACTCTTATGCCGCATCATTTCCCGCACATTACATATGATTTAATCAACCATCATGTGCCTCTAATAGCTGCGGGTTGATTGTAGATCCGCCCATAGCTGTTGACCAGTTAAATCTTGCTGTCCATCTTTGACAGCAGGATTTAACACACGTTGTTGGGAAGCACATCATTCCTTGCTACCATGGGTGCTCCCATGATGTGATTGCAGGGTGCCGATGGGTTGTCATTAGAGATGAGCAAACTTTGCTTGAACATGTTTGCCAATTTCAAATCCAGACCAAATTTGGCAATGTTCGTTCGACCCCTCAAACACAAACATTTTGCTGAAAAGTTAGGAATTTTGGGTTTTGTTTGATAATTGCTCAGATATGTGTCTAACTTAACTAGGACAGAGGCATTAGTGCAAATGCACTAATGCTTCTGTTCTATGTTATCCTACACAAACATACACACAAACAGAACACACAGATCATTCTACCAGTCTCCCGCTGCTTACTTGCTTCTGGGTTCACTCTCCCACAATCCCTCTCACTTAGTTCTGGTCCCGCCCATTAAGCCTTCTGCATATTCACTTCACTGACTGGCAACAGCCAATCACAGATGCCTATGCTCTGTGAAAGCCTCTATGATTGGTTATCATACATATTGTTATATGGCAACCACACTGACGTTATAGGGTGTAAAATAAATAAAGAATGAGAAAAATGCTTAGGGCCTCACTGTATTTTTCCATCTCAGCACAGATAAAGCAGACAGCCATAAGCTGCCACCCTGAGCTGCATATTTTTACCTTGCCTGGCAAAACAAATGTAGGGCTCCGCCCTATTTTTAATTGCCAACTAAGGTAAAACAAGGCAGCTGAGGGCTGGTATTCTCAGCGGGGTGAGGACCCATCATGCTAAAGAATAGCAGCTCACAGCCACCTCTGAAAATGGCGCATTCATTGTAGCGCCATTTCCAAACACTTTACCCACCTCATTCAGTGGCCCTGGTGGCAGTGACACGCTAAGTAATAAGGGTTAATGCCAGCTTTGTATTGCCAGCTGGCATTAAGCCGAAAATTCTTAATGTTGGGCCAAGTTAGACCTGGCCATTAAGAATTACAAGTAAATAGTAAAGAAGACACAACATAGATAGAAAAAAAATTATTTAAAAAAAACATAAAGACATTTAGCTACTCCATTTTTATTAACCCCTCGACCCTCATGCCCTCCACTATCTGCTGCGATGCCTTGTTGAATAGAGGCTGGTCACCATAGCAATCACATCACAATCAGCTGACACGATCTGCTCATGTAACATGATTGCTATAGTGCCATAGCACTCGTGTTAGCTGATCTGGTGACCTGACTTAGTTACTATGGTGACCAAATCAGATGACCGTACACATCACTCTAGCAAGCTCCGGTCAGGATGTACAGTGACTCACTGAGATTATCTGAGGTCAACGTTCAGGTAAGCATGGTGGCTGCTATGATTAGAGGCTATAATTCTTACTTGAAAAGTGACCTCAGGTGACCTCTGTCAGTCACCACATATCCTGGCTAAAGCTCGCAGCTGGTTCATTCTGTGACTAGAGACTGCGATGAGGATGCTGTATTATTTATCGCAGCCTTCAGTCAACAAGATGTCGCAGAGGATTGTGAAGGTTGTCATGGTCGCAGGTTTAATAAAGATGGAGTCTTAATGGGAGAGACTGGAGATAAGTGAGCAGGTGCACGGGAGAGTGGACCAGGAAGCAAGCAAGCAAAAAGAAAAAGTCATTAAAAAGGTGAAAAAAACACTAAAGTTTAAATCAACCTCTTGCCCCATTAAAAATAAAACAATTACAAAAATACACATATTTGGTATTTCTGCGATCAGAAATGTCCAATCTATCAAAATATAAAATAAATTATGCTATTTACCGATCTGATTAACAGAAAAAAATTCAAAGCGCCAGAATTAGTTTTTTGGGTGCTGCAACATTGTGATAAAATACAACAAGTGGCGATGAAAACCTTAGGGGCCCATCACGCGGTGCCACCTCGCCAGAGATGTCGGTGGCTGGCGGGAGTGTGCACGCTTTTGGCGCCCCGCCAGTGTGGCCGCCCCCCATTTACACAGGGAGACACCTCTGGCGATGCACCGGCGAGCTGACAGGCGGCATCGCCTCCGGGGTGTCTCAAAACCCCAGCGGCGATGCATTACAATGGGAGCCTATGGCTCCCATCGCCTGTCAGGTCGCCGGCGGCCGTTTACATTGGGCGATGTGTACGCATCGCCCCAGATCGGCTTCCTGGTTTCACATCACTGATGTGAAACCAGGCGAGCACTCAGAGGCGCCGACATCGCCCCTTTACATTAGGCGATGCAGGCGCGATATCGGTGCCGATAGGCCACGCCCCTACACCACCTAACAAATTGGTGTTACCGTCGCCATGTGTGATGGTACCCTTATATCTACCCAAAAGTAGTATCAGTAAACACCTAAACTCAGAGCACAAAAAATAAAGCCACAGATCCCGAAAAATAAAAAGTGACAGCTCTTGGAAAATAGTGCCAAAAGCAATGTATGTTATTATATTTTAGAATCGTCTGAAGTTTTTTTTTTAGTTAAATGAAAAAAAAACCTACACACTTGATGTTTAGTTATGACCTGTACTAACCTGCAGAATCATGCTGCCAGGTCAGGTTTACCTTATCGTGAACATGGTAAACAAAACTATTGTGGAGTTGTATTTTTGCAATTTCACTGCGCTTGAAATTTTTTCCCGTTTTCATCGGAAAGTTCATGATGTCATTCAACAGTGCAGCTCGTCTGCAAAAAACAAGCCCTCCTATGTCTATATTGATGGGAGAAAAAAACTGTTATGACTCTTGGAAGAAGGGGAGGGAAAAATGAAAACACAAAAACAAATAATGGCCGTGGCATGAGGGGGTTAAAATAAACATTTACAGGTCTTTAGCATCATTATTACAATTATTTGATATTATGTTTATAAAGCATTATGTATCTGATGTCTCTTATCTCCCCAGAAAGCAGATCTGGCTGTTGCTGGACTCACAATCACAGCAGAAAGAGAAAAGGTGATCGACTTCTCCAAACCATTCATGACGTTAGGAATCAGTATTCTGTACCGCGTTCACATGGTAAGGTTCTTGTCGGGATCATTTTTCTCTTTTGTTAGCTGGCTGTCAATAAAATCCTAGTCTGTAGGTACAATAGACGATGACCCTGGATTACGGGCAATCTCTAAAGTCTGATTTTATTAGACAGACTTTATATTCATCACCGTATAATTTAGATACTGCAAGGGTCCAGTTCACTTTTGCAGTTTTTGGCAGGAAACTTTTTCAGCCAATACTGGGAATGGGTCCAAGAAGAGCAGAGCACTATGCAGTTTTCAGTAACACGTTTCCTTTCTTTCTGCTCCCTACTGCCTATGATAGAAAAGAATGGCATTAATAAATTGGCCAAAAATACAAAATGGGAACTGAACCTAATTGAATCTTTTGTCATTCTGAAGACCACTTTACACTTTGAGGTTTTTTTTCTTTTTTAGTCATATACCTAGCTTCACATAATATTTTTACCAATGTAGCTTTTAACCAATTATTTGGAGCCAAAGTCAGGAGTGGATTTAACAGAAATGGGAAATGTGAAGCAAGAACTTCGTCCTCCTGCTGGATCCATTTTCCCCAAAACCCTGGACTGGTTTACTTAAACTGTCATGGTATGACATCAAGACCCACATCCATCTTGAGAACATGGTCCATTGTGTGCTGCCACCCGAGGGGAGGTGATCAGAATTCTCTTAAAAATGGACAGAGAGAGCTGCCCACATGTATGGGAGTTGTGTTCACGTCTCAGCTCTAAAGTTAAATACAGATCCCATTTTAGGCACAGTCGTGTTTTAAGAGTCTTTGACCCCTGTCTGATTTCTTATTCTTTTGCATGTTTGTCACACTTAAATGTTTTAGATCACCCCAAAATTTAAATATTACACAAAAATAACACAAGCAAATGCAAAATGCAGTTTATAAATGAAGGTCTTTATTATTAAGAGAAAAGAAATCCAAACCTACAGTGCCTTGTGTGAAAAAGTGATTGCCCCCTAAACCTAATAACTGGTTGGACCGCCCTTAGCAGCAACAACTGCAATCAAGCGGTTGAGATAACTGGCAATGAGTGTCTTACAACATTCTGGAGAAATTATGTCCCCCCTCATCTTTGTAGAATTGTTGTAATTCAGCCACATTGGAGAGTTTCTGATCATGAACTGCCTTTTTAAGGTCTTGCCACAGCATCTCAGTTGGATTAAGGTCCGGACTTTGACTAGGACACTCTAAAGTCTGGTTTTTCTTAAGCCATTCAGAGGTGACTTTGTAATGACCAGAGGTCCGTACTAGATCCAGTGAGTCACAGAAACAGAGACGGAGGCAGAAGCAACATAAAATACTTGCTTTTACTTGGGGAAACAGATGGAAAATTTAGAGTAAGATGCACAGATATGTTATTTCCCCAGAAATAGATAAATTATTTACATATACACCCAGCATCAAGCTAGGGGTCGGTGTGTTACCTTAATGTTCCTCCTCAGTGTGAGGAGACAATGCCAAAAATAAATTTACCTAAAATCTATACAGAAAAATAAGCGATTTACTACACACAGCAGCAGGACAGGTGTAAATCAGATGGATGCAGTTTAGTGAGGATCACTGAAATAACACACCGATTTACAATCTTATCAACTCTATACATACAATACATATAAACCCAGTGTACATATATGTACATATATATTTATATATCTGATCTGTTGGATACCCGGGTACCTTATCTAATAGTAAAGTTAAGTCCAATTACAGTCTGTACAGGCCTGGGGAAGTACTGTTAACACAGTCACTTCCAATGGTCTTCAGCGCCAAAAATGAAAAATAAATAAAACACAACTGTAGTAAATAGGGATATTGTGTTCTCTTGTCTGAAGGGGGTCTTAGTCTCTGTAGCTTTTTGGGAGGCCAAGTGTGTTCACCTAGAGACACCACACCGAGGCCTGCAGTCTCACAGCAGAAATTCAGTCTTTTCCTCTCACAGTATGGCCGACCCGTCTCCTCTAAAGCACTCCTCTCCTGGCAGTAGTATACTCGCTTCTTAGCAGGGAATAAGTCTTTGGTCCCCTCCAGGGGCTCTGCTGTCCAGTGGATCAGTGTCCGGTCTCAGCTTTATCTGGCTCAGACTTCTCCACAGCCACTCTCCTCACAGCACCTCTCGAGACTAGTTTACCTCAGCCCAAACTGTCATAAAGTCCTCCCTGTCTCCGTGACAACCTCCTCAGCTGACAGCCCCCACCTTTTTATTCAGGAAGTAAATTTTTACACACTCTTACATGCCACCCCACTAAAGGTTGGCGTCCTCGACACACCTCCCCACTCAAAGTCCTCTTGCGCATAGCGCTGTGGTGGTATTCCCGCTGTGGCCCGAGTTGACCTCCTGGGACCAGACACTGGATTTCCAGTCCCAGAGGTATCAGTGCTTTCACCAGGAGAAGTTGATGAAGATGCTCCCTCCTGAGGTGCTGCATTCCATAGCACATTGTCCGGATCAGGCACCTGTACTTGTTCAGCATCCCTAGGAGAAGACATAGGATGCACAATATTCTCACTATATGGCGGCGCATTTACCACAGGGAAAAGGTGGGTAGACACGGAAAGGCTCATCACAACATTCGGTATTACTAGGATGAATCACCCCCCGAGAAACAGGTTCTGGCTCCCTGGAAATGGGGCCTGAGTTTTCGAACCGACATCGCTGCAACATGTTACGATGAAGATTGCGGGTCGGTCCTCCAGTTCCCACCGGCTCTACCTCATAGACTGGAATTTCAGGACTCACCCTTCTTTTGACCACATATGGCGTTGCCTCCCATCGATCACTCAACTTGCCCGATTGCCCCTTAGTCCTCACCAACACCCTGTCCCCCAGAGAGAAAGGCTCATTTTGTACTGGGTGTCTGTCCCGGTGAGTCACCTGACTGAGTCGGTTACCCACCACCCGATGAACCACCCGTAACCTATGCCGGTGTTCACAGGCCCATTCAGACGCGGTCCGGGGGTGAGTGGAGGAGAGATCTGGCATACTCAATTCTTCAATATCTCGGCCAGGTTGACCGAACATTAGCATGTGTGGGGTGTAACCTGTAGTGCTATGCATCCTGTTATTATAGGCCCACATCAATTCAGGGATAAATTCAGGCCAGTGAGCCCGCTGCTCATTCTCTAATGTCCTCAACATTTGCAAAAGAGTCCAATTGAAACGCTCGCAAGCTCCATTACCTTGTGGATGGTAGGGTGTTGTCTTTGACTGCTGGATACCATACAACTGGCACAGTTCCTTCATTAGAGTACTCTGAAAACATGCCCCCTGATCTGAGTGTATTCTTTGCGGACACCCAAACACTTGGAGAAAATGACGACACACGGCCTTAGCTGCCGACTCTGCTGTCTGATCTCTCGTTGGCACCGCCACAGCATATTTAGTGAAGTGGTCTGTCATCACCAAGCAATAGGAGCACCCCAACGTCGAGTACCCTATCAAGACATAATCAATCATGAGCAATTCCAAGGGGGCAGACGTTTTAATTGTTTGCGTAGGGGCCCGCTGCTCAGGACTCTTACTGAGCCCACAGACCCGACATTGCCGACACGCCTCCGCTACCATGCCTCTCAGGTCAGGGCAATAGAGGACTCGCTGTAGCCACTGGAGTGTCTTTTCACTACCAAAGTGAGCTCCTTTCTCATGCGCTTCACGGGCAACCACCGGCCCCAGCGACATGGGGATCACCAGCTGGTGCCGGTGCTGCAACTCAGATTGCAAATAAACCTTGCGATATAATAGGTCATGTTCAACGCACAACTTGTCCCACTGACGCAACAGCTTCTCGCCTTCTGTGGACAATTGGGCCTTCTCTTCTGGTCGTGGCCATACTCTATTCTGTACCCAAGAGCGTACCAGTTTAATGTCTGGACAGCCATTTTGGTCCTCTAACCAGTCAGCAGGAGTTTTACCAAGGACATAAGGCATCCCTGATGCCACCCCACTTGAATGTACCACACTCTGGAAGATAGGTAATTGACCAAAATCGGGAGTCTCGATGTCCTCGAGTTCATCGTCAACACTCCCTCCTGAGGGTCCCAAAGGCACCCGTGACAGCGCATCGGCATTTCCATTCTCTCGTCCAGACCGAAATTTAATACGATAGTTGAACTTAGCAAGGCGGGCAACCCATCGCTGTTCTAGTGCCCCCAGTTTTGCATTATCTAAGTGGGACAGGGGATTGTTATCTGTCATTACCAACACTTCAGCACCAGTGAGGTATTCGGCAAAACGCTCTGTCATAGCCCATACCAATGCTAGTAGCTCCAGGCGAAACGAACTATAGTTAGCCGGATTGCGCTCAGTGTCCCTTAAAGACCTGCTGCCATAGGCGATGACCCGCTCCCGGCCATCCTGAATTTGGGTAAGTACCGCCCCCAACCCGTGAAGACTACCGTCAGTGTACAACAGGAAAGGGGTATCAAACCGGGCATATGCCAACAAAGGGGCACTCGTTAGGGCAGTTTTCACCTCGTCAAATGCCTTTTGCTGCTGAGGCCCCCATTGAATAGGGCGGTTGCGAGGACCCAGCGCTGTCCCTCTTAAAAGTTCATTCAGAGGACCCACTACTTGTGAAAATCTGGGCACAAATCGTCGATAGTACCCCGCCAATCCCAAGAAAGCCCGAACCACCCGCAGGGTCTGGGGAGGTGGCCACTCCTGTACCGCTAAGATCTTACTGGCTGAGGGTAACACCCCGTCGGGAGTCACCACATGGCCTAGATACTCTATGCGACTCTTGAACAGTTGACATTTCTTCGGTTTTATTTTCAATCCATGGCGGCTGAGCCGTTGGAGCACTTGGCGTAACTTCTCAAGATGATCTTCAAATGATGTCCCGAACACCACGATGTCATCTAGATATATCAGTACCGATTCGAAATTCATGTCGCCTAAGCAGTGTTCCATAAGGCGTTGAAAGGTCCCGGGGCATTACTGAGTCCGAACGGCATCCGATTGAATTCGTAGAGCCCCATTGGCAGAATAAATGCTGTCTTTGCCCGATCTTTCTCAGCCATTGGTACCTGCCAATATCCGCTCGCCAAGTCCAACGTTGAGAAGTATTTGGCCCGTCCTAATGCTGACAGGGACTCCTCAATCCGAGGCAATGGGTATGCGTCTCGCACCGTGTGCGCATTTAATTTCCGATAATCCACACAAAATCGGAGGGTCCCATCCTTCTTTCGCACCAGGACCACGGGGGCAGCCCAGGGACTTTGGCTCTCTCGTATCACTTGATTGTCCAGCATACTGGCCACCATGCCCTTCACCTCTTGATAAAGTGTCGGGGGAATCTGACGATAACGTTCTCTAATGGGAGGGGTGTCCCCCGTGGGAATCTCATGCTCAATCATCGGAGAGCACCCGAAGTCTTCTCCATGTCTCGAGAAGGCCTCTTCATGTTCCCACACGACCCTCTCCAACTGCTCTAGTTGCACGGAAGTCAGTTCCTCCCGATCCACTCCCATCTGATCCATGATCACACGACCATTCCAGTCTTCAGTAGGAGATTCAGCCCCCCCTACTTCGACCGCATATGTCCAGGATGACTGTGGGTCTGGCCGCAATTCAAACACTGCCTTATCAGGCATCTTCCCCTCTGGCACGAACAGTTCAGCCAGGATGGCCCCAGCAGGAATGGTAACAGCCTCCTCCAACACGTTAATGCATCTGACTGGCACCCGTCCATTCTTCACAATCGCCAAAGACCGGGCCACATGCACCTTGGCAAGAGAGGACTTCTCTGGGGCTGGCTCAAGTAATACCTCAAGTCCATTCAGCCTCTGCGCCGCCCCCACTGGCAACATTAAGAGTTCCTCCTGTCGGGGTGCCAGTGAAATTGTGGTCCGTGATGGCACTCGGACTAGGCCCACCCGGCCCCCAGGGACTGCACTTTTCAGCAGGTTACAGTTCAACACTAGGCGGTGTAACATTCTCTGAGTTGGTCGGTGACTTGTAGCATGAGTCCAGTATCGGGGTCCCTCACGGGCATACATCTGATGATTTAGATCTCGCAGAATGTTCATTCCAAGTGTCACCTCCATCCCTCTTCTAGGGGGGTGGTCCACCAGCACTACCCCTTTCTGACCCAGCTCTTGACCAAACATTTTCAGCCTCATCCACACGATCCCTTTCACCGTCAGCTGGCCATTGTTAGCGGCGGTAAGTCTTATCATTCGGCCATCTTCGGGGACCACTAGTTGACTGAAGTATTCCTCGAACACTTCCAGAGGCATAATGGTACATTCAGATCCCGTGTCAACCAAACAACTCATCTTCCGCCCTTCAAATTCTGCTTCTAAAACTGGACTGCATGCGAACAAATCTTGCTCCTCCCGTTGAGGGCTTTGTGGGGGGTGGGCCGCTGCGATTTGCCCCCTCAAGGCAGCGGCTGGGAGTTTAACATCGGCGAAGGAGTCTCGGGGACTGTGGACATCCGGCAGTATCGTGAGATGTGTCCCTGGCGCCCGCACCTCCAGCAGGTAACTACTCTTCGTGGACGGGGGCTCGAGTTATTCAAAGAGGGTGGTCTGGCTGTCGGTGGAACCACCATCCCAGAGGGTGTGGCTGGTGGCCTCTCCAGGGGAGTAGGAGACGACCCAGCTCTGATCTTAGACACTTCCAGCTTTAGCTCCTTCAACTCGGCACGCAGAGCTTGCACAACGTCTACCAGTCCCTCCGCTCCTGACACTGGCATTTGGCTTTTTTCCATCCGTGTACTGTCCACAGCCCCTTGAACTACCAGGGTGGACTCCGCCTCCCTTTCCACCGCGGCCTGGTAAATCTGCCAAAAAGATATTTCTGGGGTAGCCCGGGCCACCTCCAACAGTTTATCCCGAAGGGGCCTATTGGCTAGTCCTGTGATGAATTGGTCCCGGAGCAAGTGGTCTACCTCCCGGAACGCTCCCATAGCCCCTGGGTCTAGTCGCTGCACTTCGTTCAATGTCTCCTGTAGCGTATTAGAGTACTGCATCAGAGACTCACTTTCCTTTTGAGGGCGATTAAAAAAAAAAGATCGAAGCTGGGTCACACGGGCCCGGCCTCCCAAACTCCCCTCTAACAGTACCAAAATTTTCTCTAACGTACTCCTCTCAGCCTCAGGTCGTACCATCACCATCCGCCTAGCATCGCCCTCTAGTGCATTTAATGCCAGTTCTGCTCGTACTGCAGGAGCCAGATTACACATCCGCAGAATACTCCGGACCTCTCAGCAGAATCCTGCAACGCCATGTTATGCCCGTCGTATTTCGGCATGTGCTGGAGTAAAGCTCCTACCGGCACATACCCTCCCACATTCGCCGCGGCTGCCAAGGGATCCGCACCCAGCAGCATGACTGCTGGTGTGGTGGGGTCATTTCTTCCCTCGCCGCCTCCGTCCATGACAAACAAATGGATCCTGCCGACTACGCCAAAATGTAATGACCAGAGGTCCGTACTAGATCCAGTGAGTCACAGAAACAGAGACGGAGGCAGAAGCAACATAAAATACTTGCTTTTACTTGGGGAAACAGATGGAAAATTTAGAGTAAGATGCACAGATATGTTATTTCCCCAGAAATAGATAAATTATTTACATACACCCAGCATCAAGCTAGGGGTCGGTGTGTTACCTTAATGTTCCTCCTCAGTGTGAGGAGACAATGCCAAAAATAAATTTACCTAAAATCTATACAGAAAAATAAGCGATTTACTACACACAGCAGCAGGACAGGTGTAAATCAGATGGATGCAGTTTAGTGAGGATCACTGAAATAACACACCGATTTACAATCTTATCAACTCTATACATACAATACATATAAACCCAGTGTACATATATGTACATATATATTTATATATCTGATGTGTTGGATACCCGGGTACCTTATCTAATAGTAAAGTTAAGTCCAATTACAGTCTGTACAGGCGGGGGAAGTACTGTTAACGCAGTCACTTCCAATGGTCTTCAGCGCCAAAAATGAAAAATAAATAAAACACAACTGTAGTAAATAGGGATATTGTGTTCTCTTGTCTGAAGGGGGGTCTTAGTCTCTGTAGCTTTTTGGGAGGCCAAGTGTGTTCACCTAGAGACACCACACCGAGGCCTGCAGTCTCACAGCAGAAATTCAGTCTTTTCCTCTCACAGTATGGCCGACCCGTCTCCTCTAAAGCACTCCTCTCCTGGCAGTAGTATACTCGCTTCTTAACAGGGAATAAGTCTTTGGTCCCCTCCAGGGGCTCTGCTGTCCAGTGGATCAGTGTCCGGTCTCAGCTTTATCTGGCTCAGACTTCTCCACAGCCACTCTCCTCACAGCACCTCAGGAGACTAGTTTACCTCAGCCCAAACTGTCATAAAGTCCTCCCTGTCTCCGTGACAACCTCCTCAGCTGACAGCCCCCACCTTTTTATTCAGGAAGTAAATTTTTACACACTCTTACAACTTGCTGGTGTGTTTTGGATCATTGTCCTGCTGCATAACCCAAGTGCGCTTCAGCTTGAGGTCACAAACAGATGGCCGGGCATTCACCTTTTAAAAAAGTTAAACTTTTGTCTCGTCAGTCTACAGAGTATTCTCTCAAAAGTCTTGAGGATCAGCAACATGTTTTCTGTGAAAACTGATACCAGCATATGTGGTTTTTTTTTTTTGGTTCGATGTAGTTTTTCATTTTGGATCTCTGCCATGCAGGCCATTTTTGCCCAGTCTGATTCTTATGGTGGAGTGATGAACACTGACCTTAAAATTGAGGTAAATGAGGCCTTTAGTTCTTTGGATGCTATTGTGGGGTCTTGAGTGACCTCTTGGATGAGTTGTCGCTGTGTTCTTGGGGTAATTTTGGTTGGCCATCCACTTCGGAGAAAGTTCACCACTGTTCCATGTTTTTGCTGTTTGTGGATAATGGCTCTCACTGTGGTTTACTTGACACCCAAAGCTTTACAAATGGCTTTATAACCTTTTACAGACTGTTAGATAGCAGTTACTTTGTTTTTCATTTGATCCTTAATTTCTTTGTATTGTGGCATAATGTCTAGCTTATGAGGATCTTTTTGTCAACTTCACATTGTCAGCTAGGTCTGATTAAAGTGAATTTCTTTATTGAGAACATGTATGGCCATAATCAGGCCTAGGTGTGGCTAGGGAAATTGAACTGAGCTTCCCAAAAATGCGATAAACCACCGTTAATTTATGTTTGGTGGGGCAATCACTTTTTCACACAGGGTCCTGTAGGTTTGGATTTCTTTTTGCCTTTATAATAAAGATCTTCATCTATAAACTGCATTCACTATTTACTTGTGCTATCTTGGACTAATATTTACATTTGTTTGGTGATCTGAAATATTTAAGTGTGACAAACATGTAAAAGAATGAGAAATCGGGTAGGGGGCAAACACTTTTTTACACCACTGTATGTCATAAATAGACAAGATGAAATAATCTCTTTAAGGCTAGGGTCACACTTGCATGCGCTTTTTAAGGTTGCTATTTGCAGCCTGCGTTTTTGGGCTGTGTTTTTGCTGTTAGGTCTGGAGCAGCCTTAAAAAGACGCACAGCAAAAATGCATGCGAAAACGCACGGTACCATTTAGTGCCATGCGTTTTCACATGCTGTTCCCATAGGGCCCCTTGTTACAAAAACACATGCGTTTTTGAAAAAGCACCAAAAAATGCATCATGATGCATTTTTTGGTGCTGAGCCAAAAACGCATCCAAAAAACGCATGGCACTTTAGCTATGCGTTTTTGCCACTGGGGCATGCGTTTTTTTATTGGATGCAATTTTCACAAAATACAAGTGTGAAAAACGCATGGAGAGGCGCATCTACGACGCCAGTGTGACCCTAGCCTAAGACAAAATTCTAGTGAAAGGCAAACCTTATTTTATCTGAAACCACCCTAATACTGAAAACAAGATTAATCACAAATGAAGGCTTTAGGCCGTGTACACACTGTGGAAGGCAGTTTGTTGTAAATTTAATGCCATGGCTTTCACCGTGAACCTCCATTGTGTAAACTTTACAGCTATATAGGAAACTTTTTTTTTTATTCCACTGAGATTGAAGCTTGCACTGTGTAAACATTTGCACTGTTCTGCTCCTGAATTTTTTTTATATATAATGGTGGAACTGGAAGGGACCTCCTGGGTCATCTGGTCCAACCTTCTCAATGCAGGATTCATTAAATCATCCCAGCCTCTGTTGAAGACTTCCATTGAAGGGGAACTCACAACCTTTCATATATTCCTAAAAATGCAAATTGTAGATAGGACCAGAAAAGGATTTCTCTTTGCACTTTTATTAACCTTAATTAAATATTTCCTTCCTTTGAGACCCCCACCAGTCCACCAATCCACTGCAAGTTGCAAGCTAAGGAGTCTGGCAGGAACTACATGCATTGGAAAACTAAAGGCACATGCATTTGTCTTTCTACATTTAAATCTGTAGGAGTTATGGATCAGCCAAGCAAGCAACTCATAACTCATATCCTAGTTTTACTTGTCTAGTGCTTTGGATATGTAACATCAGCAATGAAAAATCGTGGCTATCATGCATTAAAATAATGTTCTTGATTGATCGAAAACAACGATGCTCAGTTTACCATGTTTTTATGTCACCTTCCATGCTCTAGACTTCTCAAGTGTGGCTGTACAGACATTTTAAATAAAAGGTCCCTGGAAATCTAAGGCCGGTTTCACATCACGGTTTATCTGTCAGGACAGCCCCGGATCATATTTCGGCCTCATAGTATTCCTATGGGGCCGGATAGAGCCGGATGGCAGCTATGTGCTATCCGGTTTCCATCTGTCTGGGAGGATTCAGGACAATTACGATTTTTCTCCCGTTGCTTGCAACGTTTTTGTATCCGGGGCAAAAATCTGCCCAAATCAGATCCTCCCAGATCAGGGGCGATCCGGCACTCCCTAACATAGGAGTCTATAGCGCTGGATCGCCCCGGTCTGACAAAAACATCAGATTTGGGAACCGGACTCCGGCTGCTGAAGTTTAGCAGCAAGCGCTGCTAACATTCAGCACCACCAGCTGTCCCCTGCAGAGATTTCAGGACCGGGGAGCTAGCCGCGATCTTGAAATTTCAGCAGCTGCGCATATTTGCCCTCCGGTTCTGTTTCTAAATCGGACAGCCCTGGACCTGATCAGGCTGTGGTGTGAACCCAGCCTAACTCTCTGCCTCTCTATCCCTTGAGCCTAAATCCCTGGAGTTAAAAACTAGGCCTGACAGATTGTTTTCTGCTCAAAATTAGGTCTGGCTGACTGCCTAAAGTGTATGGGAATAGGTGACTTTCTCTTAACATACTCTTTTCATTAATGTATAAAGATACAATAGTCTTTGAAATACTACAGCATTTTACTTTCGTCTCTACAAGAGAGACGTACATTAAGAGAGAGTCTTATAATGTACAAGATGAGCATACCCCTTTAGGGCACAATTCTGGTGCTTAGTATACCTAGAAAAATATTAAAACCTTAAGGTACCATCACACACGGCAATATTGCTAGGCAATTTCACTGGCAATTTGCTGGTTGCAGTGAAATCATGGACACATTGTTCTATTTTGTTGCTGTGTACAAATGTAACAATGTGTCCGTGATTTCACTGCAACCAACAAATTACCAGTGAAATTGCAAGCAATATTGCTGCGTGTGACGGTATCTTAAAGGCCACTTTACACGTGGTAACATCGCCGCCGATTACATAGGCGACGTAGGGGCGTGGCGGGGAGGTCGCCTGGTTTCAGAGCAGTGCTCTGAAACCAGGGACCGATCTGGGGCAATGTGCACACATCGCCCCATGTAATCGGCCACCGGTGAGCTGACAGGCAATGGGTGCCATAGGTTTTGAGGAACCCCAGCGGCGATGCCGCCTGTCAGATCACCGGCGCGGTGCTGTAGGTGACGCCCCATGTAAATGGGGGACGGCGACGCTGGTGGGTGCCAAAAACGTGCGCGCCCCCGCCAGTCGCCATCGACATCTGCAGCGCCGTCGCCTCGTGTGACGGTACCTTTAGAGTCCTCAGTGGTTGACACCTTTTAGGGTTACTTCACATGCGGCAATATTGCTAGATAATTTCACTGGCAATTTGCTGGTTGCAGTGAAATCATGGACACATTTTTCTATTTTGTTGCTGTGTACAAATGGAACAATGTGTCCATGATTTCACTGCAACCAGCAAATTGCCAGTGAAATTGCCTAGCAATATTGCTGTGTGTGAAGGTACCCTGAATGGCTAAGGGTGCATTCACACCCTGCGTATTTGCTGCATTTTTTTTACATGCAAGCTCATCACAAACCAAGACTGGAACAATCAGAGGACAGGTATGATGGTGGGGTTACACGTCCCGATATCGGCGCGATATCGGAGGCAACGCCGCGGGAGCGCGCATTTTTTCAGCCCCTTTCCCGATATCGCATCGCCGGTTTACACGCTGCGATATCGGGAAACAACGTCCCTCCGATGTGTACGCCCACCAACCCAGTAACGACCATTTAACATGGGAGTTAATGGGTGAGGTGCGAGTACGCATCGGAGTTGGGCTGTCACACGCAGCGATCCTGCTACAACGGCCATCCGATATCGGGGAGTTGAATAGCTCTGCTATTCAACTCCGATATCGTTTTGGCATCGTTCCAGGATCGCGTTGTACGCTCAAACCGTACAACGCGCGCCCGATATCGGCTCCAACTCGCGACCCACGTGACTTTTTGTCGGAGTTGGACGCCGATATCACGGCGTGTAAACCCACCATTAGGGTACCTTTACACGCCGCAACCGCGGGAGACATTTTTGGCGGAGATATTTCTCGCTGGAATGATCTCCGCCAAATTGCCTCCTTATTGCGGCGTGTAAATAGCGAATTTGGCGGCGATAAAACCAATGTTGCCTGGTTTCGATTTTGTAGCAGTGCTCCAACATCGAAACCAGGCGACATTGGTTTCATCGCCGCCAAATTCCCAATTTACACGCCGCAATAAGGAGGCAATTGGGAGGAAATGTGGCAGTGATGTTTCCAGGTCGCAATATTGCCGTCAATAATTCTCGCTGCGGTTGCGGCGTGTAAAGGTGCCCTAATGGAAACAAGTGCTCCACAACTGGATTTAATCACCCACTGTTGGTTTGTGAAGAGCTCGAGTGTAAATAAATGCAGCAAATGCACAGTGAAGATGGTAAGAAAAAGCAAAGCAAGCTTTAGAGACTCTATGGCCACTTCATCAGGCTAATAAGGCTGGCTTCACATTTGCGTTTGTGTCTGCATGCTGATAGCATGCAGACACAAACGCAGTGAAAAGCAGGGTCTTTTTTTGTGTCTGCAGCGGAGAATGTCCGACTGCGGACACATTACTGTGGAGCCCGGGCAGCCAATCGGAGTTGCCCGTGGGCGGGCAGGAGGCGGAGATCAGCAGCAGAGATCTCCTCCTCCCAGCCGCCGGTAAGCTCCGGGACATGTCAGCGGGGTTAAACAGCTGATATGACAGCTGTTTGAATCTCCTGCGCCGACACCGAGAGGAGATGTCGGCGTGGGAAGATTCAAACAGCTATCACATCAGTTGTTTCTCCCCGCCGACACCGCTAGGAGATTGCCGGTGGCGGGGAGGTGGAGATCATGAGAGGCTCAGCTGATCTCTCTGTGGCCGTCAGTGATCTCCTGTGACATCACTGGCGGCCACCGGGAGAGATTTCAATGGGTCCGCAGCGTTCTTCTGCGCTGTCAAGCGCAGAACACTGTGTACCCATTGACGCCAATGCATTCTTTTGTGCGCTTGGGGAAGCTTGCTGATTTTCTAAGGTCCGCGAGCGCACAAAAAATGCAACATGCTGCGTCCCGGATGCGGACGCAGGACCCTGGAGGGAGCAGATATCTTCCGCATCCGCACCCGAACACAGCAAAATGCAGGCACTATGCGTTCCTATGTTAAACATAGGAAATGCAGTGCGCATGCGCTTGACTGCGTTTGGGAACGCAGCATACGCTGCCTTTCCATACGCAAATGTGAAGCCAGCCTAAAACACACATTCTGAAGACACATCTACAGCTCTGCTCACAAGTTTACATACCCCGGCAGATTTTTTGCTTTCTTGGCCTTTTTTCAGAGAATATAAATGATAACACAAAAACCTTTTTTCCACTCATTGTTAGTAGTTGGGTGAAGCCATTTATTATCAATCTACTGTGTTCTCTCTTTTTATGTGTAATCTTTCTTTATTGAAATATAAGCAAGCACGTAAACAAACAAGATATTTCAACTTCAACAAAACAGGATTGAACAAGTGTCTCTTATGGAATATGCTACAGCGCCGGATTGAGCCAGCTCGTAGGCAGATGAGTAGGCATCCATTGTAACATTCGTACATAAATTCTAAACATATTGTTAACCAAGCGCAAACCAAACTAAAACAGCTGTGTTCACAATTACCCCTCTCAGAGCTGGGGGTATTTAAATATGAGTATAGGAATGGTGAATTCAGGAACTCATCACATTTAACATCAACTCGTGGTTTAAGGGGTAAGGAAATTAGTGTAAAGAAGAGAGGAGTTGTCAGAAGAAATAGGAAAGGGAAAGACGACAGAGGGAGGTGTGGAATCAGGGGAGGGATTAAAAGAGGAATACAGAGGGGGACACGAGTTTTAAGTTCAATAAATTGAACAAAAACCTACTCAACCCCCTACAAGTTGGGAAGTAAATATATTTAGCATCTCTATACAAGACGTCTATCCATTGATGGGGAAGACTATCCAGGGGTGGTCGTCTCATTCCACCCCGGTACATTAACAATAATTACAGGCTTCCATGACAAGAGCGGGCAATAAACCCTCACGGAGAAGAAGGTCAGAATCATGCCACCAATAGTGTCCTGGGATGTGAGGCGTCCATGTCCGATCGCTGCAAGGACCTGAATCAGCTGGCCGGCAGCAACTGATCAGCTGATGTGTCACAAGACAGCATCATCTGAGCGGACGGGCGATTTCTACTGCTCAGCTAACGCTGTCACGTAACACATCAACTGATCGATTCCTGCCGGTCAGCTGATTCAGGTCCTTGCAGCGATCGGATGTGGACGCCTCGCATCCCAGGACAGTCGGCAGAGAAGTGAGTATTTTTTTTTTAACACGTTGCTTTCTTTAATTTCACTTTAGCAGTGTATGTAGATACACTGCTAAAGTGAAATTACACACATGTCACACGGGAACAGTGCAGTGAATGTGTACTGAGCATGATCAGTACACTAAAACCGGTTCCGGGAAACTATCCTGTTTTTTCCCGGATCTGCCATCATAGACCCCCATGTTATTTGAATCGGACAGCGTCTGATCTGATTCTGTCCTATTGTGTCAGCTTTTTTGAAGACAGTCCAAAATCATACCATTCTCCGATTCTGGGTGCCGGAAAAAATACGGACACAATCGGATCCCTGATAAAACTGGCACACATGGATGGACATTATGGACCAATCTGTGCCCATCCGTGCCCATAGGGATACATGGGGAGCCAAATCGGATCCGTGGAGATCAGTTTTAAAACGAATAGCCACAGATCCCCAAAAAAACGTAATGTGAAGGGAGTCTAAGAGCCTAAGAGAGAAGATAAAAGCAGTGGCAATTGTAAATTAAGCTAGCCAACTTGAAGAAATAGAAATAGTAGCCAAACCACAACCCAACCACATTTGTAAAAGACAATTAGGGTGTGCTCACTTCTGCTTATAAACTCGCTGATTGCAATCTGACAAAAAATCAGTTTGCACTCACAATGTTAAAGAAGAAAGTAGTGTCTGTCTGTGAGTTTTTCCTCAGCAGGAAACAGGATGAGGAAAAAAATCTCAACATGCTGCGTATGACCGAGTATATTGCCAAGAATCACCAATGCAAGTCAATGGGTGCGAGAAAAAAAAACAGACAAGCATATGACAATGTGTATGCAATGAGTCTTTAACATTGTCTCTTACATACTCAAATAATTCTATGTATATTTATAGCTAGTTGTCATATTTTAATAAAGCACTGTTATCTAAAGAGATAGATAACTAGAAAAAGTTCTCTGCAGCACTCAGCTACTACCGATGACGTACAATTGCTAACAAGCTATATGTATATGAGAATAAAGTTTAAAAACTTACGTTTTTTTCAAAAAAACTCAAAAATCTTATTTTTTTATTTCTGAAGTTCTTAGTACATACATTGGCCAATGTCTGTTTGCTCATCGACTGCGACAAAGTGACTTCAGGTCCGATGAGTCCCACAATGATATCCCTATCCTCCTTGTCCACCCCCCACTTCTCAGTGGGCAGACTTCATCTTGACCCTAGATCACCTGTGGCCAATGAGGGTGCAATTGCAGCATGGAGCCAGCATCTCCATATGATATAAAAAAGGAAAAAAACTGCTAGCACCAGTTCACATTAGTCTGTGACCCAGCGTCCCTGCTAGCACCAATTCACATTAGTCTGTGGACCCAGTGTCCCTGCTAGCACCAGTTCACATTAGTCTGTGAGTGCTGTGCAGTTTTTTCCTTTTTTAAAGAGATCGATAGATAGATAGATAGATAGATAGATAGATAGATAGTAGATAGATAGATAGGCCAATGTCTGTTTGCTCATCAACCACGACACGGTGACCTCAGGTCTGATGAGTCCTATGCTGACATCCCTGTCCTCCTTGTCCTCCCTGTCCCACTTCTAAGTGGGTGGACACCATCTCAACCTCAGACTACCTGTAGGTGATGAGGGTGCTAAGTGCAGACATGGAGCCAGCAACTCCACATATTAGACATAAAACAGAAAAAAAACTGCACAGCACTCAAAGACATAGCGTGGTTGATGAGCAAACAGACATTGACCAATGTGCAGTGTTGGCCAAAAGTATTGACACCCCTGCCATTCTGTCAGATAATACTCAGTTTCTTCCTGAAAATGATTGCAATCACAAATTCTTTGGTATTATTATCTTAATTTAATTTGTCTTCAATGAGAAAACACAAAAAGAATTGTCCTAAAGCCAAATTGGATTTAATTTCACACCAAACATAAAAAAGGGGGTGGACAAAAGTATTGGCACTGTTAGAAAAATCATGTGATGCTTCTCTAATTTGTGTAATTAACAGCACCTGTAACTTACCTGTGGCACCTAACATGTATTGGCAATAACTAAATCACACTTGCAGCCAGTTGACATGGATTAAAGTTGACTCAACCTCTGTCCTGTGTCCTCGTGTGTACCACATTGAGCATGGAGAAAAGAAAGAAGACCAAAGAACTGTCTGAGGACTTGAGAAGCCAAATTGTGAGGAAGCATGAGCAATCTCAAGGCTACAAGTCCATCTCCAAAGACCTGAATGATCCTGTGTCTACTGTGCACAGTGTCATCAAGAAGTTTAAAGCCCATGGCACTGTGGCTAATCTCCCTAGATTTGGACGGAAAAGAAAAATTGTCAAGGGATTTCAACGCAAGATTGTGCGGATGGTGGATAAAGAACCTCGACTAACATCCAAACAAGTTCAAGCTGCCCTGAGTACAACAGTGTCAACCAGTACTATCCGTCGGCGTCTGAATGAAAAGGGACTGTATGGTAGGAGACCAAGGAAGACCCCACTTCTTTCCCCGAGACATAAAAAAGCCAGGCTGGAGTTTGCCAAAACGTACCTGAGAAAGCCTAAAACGTTTTGGAAGAATGTTCTCTCTTTTTTGGGCAAAGGCATCAACATAGAGTTTACAGGAGAAAAAAAGAGGCATTCAAAGAAAAGAACACGGTCCCTACAGTCAAACATGGCAGAGGTTCCCTGATGTTTTGAGGTTGCTTTGCTGCCTCTGGCACTGGACTGCTTGACCGTGTGCATGGCATTATGAAGTCTGAAGACTACCAACAAATTTTGCAGCACAATGTAGGGCCCAGTGTGAGAAAGCTGGGTCTCCCTCAGAGGTCATGGGTCTTGCAGCAGGACAATGACCCAAAACACACTTCAAAAAGCACTAGAAAATGGTTTGAGAGAAAGCACTGGAGACTTCTAAGGTGGCCAGCAATGAGTCCAGACCTGAATCCCATAGAACACCTGTGGAGAGATCTAAAAATGGCAGTTTGGAGAAGTCACCCTTCAAATATCAGGGACCTGGAGCAGTTTGCCAAAGGAGAATGGTCTAAAATTCCAGCAGAGCATTGTAAGAACCTCATTGATGGTTCCCGGAAGCGGTTGATCGCAGTTATTTTGGCTAAAGGTTGTGCAACCAAGTATTAGGCTGAGGGTGCCAATTCTTTTGTCTGGCCCATTTTTGGAGTTTTGTGTGAAATGATCAATGTTTTGCTTTTTGCTTCATTCTCTTTTGTGTTTTTTTCATTGAAGACAAATTAAATGAAGATAATAATACCGAAGAATTTGTGATTGCAATCATTTTCAGGAAGAAACTGAGTATTATCTGACAGAATTGCAGGGGTGTCAATACTTTTGGCCAACACTGTATGTACCAAGAACCTCAGAAAATAAGAAAAATAAGAATATTGATTTTTTGAAAAAACATAAGTTTCTAATTTTTTCCTCATATACCGCTTGTTAGCATGTGTGCATTATTGGTAATAGCTGAGTGCTGCAGAGAAATATTTTTCTGGTTGTTTGATCCAGCGTCCCTGCTGGCACCAGTTTACACTATGTCTTTGAGTGCTGTGCAGTTTTTTTCTGTTTTAGATTAGATAGATAGATAGATAGATAGATAGATAGATAGATAGATAGATAGATAGATAGATAGATAGATAGATAGATAGATGTACAACAGCAAGATACTGTCCCACCTCCCTTCATTTTCTAAGTTTGCATCCTTTAGTGCCATTCATGTGGCACTAAAGGGTGCTAAGCTCTGCATTTGGCCACAAAATATTTGTGGATTTCTTGCAATAAATTGGTGAAAGAAGGAATGTGTAGGGGAGTTTTTCATTCAAATAAAATATTTTTGGTTTCCTTTATTTTTTTATAACTGATTGGATTAGTAATGTCAGATATCTGATAGACACCTCAAGATAACTAACCCGTGGGCTTAATGCCAGCTGACATTACACAGCTGGCATCAACCCCAAGTACTATTATCCCATTTGCCAATGCAACAAGGCAGTGAGAAAAGCTGGAGTGACTGGCACTACGGCTGTCTGCTTTACCCTGGCTGGTGATCAATAATAGGGAGGACCCCATGTCATTGTTTTTTTAATTAATTATTTATTTTGTGGCTACATTCAAGGCTAAAACCCCTTTAGTGCCATATGAAAGGCACTAAAGGGTGCAAGCTTAGACTATGTAAGGAGGTGGGAAAGTATCTTGCTGTTGTGTTTCTATCTGTCAATCTATCTATATCTTTAGATAACATTGTTTTATTAAAATATGACAACTATGGTATGTAAAAGACTATATTAAAAACACATTGCATAAAGATGACATAAACATAGCATACAGATATTAGGCGAGAAAACAAATGTGCACTCGCATGTCATATGGATGCTACTTGAGGAAAAAATGCATGACACTCTCCTGACACTTGTAACCTTTCTCATTGAGAATCTCGATATATGCAGATGTGAGTGAACCCTAGGAAAATCTTACTTTTGGCCAATTAATAAGATACAGGTCTGTAACACACATCGCTAATCATTGAAGGTCAAGGCCTGTAAAAGGTGCAATAAATGAGAATCTAGGAGCTTTCTGATTTATTTGCATTGTTCCCTGGAGGAGAGATGCCCTACATGCTTCCATCATATAATTACTTCTTTATTTAATGAATATCTCTGGGTCTGATGACAATTCTATTAGAATAAAGTAGAGGTGACAATAAAGAGTGATGACAAACAGCAAAGGAGACTGAAAAGTAAAGTATATGCCAGATAAGAACATAGTGTGTATAATTACATTTGGGAGTATGTTTATCTATTGAATTGAGCATTGGACAGGTCTACAATGATATATGAAGTGCAAACAACTAAAAAATATCAAATCTATTTGTCATATAGCTAAACTTTCTTATTTTGCTTTTTTCATAGGGAAGGAAGCCTGGATACTTTTCTTTCCTGGATCCATTCTCACCTGGTGTGTGGCTCTTCATGCTTCTTGGCTACTTGGCTGTCAGCTGTGTGTTGTTCCTTGTGGCTCGGTAAAAATTACTACATTTATTGCCTTTGATTTATATGTAATATCGGAAATACACAATAACTATAAAGAAGTATTTAGAGAAGCAGGGACTAGCTATTATGTGATTGTGCCTGCCATCTCTGATTTCCAGTATTTATGTTCATTTAGGGTGATTGTTTTTTTTGAGTACCATAAACTGATTTACCATATTTATTGAACTATAAATCACTTTTTATTAAGAAAAAAAATCTTGCTTAAAAAGTGCCGGTAAAGCCAGATCTCCCTGACTACTTCAGCACTGAGAAAAAGCTCTGCTTATTATGAGACCTTTCCAAGGCAGCGCCCACATATATACGAGTTCATTGGGTTGTAGCTAGCTGGCCCACTTGCTTCTCCAGCCCACTAAACAGTGGCATTACTAGCGTCCAATGGCCCCCGGTGCAAAATTTGGACCTGTCCCCCTGCACATGTTGGTCAGTTGTATGGGCCCCATGTAGCATTCTAAAACTATAAAGACTTATGAATTGCCCTCTCTCCCCCTTCATTATGTATTAATGTCCCCTATCTGGGTATATATGGGCCCATCCAGCTATATATTGTACTCCTCCTGGTATAAATGCTCCTCTCCTGTTCCTCCTCCTCCCACCATTATAGTCCTCCAATTATTTTAATGCACCCACATATAACTCCATATATTACAGTATTATGTACCGCCCCATAGTTCTCTATTTATTGTAGAGCACCCCATATTCCTCCATGCACACGTTAGTCCACAGAGTCCTCCAATTATTATAATACACTCCCATATTCCTTCATATGATATAATGCACCCCCATGTATTATAATGCAGCCCCAATAGTCCTCCATGAATTATAATGTATCCCTCATAATCCTCCATATAAGATAGTTCCCATTGTCCTCCAATTATAATGCACCCCTATAGTCCTCTCCATATATTATAAAGCAGCCCCATAGTCCTCCAATTATTATAATGTACCCTCATTTTCTTGCATGGATTGTAATACACCCCATAGTCCTCCAATTATTATAATGCAGTCTCTTATCCTTCCATGTATTATAATGCAGCCCCCATATAATTCAGTTCATCTCCCCTTAAGCTAAAGTGTACTCACTTATTAAAAATAAATAAGTACTCACCTCTCCCCAGTTCCTGTGCTGTTCCAATCTTTGTGCGAGTGTCCTGTGCTCTGCACATCTCAGTACAGCAGTGTCCAGTAGTGACATCACTTTGCTCCGCTGTGCTCATATGTCATAGCACAGGCACAGCTTGAGAATGATGAAGGGGGGAGCGGACAGTGGAGCGCTCCCTCTTTCATCATTCCTTTGTGCAATGACAGGTGGAGGGCCTGGTGCCGGAGCTGGCACAGGGACCTATTAACTCATCTGCATGGTCTGCCCTTACGACACTGCGCCTAATTATCCAGTTTCTCTACTTAGCAGGCAGGCTTGCTACTTCCCACACACATCACCTGGGCTTTCAGACCCACTATATGGGCTGACACAATTTTCCTGAATCCCTTTCCAAAAGTAGAAGGCCAAGCACCCTCTGAGCCCACTGGTCAGAAAACTCAAAAGAACAATGAAAATGTAAAAGTATTGTGAGGCGAGAGTGCCAAGGACTGTGTACTTTCAGTTTAGTATAGCATACAGCAGGGGTAAGTAATTAATTTTCCCGAGCTTGCCACATGCGAAGCCATGTCTTTTGTGAAGGCCTGAACCAATAGGTTGAAATTATGCTTAAAAGTAATATAAATGTATTAATACAAAATACTATTTAACATTAACATTAATTGTGTCAGTTAAAGCATCACTCCAGCGTTTGTTTTTCACTGCCGGACTGGTGTTTTAAATCTAAGCCCCTGCCCCCCGAACTTATACTCACCCTCACACGTTTTCATCCTTTTTCGACTCTTCTCTAGTCCTACAGTGCCATCTTGTGCCCGTAACTTCTGACTGTCCGGAAGTCAGAAATTATATTACAGGCGCTCAGTGAATAAGACCACAATTAAGTAGAATTAAAGGGACACTGTCTTGTCATTTTTTAGTATGATACTAATATTACCCTTGAATAGTGTCTGGGCAGACATTTTAAAAGCATGTAAAATCATTATTGTACTGTTTGTAGTTTCCATGTTATAAGCTTTGTCAGACCCTGTAGAGAGCTGCTGCATTAGTCCTGTCCCATTATAAGCAGAGACGATTAGCCCTGTGCTGTACAAACGGTCATGTAATTATGCACGCCTTCTCTGCAGCTCTCTCCTCCCTTTGCTAACAGTGCAGTGTCAGGTTTCACTTATGGCGAGGTCTGTTCAGTTGATATCACCACAGAGGGAGAGAGCTACTGCAGGCCTGCCTGATCTAGACTCCATTTGTTTCTGTAAAGCAGATACCCTGCTGTGCTGTGACAGTTTCTGTGATGTAGTTCACCTCTTGTGATGCTGCACACACAGCAGGGAGGAGAATACAGCCCCCCCCAGTGATCCCCTGTGCTGTAATGTTACATGCATATTCATGCATGGGGAGTGGAAAGCAGGGAACTACAACTAAGTGGATCACTCACTGTGAGTGATGGATGGAATGAGTCCCTTTATTTGAAGTTTACAGAAGATAGGAGTGGAATATAATTAATAGTAATATATCAATAGAGAGAGTTTAGAAGGAGGAATTAGAAAATGATAGCAGTTAAATGTGGATTTTTGACCTGACAGTTTTCCCTTAAGTATACTGATACTTATTTATGTATCATATGAGCCCACTCACAGCCCCTTATATTCCGCATGAGCCCGAGAAAGCAAATATATACAATATGATCCGAAACACAGCTCCCCCCATTTACAACATGAGTCCTCACACACCCCTACATTCAGTATGAGCTTCCTTATATACAGTATAAGCCCATACATTGTCCCATAAATACAATATCAGCCCTCACATAGTCACCTATATTCAGTATAAGGCTGGTTTCACACTACGATTTTGGTAGGTCCGATGCTGCCTGATAAAAATCGGGCAGCATCGGACCGATTTCAGCCCCCATGCATCCCTATGGGGATCGGGCCGAATCGGGTGTGCACTAATTGCCATCCGATTTGGTCCGATCCGATTCTGTCCGATTTTATTATCGGTGCAAAAATCGGAGCCTGCTCCGATTTTAGCACCGAAAATAAAATCTGACAGATTCGGATCGGACCAAATCGGGTGGCAATTAGTGCACACCCGATTCGGTCCTATAAGTTAACATGGGGCCCTATGGAGCTGGGCCCGAGGAAAAATCTGATACTTTCTCGGGCCCGATTTTAGTGCACTGAGCATGCTCACTACATGCTCAGTGCACTAAGACAGTGAGGCAGGGGTTAAAAAAATAAATAAAAGTATGCTCACCTGTCCTCGAGTCCCCCGGCGTCTCCTCCACGGTCCCGGTGTCTCTCCGTCTCTCCCCGGAGTTTAATCTTCTTCTCTCCAGCGTTATAGAGTGACTCAAGGACCTGCCATGATGTCATAATCACATGGCAGTCAGTAGCCAATAACCGGCAGTCACTTAGCTGCCGGTTACTAGGCAACAGGCTGCCATGTGATTATGACATCATGGCAGGTCCTTGAGTCACTCTATAACGCTGGAGAGAAGAAGATTAAACTCCGGGGGAGAGACGGAGAGACACCGGGACCGTGGAGGAGACGCCGGGACTGTGCAGGAGCGTGGACAGGTGAGAAAAGAATGGAGGAGAGGGGGGAGCAGAGGAGACACCGGGGGAACAGAGGGGAAGACCGGGGGAGAAGAGCAGACACAGGGGAGACCGGGGGAGAAGAGGAGCACTGGGGGAGAGAGAGGAGAGCCCGGGGAGCATAGGAGCACTGGGGGAGAGAGAGGACACACCAGGGTAGAGCAGGGCAGCTGTCATCTGCAGGAGGGCAGGCACCCGATTTTCTGTCGGATCGGATGCCTATTTTGGCATCCGATTCCAGGCAGCCGAAGGAGCCGATGCTGCCCGATTTTTTTCGGGCAGCATCGGCTCCTTCAAAATCGTAGTGTGAAAGTACCCTTAGCCCTCACACATAGTCTCCTATATACAGTATGAGCTCTCACATGAGCCTCTCTGTATACAGTAAAAGCCCTTAAATAACCTCCTTATATTCACTTTGAGCCACCACATAGCCTCTTATATACAGTATGAGCCTCCTTGTATACAGTATGAGCACATACATTGACCCCAAATACAATATAAGGACCCACATAGTCCCCTATATACAGTATGAGTCCCCACATAGCCTCCATATGAACAGCATGAGCCCCTACATATCCTCTCTATATTCAGTATGAGCCCTCACATAGCCACTTATACACAGTATAAGCACTCACATAGTCCCCTATATACTGTATGACTCCCCACATAGCCTCCCTATATTCAGTATGAGCCCTCACATAGCCACTTATACACAGTATAAGCACTCACATAGGCCCCTATATAAAGGCACACATTCCCACACACATAGAAAAAAAACACACAAATATATTTGTTGTATGGATCCATAATATGACAGCCTCATGGGGAAAAAGTTGTTGCATAAAATACTACATTACATGAGATCTTACTTAAAGCAATATGAAAATAGCGCTTCATGAGGGTAGTGTGAAGGTGCAAGGCCCAGGATACACAGCTATCTGGGCCAGGGGTATAATATTCATGGTGGCGATGCCCAGCAGCTGTGGCCCTAACTACACATGGAAAAGGGGTATTTAAAGTTGAGAAAAGTTTACAAATTTTGTAATGACAGCTGATGCGTCCAGCCGATGCTGCTTATAAGTACTCCCAGGGGATAGGTGTTGTAGCAGCTAGGTGTTATACCCTCCTCAGCCAGGGCAGACCCCTGGGGTGTAGTATGATGAAGGTGATGATGATGAGAGGTTGTATTGGAGAGGATAGTGGGAGTGAGAAGTGCAGAGGTTCAGCAGGAAGAGTCCAGGAAGCAGTTGAATTCAGTCTTTTACCTTAACTATCAGAATATCAGTCACAGGCCCAGCTTACTGTTCACCAGATGCCAGGGTCAGACCAGTCTAGGCAAAATCAGGTGCTCCTCTGCTAGGATGGTTGTATGGCCTTACTGCTGCTTGTTCCCAGTTTACTAGTACTCTGTAACTCCTCTAACTTTTCCTGAATCTCTATGGAAGCCTTCCAACCAGACAGATGGTGCAGGCTCTATGAGCAACTGTACCTACTCGGTCCTCTAGCCATTTGAACCCCGGACAGGTCCACAGCAGTATACATGAAGCCCAGTAGCCCCCAGGTTCACTGCCAGTCATAAAGACTTGGTAGCTTGGGGTCCTGGTATCCCTCCTGCAGCTGAGCTGCTATTCGGCCTGGAAGCCGATGACAGACTAACTCACTAACTCTACTTGCCTAACCCCTCCCTATCCTAACTCCTCCCTCCAAGCAGAGTGAGTCACAGCCCTCTTGTGCTCAGCCCTCAGCCCTCTGGTTAGAGTTCAGATGTGTTGGATGTATGGAGGTCCAGCAGAGGAAATACCCAATACTCCCCAGACATGGCATTACTTCAGATAGACTGCAATACCACTGTGGCAGCCAGACTGCAGGGGCTCCACAGTGGCGTTTGACAACAGATGCAATGTATATGGGAACCCCATGTGCTACCACAAGGGTTCTGTGCATGCAGCAAAAAATGGAATAAGGAAAATTAAGATTTTAATATTATGCAGAGGCCAGTCAGTATTAAATATTCCTATTTTCCATATAATTCATAGCAAAGTATCCCATTGCTTATGCCAATATATAATGTGCGGTTATTTTGTTGATTTAGCATAAGGTTATGTTTTCATACACTCAATGACCAGTTGTCCATTGACATTGATAAGCAGGGTTGGGTGTACACCATATAATAAGGCACCTTTGGCATATGTGTTTCTTCTTCCCGTATTGCAGTCAGTGATTTTGCAGTGCGGACTGTGTGGGTTGATGAGCTGCAGTCACCTTGGGATGCATAATTGGTGGAATGTCACTATGCTTCACTAAAATCATAATGTTAATTAACCATGCTTGCATTCCCCGGCAGCACGCTAATTAAGCATTGTAAGGCTGCACAATTATCTGTAAGGATATGAGACATTATATTTAAGACAAGTAAACAATACCAATACCTACTGATTTCATGACCTAAAAGACCTTGTGCACCAATATATGCATCTAAACATGTAATTACACAACCACGCTCTGTCTGGATGAAATGTAGATAGAAAATTGAGTTACCAAATGAATATATTATCTATATCTCAAGCTAAATGGCAGCTTGAAAGCTTGTGTATATATATTATGGCTGTGGCAAAAATTAAGAGACACAGTTTTCTAAAAATCAACAGTTCTACATGTCTGACAGCCATTCCATTCCAGTGTCAGTTGAATTCCAATGAAAGTACACCTCATTCTACTTAATGTGCTTCTAATTAGGCGATCACCTGAACCAAATCTTATTTAATGAGGGAAAGTATAAAAAACACTGCTGTGGTCTTCACAATCCTCTTGCAATAGGACAAGGTGGATGACAAAACAAGTGCTGGGAATAGCCCAAATGTAATTTGAATGAAAAAATAACTTTTAACCATGCCAGAGGAGATGAAAAGAAAAGTCTTGAGTGAGGAAACGAAGGGCTCAATTCTGGCTTTCCTAGCAGAGGGATACAGTGAGTGTCATGTTGCCTCCATCCTTAAAACTTCGAAGACGGCAGTCCATTACAACAAGGTCAAGCAGCAGACATTGGGGTCAACAAAGCTACAGAATGGCAGAGGGCGAAAGTGACTCTCCACTGAGCGGGATGACTGTCATCTTATTCGAATGTCACTCAGCAACCACAGGATGACATCAAGTGACCTACAAAAGGAATGACAAATGGCATCTAGGGAGAAGTACACGGCAAGAACAGTTCGTAACAGGTTCCGAGAGGCAGGGCTCAAGTCATGTAAACCTAGAAAAAAAGCCTTTCATCAATGAGAAGCAAAGGAGAGCCAGGCTGCCAAAGACCATAAGGATTGGACTATAGAGGAATGGAATAAGGTCATCTTCTCTAATTAGTCTAATTTTCAGCTTTGCCCAACACCTGGTCATCTAATCTTTAGACGTAGACCTGGAGAGGCGTACAAGCCACAGTGTCTTGCACCCACTGTGAAATTTGGTGGAGGATCCGTGATGATCTGGGGATGCTTCAGCAAGCCTGGAATTGGGCAGGTTAATCTTTGCGAAGGGCGGATGAGTCAAGATGCATGCAAGGTTATCCTTTAAAAACACTTGCTTCCTTCTGGTCAGGCAATGTTCCCCAACTCTGAGGACTTTTTTTTCCAGCAGGACAATACCCTATGCCACACAGCTAGGTCAATCAATGTGTGGATGAAGGAGCACCACATCAAGACCCTGTCATGGCCAGCCCAATCTCCAGACCTGAACCCCTCTTAAATCCCCTGGAATGTAATCAAGAGGAAGATAGATAGTTACAAGCCATCAAATAAAGAAGAGATGCTTTCACTTTTGTGCCAGGAGAGGCATAAGGTCACCTAAAAGCAGTGTGAAAGACTGGTGGAATGCATACCACGACGCATGGAAGCTGTGATTAAAAATCATGGTTATTCCACCAAATATTGATTTCTGAACTCTTCCTGAGCTAAAACATTGGTATTGTTGTTTCTAAATGAACACAAGCTTGTTTTCTTTGCATTATTTGAGGTCTAAAAGCACTGTTTCTTTTTTATTATTTTGACAATTTCTCATTTGCTGCAAATAAATAAAAAAAAATGTTAGCTTTGAATTTCAGAGAAATGTTGTCAGTACTTTATAGAATAAAAGAACAATGTACATTTTACTCAAAAATATACCTAGAAAGAGAAAAATCAGAGAAACTGAAAATGTTGTGGTCTCTTCATTTTTGCCAGAGCTGTGAATACATTTAACCTCTTAAAGATATAGTCACATTTAGCCCCAATAACCAAGACCCATTGTTCATATCTGACTTGTGTCACTTTATGTGGTATAAATCTATGTGTTAAGGTACCTTTACACACAGAGATATATTGCTTGCAATTCACTGGTTGCAGTGAAATCATGGACACATTGTTCCACTTGTACATGGCAACAAAACGGAACAATGTGTCCATGATTTCACTGCAACCAGTGAATTTCAAGCAATTTATCTCTGTGTAAAGGTACCTTTACGCTTCTAAATATCCCAGTGATTCTGAGAATGTTTGGGTTTTTCGTGACACATTGTACTTTGTTACTGTTAAATGCAGGTCAATAAAATGCACTTCATTTATGAAAATACCATAACTTTGAAAATTGAAGTTATTTCTAAATATTTATCAAACAATGAATCTTTATGCCATTATAGAAGTTAGTTACACCAAAGATATAGTTAAAGGGAACCTGCCAGCAGGTTTTTGCAATGTAAGCCAAGGACAGCATGCTACAGGGGTTAAAATACAAAAATCAGCTATGCCTCTCTTTTTAGGCTGTGTGCTATTGTTTACATAAACTAAAGGCTTTATTGTCTGGTGATTACCATTACTGGACTACAAAGTCACGCACAGGGCAGTCTGACACGCCCCTTGCTGTGATTGACATCTCACAGTCAATGTACAATGTGTATAGAGAGCCTGGTGTGGGCGAGAACAGCTCCCTCAGCTCTGCTGCATGGCTAAAACTAAATGTTTTGATTGCGTCAGAACGGCTGCAGCCAGTAATCTAAGAAGAACATCTTGGCTTTAGAATCTCTTTGCCTACATGCTGCTTTTAGATGAGGTAGCAGGTTATTGCTGATTAATCTGAAAGCAGCATAATGTAGGGGCATGGAGTCTGATTCAAGGGATGGGTCACTTGCTCAATAGCTTGCTATAGTTTCATTACAATCAGTATTTTATCAGCAGGAGATGATCACTTTAGGACTAGTCATCATGTATCAGGCAGTTTAGTTAATTTGTGTAATCGCACCCTTTACCTCTGATTGTCATCTTGCGGTCAATGCACAGTGTACACAGGAAGATGCCAATCAGTGGTGTTTGTTGAAATTATACAGACCTCAGCATTTAAAGCACTGCTATATCTACAGCAGAGAAAACCGGGATTTTATAAGACTGCACAATGCAGCTCAGAAATTGATACATCACTGGAATTAGGCTCTGTGCCCTTACATTATGATGCTCTCAAATGGGATAGCATAAACCTTCTGACAGATTCCCTTTAATAAATAACATTTCCCACGTGTCCACATTATGTTAGCAATGTTGTATTTTGTTACGATGTTAGAAGAGTTAAAAATTAAGCACCAAATTTAAATTGTGTCCATAAAAAATACATGTATATATATAAATATTAACAAACTATTCAGGTTTGAAGGGTTTGAGGGAAACCATGCTCCTCAAAGAATTCATCCAAGAGTGCAGTTACCATGTTAGGTCCACAGGCGCTCCACAAATGTTTGTAGCAATGCGAACAAAAATCAACAATGTCATTCTCCTTACATAAATCTCACTTAGCTTCATTTTTGTCCATTTTTTAAAGGGTAATTGGAAGAAATGGACGTCATCATTTGTTACTCAATTTCTCGCAAACAAGTTAATATCCCATATACAATCAAAAAATGGCTGTTTAGGCCCATCAGGGTTTGGAATGGTATAAGTATAAATTTGGCTAGAGCAGATTGTGGATGTCATGTCACATTGATGAGTCCCTTATGGGGACGTCACACGCGTCAATGTCGCAAGCAATCTCATCGCTGGCGACATTGAAGGCTGATCGCTGGTGAGCTGTCACACAGGCAGACTCACCAGTGATCAGTACCAGCGAGAACGCTGGTAACCATGTAAAGAAGCGCCGTGCGGTGCTTAGTTACCCGCTGTTTACCATGGATACCAGCTCCCAGCGCTTGCTGTGCGGTGCTGGGAGCTGACTTCTAGCTCGTCTCCCGGTGTCACATGCAGCGATGCTGCGTTTCCAACGGGCGATAAATGGCTGGTTGATGGTTGCCAGGTTTTAGAACCTGCTGTAAATCCTGGCGACCATCAACCAGCGATTTATCGCTGGTTGATACGCCCTGTCAAACACATCCATATCGCTGCAACGTCATGTGCAGCAGCGATATTGCACACGATATTGATGCTTGTGACGTCCCCATAAGGTGCCCAAACAGCAGAGACCCCTCACAAGTGACCTCATTTTGTAAACTAAACCTCTCAAGAAATTCATCTAGGGGTGTGGTGAGCATTTTTAACCCACAGGTGCTTCTCAAAATGATACAAATTATATTTTCTTCACCAAAGTGTTAGGGTACCGTTACACAACACAATATTGCTTGCAATTTCACTGGCAATTTGCTGGCTGCAGTGAAATCATGGACACATTGTTCTATTTTGTTGCCGTGTACAAATATAACAATGTGTCCATGATTTCACTGCAACAAGCAAATTGCCAGTGAAATTGCATGCAACGTTGCGACGTGTAACGGTACCCTTACTTCAGCCTCAAATGGTTTCATTCTCAAAATGGAGTAATAGGAGACAGTGGACCACATAGTTTGTTGTGCAATTTCTCCTGAACACAGTAATACTTGCATGTATAAACGTAGAGTCACCGTTTTACATAGTTATTGTTGCCCAGTTTGGGACCAGACCCATTTCTTCTATGAACCAGTTATATATCCATTTTTTATGGTTTTGCCAAGTTGCTAATGAAAGTTGACTGTTGTCTAGCTTTATTGTTTGCATTATAGTATGTATAATGTTTATTAGATATGTAACATGTACCATCCATCACTGTCAGGTGAAGAGTTGTTAAGAGTTAATTGTGTGGAATGGATGAGTCCTGTGGTTCACAAGTGCTGTTAGTTTGTGTTAGGCGGCCAGCAAGGGATTGTCGTCTTGGTCTCCACAAGGAATTGCACTGTGTCATGGGGCAAGAGCTGAGTTACCCTTTGGAGTTCTGGGAAGTTTGCTTCACTTAATGCACAACTCTGGCATTTATTTATTGCCCCACTGGAGTGGTGTTGTAAATCAATGTCCCCTGCCCTGTCTTATACTCACCTTCCAGTGGGCTCACCTTTTTCTGCGGCACTCTGATCAGTCTGCAGTGATTTGTGACCTGCCGGCAGCTCCAGTGTTTCATAGAGGATGGAAGGTCACATCTCAATATATCTCTGTGGGAGCCTCGTTCTGACCTTCTTCTGGTTCTCATGGAGATGCATTAAGCTCCTGTGATATGACTTCTGAGTTCTGGCCAGTCAGAATTTATGGGCACAAGATGGAGCCGTGAGACCAGGTCGGCGTCAGGAAGAGGGGAAGTCACCAGAAAGTGAATATATACTAAAACCAGGAGCAGGGAACTTTTTAAGAGCCACTCCAGCACTGAAAAAAACATATGCTACAGCGGTGTTTTAAATGAGATCTTTTTCAGAGAGGCAAGTGTGAGAGGAGCATGAACCACTGAGCAAGCCAAGAGTGGTCTAGAGGAAAGTGCCGAGTCAGGAAGTATTACCCAGACGTGCTGGTGGGCAAGGGTATTGAGGCGGTCGACAGGGTAAGGGGGGTACTCGGGTACCGGGGCTGATGGCGGCTTTGATGGGGAATCACGGCTGGGCGATCCCCGGTCCTGTGCCCTGGACCCTCAATGGGGGGGGATAAGGGGATTAGTAACATGATGCCATCTATTGTACCTGGTATGGGTATACCAGCGCTGCAGCCAGCCGCTGAGGTGATGGTGGGTGCAGCAGAGTGTGGTACATCTCCCCACAGGTACAGTCCAGAGTAATAACCAGGTCCCCGATGCAACTTGGGACTTCCACCTTAGAAAGTTATGAGGCCTCCTCTGTGTCTGTGCTCTGTGGTTTGGGATGAGTCCTGCCTGTGCCTGAACCCACCGCATCTTCTCCCTCTCTGGGCTTTGCTCCAAACTGACTATGACGTCCTTCTGCGGGGTCCCTGTTTCTCCTATGGCCCTGGTCCTGTACTTGGTCAGTTTTAGCATCTTTCACTTTAATTGCTTTTGGTATGAACTTGTCCTAAGTCTTCCGGGCTTTTGCTGTTCAGTAAATGATGGCAGCGTCGGACTCTGGTGTCCAGGTGTACTAAAGGGCTATATTAACTGGTTCCCTTTCTTGATTCACTGTTTCCTCCATTTGCCTCTGACCCTTTCCCTAGGGTGCAACACAGCGGTCAGTGGTCCCTGGTCCTGGGTCTGGATCCTTCCCAGCGACCAGCTCCTCACTCCTCCTCTCTCCTCTGCTCACTGCAGACTGACTCTTGGGACTAACTTACTCCTCCCCTCAGGCCTGGATGTTTTAAAGGGGAACTGGCTTAAGGCAGCCAGTAGAGCTCCCCCTTCAGGTCTGGGGTGGAAGGTGTGATGTGCTGCGCGAACCAAGGTGTAATTCCCTCTTTGCATCGGTGGATAATGTGGCAATCCCCAGTAGGCGTGCTACAGTATCATGAGGCAGCCATTCAGGTGTAAGTCTGAAACGCACCAGGAGAGGTTGAAAGTGTAGTATCAGAGTGTGTGTTAAGTGAGTAAGCCCCGTGAAATCTGGGAGTGAGTGAAGCTGTCAGAGCAGGGAAAGTTCAACATTAAATTCCTGGGGACACAAGCTCAAGTGCAGACAGAGAGGGAAGACAATGTAAATGTAATGGTTTGGGACACTGAAGCAATACTACAATAGGATCTAAGACTCTTTATTTTTGATGAGCTGATATTAAGCCCAGATGTTATTCTACACCTTAGTGGATAGGTTAGTTTGTATATATAAAGATAAAGGGCTTAGCGCTACATCTATATGGCAGATAATAGATGGAACAGTGCAGTTAAAAATAGTTTAACCCTTATTTTTGGGATGTTTATTGAATGTATAAAATTTCATAAAAAGATAACTTATGTTCTGCTAGATGATAAAGTCATTTCCCGCAGGTGCTCCTGATGGAGGAGTCCTTTTAGGCTTGATGCAATCCTCTAATGGGTGTGGACTGCTGATTGGTGATGTACCTGCAAATATGTTCAGAATTAGACTTTCTGGTACGACTAAGGGCCCTTTCACATCAGCGTTTTTCGTAATTCGCGGCAGATGCGGTGAAAAAACCGCATCTGCCGCGTTTGCCGCATAACCGTTCCACTTGCGGCGCGGTTGCGGTTTTTTCCATGCAAAGTATAGGCGGACTTGCGGCAGGTGCGGCAAGTGCGGTTTTGCACTTGCGGCAGGTGCGGCCGCGAAAAAAAACCGCGGCTGACCGCGTTTTTTTTCGCGGCCGCACCTGCCGCAAGTGCAAAACCGCACTTGCCGCACCTGCCGCAAGTCCGCCTATACTTTGCATGGAAAAAACCGCAACCGCGCCGCAAGTGCAGCCGGTATGCGGTAATCGCGGCAGATGCGGTTTTTTCACCGCATCTGCCGCGATTTGAAAAAAAACGCTGATGTGAAAGGGCCCTTATATATATATCACACCTTTCTTACCGACAGATCTGTGGCCGTGTCTTGGTGTTCCAGGGGTATAGTCGTTATATATTATGCCTGCAATGTTCAGATGCCACTGAATTAGTGTTTATTATTATTATATTATATTAGTATCTGATGATCTTTCTGTACCATAATAGGTACTCAGATGTGTGGGTTATCTGGGTTTCTATTATAAATCACATATAAATCTTCTCACACGGATATACTGCTAGTATCCTTCTGAAGGAGGATTTTTTTTTATCATGGATGTATAAAGACTCAATATAATTGTACCGATGTTTGTATATAATAAATCTGGGTAGGATGAATCTAAATATACATATGCATACCTTGTATACTACTTTAAAATCCCAATGTTTGGGAGACCCCTTTCTTAATAATTTCTTTCTTAATAATTTTCTTAATTTTTGTGTGGTTGCCTAGGAAGGTAGATAATAGTTGTTCACATATACAGTATATGTCTATATATGTGTAGAAGTTAGTACACACTTAATGGTATTATTTCACACCTCATATCCCAAATGGGAGCCTCCTAGGTGGTTTTTAGAGGGCACTTTGTGGTGCTACTATTTCTCAACCTGTTGGTATAAAATCATATAAAATGAAATTGTATCAATGCTGGTAATAACTGTCTGGGGTCACAGGTCATGGTAAGGTCCTGCTGACTGTTAGTACCTTGTGCTGCCGTGTTCTGATGTGGTCCTCTGTCCTCCTGAAGTGCGGTGCTTCAGTTTCCCTCCATGTGTCTCCTGTGTCAGGGGGACGCTGTCAGCTGTGTTCCGTGGCCGGCGGTTTAAACAGTGCCACATCCTCACTCTCCGTCGGCAGGATGTGACATCAGCATGAAGTTTGCGGTCATGTGAAAGGGGTGGGCTGTCACTGTCAATGCAGCTAGCTGGGACCGTTAGTCGGGAAACATCCTAAACATTGGAATTTTAAAGTAGTATACAAGGTATGCATATGTATATGTAGATTTATCATATCCAGATTTATTATATACAAACATTGGTACAATTATATTGAGTCTTTATACATCCATGATAAAAACAATCCTCCTTCAGAAGGAGTGAGAGGATTTATTTGTGATTTATAATAGAAACCCAGATAACCAGCACATCTGAGTACCTATTACAGTACAGAAAGATCCACAGATACCTCTTAAATACTAATTCAGTGGCATCTGAACATTGCAGGTATAATATATATGATATGTATAATATATGAAGACTATACCCCTGGGACACCAAGACACGGCCACAGACCTGTCGGTAAGAAAGGTGTTGAATGTGGCACCCCAAGGGTTAATGTGCCACAGAAACATCAACACAGGTTTACTCCCCACACAACACTACATTAGAAAGTGGGAGGAGTTTAGGTGGCACCTGCACTAGTGGGAGGAGCTAAGTTGTTTACCACAGAGCAGGAGTGACAGTTAGTTTAGTTTGAGTCTGGAGCAGGAGCAGAGTCAAGTAGAAGTGGAGGTCCTGAGAGGTCTGAGGAGAGGAGACAGAGGAACAGAGGAACATACCCGGGATAAAGAGTTACCCCAAACTTAACCCCCGGAGAGGCGCTTAAGATGGATACCGGATCCGAGGCTGTGCCTGAGACAGACAGGACAGTAAACACCGGCATAGTGAAGGTCCACCATCTTCACTGTACCATAGCAAAGCAACACGGAGGGGTCAGTGACACAGAGGACTCAAGTTGCCCAGCAGATTGGTACCCGTGAGGAGAGTCAGGGCCAGCAGTACAGCTACAAGCAGCAGCAGGGCCACACACAGCGCTTAAGTAGGAAGCCAAGGACCCGGTCAGGGTGAGAGCAACCCGGTACAGACTCGGTGGACAATACTGTGCTATACCATCTGCAAGTAAAGACTTGGAAAACAACAGAAACCATGAGTGTGTGTGATCCTTATACTGAAGCCCCACTTGCCCTCATATACTGCGATTACCTCTACTCTCATCATCTCTACTGCTACCCCTACTCTCCTGCAGCATCAATAACTATCCTCACAGACTTTAACTACTACTACCACTGCCCCGGGGAACCCAGTTCTGCCCACAGGAACTATTCTACCCAAGCTGCTATCCCATCATCCTCGGAGGTTCAGCAGCAGCGGCGGCCCCATTACTGGCCGCATATAGTGGGTGGCGTCACGAGTGACAAATCCCCTGTAAATAACCCCCCCCATTTTATTGTGCGGGCCCGGGACACGGACCGGACCAGGACCGCCGTGACATCCCCCAGCAGTACCCGGGTCCGGCACAGAGTACCCCCGTCCCAGTGGGCTCCACATGATATATATGTATATAAGAAACTCAACCATCTTAGTAATACCAGAAAGTCTAATTCTGAACATATTTGCAGGTACATCACCAATCAGCAGTCCACACCCTTGAGAGGATCCTATCAAGCCTAAAAGGACTCCTCCATCAGGAGAACCTGCGGGAACTGACTTTATCATCTAGCAGAACATAAGTTATCTTTTTATGAGATGTTATACTTTCAATAAACATCCCAAAAATAAGGGTTAAACTATTTTTAAGTGCACTGTTCCTTCTAATATCCGCCATATAGATGTAGCGCTAAGCCCTTTATCTTTATATATACAAACCAACCTATCCACTAGAGAGGGAAGACAGACTGCAGTAAGTGGAGTAGATTATTGTTCCAATTTCATCCATTCAGTCGTGTCCAACCATTGAATACCATATGAACAATTTTCCTCCAAGATTCTTTGTTTGTCACATCATCCTTCAGTTCTCTGATGTTCATTCCCATGTGTCTGCCATGATGGGTTCCAGCCAATGGGTCTTAGATCTTCCGCGACCTCTACTACCACTGACCATAACAAGCATCATGTCTTTCTGAGGTAATTTGCTCTCATCACATGGCCAAAGTAAGACAGTTTCTGTTTTATGACTTTTCATACCAGGGACGTGTGTGGATTGACATGTTCTAGAACAGCCTTATTTGTGATCTTGGATGTGCATGGGATTCGTAGAAGTCTCCTCCAGCAGCACACTTCAAAGGAATCAATCTTTCTTTGATTACCCTATGTCAAGGTCCACATCTCACACCCTTATAATGCTATTGGGAATGCAATGGCTGTAACAAATCGTCGTTTGGTGGAGATCGAGATGTCCTTGCACTTCCACAGTTGCTCCATGTTCATCATTGCTGAACGACCCATAGCAAGCCGCAACTTGATATCAGCTGTAGAGCTACCATTACAATCAAAAAGGGACTCCAGGAAGATTAAACTGTCTACCATTTCTATTTCTTCATTGTCGATCTTCAAAATCACCCTCTCACTGGCGATAGTCATTATCTGGGTCTTATTCACATTCAGATGCAAACCAAACTTCTTGCTTTCTTCACTGAGCTTGAAGGTCAGCTTCTTCAGATCCTTCCCATTTTCGGCCAAAAGGGTGGTATCATCTGCGTATCTCAGGTTGTTAAAGAACTTTCTGCATATCTTCACGCCAACTGATGATTCATGTAAGTCGAGCTTCCTCATAATCATTTCCGCATAGAGGTTGAAGAGGAAAGGTCAGAGGATGCAGCCTTGTCTTGTGCCCTTTTTAATCTTAAAATACACTGTGTTCCCAAATGTGGTTGGTATTGTAGCCTCCTGGTCGCCATAGAGTGACTTGATCAACTTGATCAGGTGTGTAGGTACTCCTAGCTCATACAATGATTTCCAGAGCTTGTCATGTTTGACGCAGCCGAACGCCTTAGTGTAATCAATGAAGCACAGGTAGAGCTCCTTCTGATACTTCTCTATGAACCATCTTATCTTTTGGATGATTTTCAGAAGCACCTTGGTGTTGTCTGGGATCAGGGCGATGGTTCTGTAGTTGGCATAGTCTCTCATGTCACCTTGCTTTCGCAATGGTATGAAGACTGATTGTTTCCATTCCCATGGCCCTGATCATGACTTCCATATCTTTTGATATTGTGCTGTTATCGCTGCTTTCGGGATGGGTTTCAGCAGTTCTGCAGGAATTACATCAATACCGTTTGCCATGTTGTTTGGCAATTGTTTCATTGCCCATTCCACTTCAATATCCAGCAGATCCAGCTCTGGGTTGTCTTGTCAGGGAGTTCAACTGACAGTTCATTGCTAGCGGTGACATACAGTTCATCTGTGTATTCTTTCCATCTGACCTTAATGCTATGTTGATCACTGACCTTGATCCCGTCACTGTTCTTGATGTTTCCTTGTCAGGCTGTGAATGGCTTTCTCCCGTTTCACAAAAGCAAATAAATCCCAGGTCTGGCCTTTCCTGTATGCAACTTTGAGCTTAATGCACTGCTCACACATAGAAGTGTTCTTGCTTTTCATTTGTCTTTCTTCGTCTAGAAATCCTATGGCTTTTTCCTCTCTTCTCTTGCTGGCAATCTGGAGGGTGGATTCAGTTAGCCAATTCCCTCCCTGTGTTCGCTCCTTATGTTGCACTCATTTCTCTGCTGATTTGATAATGATTCCTTTAATTTCGGCCCACAATTCATCAGGATTCTTTTTGTCATCTGTAAGTAAGTCGACCGCGTACTGTGAGGGGGTTTTGCTAATGTGGAAACGCTTATGAACAGATGAACGCTTCATCCGGCGTTGTCTGACTCTGACTTTGGCAGCTGGTAACCTAATGCACAGTCTGCACCAGATATTATTATTATTATTATTATTTATTTATATAGCGCCATTAGGTTCCATGGCGCTTTACATGAGGATAAGGGAGACAAGGATAAGTACACTAAATGTAGACAATCAGGGCATACAGGTACAGGAGGGGAGGGGACCCTGTCCACAAGGGCTCACAGTCTACGAGATAGAGAGTCTTTGCAGCAAAAATCAATCCTTTTCATTGTTGCTGGTAGAGTATGTAGTCGATCTGATTGCTTTTCTGGCCATTCGGGGATGTCCAGGTGTAGAAACGTCACCTCGGTTGGGTGAAAAAGGTGTTGGTGATTGCTAGCTTGTTCTCCAGGCAAAACTCTATGAAGCGGTTGGCAGCTTTGTTCCTTTGACCCAAGTCATGGTTGCTGACCACCCCTGCTTTCTCATCTGCTTCGATTTTGGCATTGAAGTCTCCTATAATGTAGATCAGGGGTCTCAAACTCCAGGCCTCGAGGGCCGCACACAGTCCAGGTTTTCAGGATTTCTGTAGTATTTGACAGTTGGTATTCAAATTACCAACTGTCAAATTCTAAGGAAATCCTGAAAACCTGGACTGTGTGCGGCCCTCGAGGCCTGGAGTTTGAGACCCCTGATGTAGATGATGTCTTTCCTTGGGATTCCATCTCGTGCACTTTGAACTTGTCCTTAGAAGTCTTTGATGTCCTTGTCCGATGCATCTGATGTTAGTGCCTATACTTGTGTCACGCTGGGAGCGGGAGAGACACTCAGCGTAGGACAACGACGGGGGGGGGGGGAATAAGGAGTCCCTAAAGCTATGGGCACAAGAGGGAGAGGGTGACCCCTAGTCTTCCTGGGGCTGACCCTGACTGCCCTGACGTCCCTATACAGTTTCCTCAACTGTCGCCGACCACGAACCTCGTCCCTCTCTGATCCTAGCACTACCTTATCTAAGGATCAGATGGAGAGGTTCACTAGACCCCTCCACTAACAACTAAAGACAAACACAAGGAAAAACAGACAATGGGGAAAGAAAACACTTATCTTGCAGCAGAGCACAGCAACCTCCACAACCTCAGCTTCTGCTGGAGCAAGGATAATGAGTGTCCAAGGAAATATCACCTGCACCGAGGGAGGGCAATGAAACTCCTTATAAAGGTGGGAAGAACCTGCTGGGTCCTAGTGACCCAGAATACTGGTGTAGAAACCAGACCGAGCACAAGACCTTCCCAGCCGTCTCCCCATGATAGGGAGATCTTATACCTTCTCTCTATCTACACAGAAGGTAAATGCCCCTGAAAGACGGACCGTCCTCAAACATTATGGCTGATTGGCCAAACGCTGGGACCGTCTGCGCGTGGCCTCTACCCTGTCATCCGTGCCACCCGTGACAGTACCCCCCCGTCCACGAGTGGCCCCCGGACACTCAGGACCAGGCTTATCCGGATGGGAACGGTGAAAAGCGCGGACCAGCCTAGCGGCGGAGACTTCCGACGCCGGCACCCACATCCGCTCCTCAGGACCGTATCCCCTCCAGTGCACCAAATACTGAAGAGAACGGCGCACCCTGCGAGAATCAACCACCTTTGAGATCTCAAATTCCAAATTCCCCGCCACGCAGATGGGCTCCGGGGGCAAAGGAGACGGGTTAGCCGACGGCACATACGGTTTGAGGAGCGACCTATGAAATACATTGTGGATCTTAAGAGCGGGAGGTAACGCAAGACGAAACGCCACGGGATTGATAACGGCGGTTATCTGATAAGGGCCAATAAACCTGGGCCCCAACTTCCAAGAGGGCACCTTCAACTTCACATTCTTGGTAGACAACCACACGTAGTCATTCACACACAGGTCCGGACCTGGCGCACGCTTCCTGTCAGCCATACGTTTGTACCTGTCGCATAAGAGCTTCAAGCTACTCTGTACCCCCGCCAAACTGAGGAGAGGGATGAGGTAAATCGGTCCTCCTCAGGAACTCCGGAAGGACTAGTACCACTAAAAGTACCAAACTGAGGATGAAACCCATATGCACCGAAGAACGGTGACTTGCCAGTGGACTCCTGAAGACGATTATTAAGGGCAAATTCGGCCAAGGGCAGATAACTCGCCCAAGTCTCCTGATTGTCAGAGACAAAACACCTCAGATAAGTCTCCAAATTCTGATTCATACGTTCGGTCTGCCCATTAGACTGAGGATGAAAAGCAGAAGAGAAGGACAAAGCAATTCCTAAACGTGCACAAAAAGCCTTCCAAAACTTGGAGACAAACTGAGTACCATGATCAGAAACCACCTCGGAGGGAACTCCATGAAGCTTCACAATCTCACTTACAAACACCTGTGCCAGTGTCCGAGCATTAGGAAGTGCGGGCAGTGCCACAAAGCGAACCATCTTACTGAATCTATCAACCACTACCAGCACTACCGTCTTGCCTGCAGACGCCGGAAGATCGGTGATAAAATCCATTGACACATGTGTCCATGGCCTCTCAGGAATAGACAATGGCAAGAGAGAACCAGCCGGACGGGTATGCGGGACCTTAGCCCGTGCACACACACTACAGGCAGATACGAATTCCGCTACGTCCTTCCGCAACCCCGGCCACCAAAAGCGGCGAGATAAAAGATCGAAGGTGGCCCTACTGCCGGGATGCCCTGCCAATACGGAGTCGTGATGCTCCGACAGCACCCTGAGACGCAAAGATGATGGCACAAAAAGTCTCCCAGAAGGACAGGAGGCAGGGGCGCCCCCCTGGACCTTCAACACCTCCCCCTCCAGATCAGGGCAAAGAGCAGAAACAACCACCCCCTCCTGTAAGATGGGAACGGGGCTTTCATGAGCACTACCACCCGGGAAACTACGCGACAACGCATCAGCCTTCACGTTCTCAACCCCCGGACGGTAAGTGACGGTAAAATTAAATCTCGTGAAAAACAAGGACCACCGAGCCTGCCGGGGATTGAGACGCTTGGCGGACTCAAGGTAAGACAGGTTCTTGTGGTCGGTAATAACCGTGATGGGATGGACAGCCCCCTCCAGCCAGTGACGCCATTCCTCAAAAGCCAACTTAATAGCCAACAGCTCCCTATTACCAACATCATAATTCCTCTCGGCCGACGACAACTTCTTGGAGAAGAACGCGCAGGGCACCCATCTCCCAGGCGAAGGGCCTTGCGACAATACAGCCCCCACCCCCACCTCAGACGCATCCACCTCCACAACGAAGGGCTGAGAAAGATCGGGCTGACGGAGAATAGGTGCGGAAACAAAACAACGCTTTAGGGAGGAGAAAGCCTGGCGAGCAGACTCCGACCACTCGGAAAAATCTGTCCCCTTCCTAGTCATGTCCGTAAGAGGCGTCACCAGCACCGAATAGTTCTTAATAAATTTACGGTAAAAGTTGGTAAACCCCAAAAAACGTTGCAATGCCCGTAGATTGTCCGGTTGTTCCCAGTCCAGCACCGCCCGGACTTTTTCCGGATCCATCCGAAAACCCAACGGCGACAGGAGGTACCCCAAAAAACGTACCTCCTGAACGGCGAAGACACATTTCTCGAGTTTAGCATACAGCTTATTGTCCCGTAAGACCTGTAACACCTGCTTGACATGGGACTGATGCGTCTCCATATCGGGGGAATAGATCAAGATATCATCCAAGTAAACAACCACAAATCTACCCACCAAATGATGGAATATGTCATTGACAAAGTGTTGGAAAACCGCAGGGGCATTAGTGAGCCCGAACGGCATTACGAGACTTTCAAAATGGCCGTCCGGGGTATTAAATGCCGTCTTCCATTCATCCCCCTCTCTGACCCTAATCAGGTTGTAGGCCCCCCTCAAATCCAACTTGGAGAACCATTTAGCACCCACTACCTGACTGAATAAATCAGGAATCAGAGGGAGGGGGTACGGATCACGGACAGTAATCCGATTCAACTCCCGGAAATCCAAGCAAGGACGGAGGCCCCCATCTTTTTTCTTAACAAAAAAGAAACCAGCCGCAACCGGCGAAGTTGAGGGCCTGATGTGACCCGTCTGCAGACTCTCGGAAATGAAATCCTTCATCGCCTGTCTTTCCGGACCCGATATAGTAAACATCCTAGCTTTGGGCAGTTTAGCTCCGGGAACGAGGTTGATCGGGCAATCATACGCCCGATGAGGGGGCAGGTCTTGGCACCCCTTCTCTGAGAACACATCCTCATACTCCGATAGGAACGGGGGCAGAGATACCGCAGACACCACCGAAAATGAGGTAACCAAACAATTCTCAGAACAAAAATCACTCCATTCCACAATGTCCCGGGACTGCCAATCCACTACGGGATTATGTTTAATCAACCATGGCAAGCCCAGGACAATGGGAGCGGGGAGGACCGTCTAGAACATAGCAAGATATCGTCTCTTGATGTTGGGATCCAACCGTCAACTTAATGTCATGTACGATATGTGTGAGACTACCTTGAGCAAGAGGTGCTGAGTCGATGGCATAGATACGGATGGGGCGAGACAATAAACAGCAGTTAAGCCCATGAGCGTCTACAAAATGAGCATCCACCATGCTGACCCCCGCACCACTATCCACAAACACAGAAATACCCTCCGTTTTGCCCTCCAGCGCCACCTCCGCACTTGGGAGGAAACGGGAAGTACAAATGGAGGATACACACACCTCCCGCTCGACCACCTCCACACCCCCCATAGTCACATAAGGTCCAGGCACCCCAGTCCGTTTAGGAGTGTAGGGACAGGCCCCAATAAAATGGTCTCCTTTCCCACAAAAAAAACAGACCCCCTTCCCCTTGCCCCGGGAGGTACCGGAGGAGAACCTCGAGGCCGCCGCTCCTCCTAGCTGCATAGGTTCCTCCGCACTCGGGAGGAACGACACACCCTCCGCGTGACCTCCCGGTAACCAGGAATCACCACGAGAATGGCTCCCAGTAACAGGAGGTCTACCCCTCCGCTCCTGGAGGCGTCTATCCATACGAATAGCTAACGACATAGCCGCCTCCAGGGACGGAGGGGTCTCATAAACCGCCAGAGCATCCTTCAGCCTCTCCGAAAGACCCTGACAAAAGTGACTCCTGAGCGCCGGATCGTTCCACTTCGTGTCCGTAGCCCACCTGCGGAACTCAGAACAATACGATTCCGCCGACCGAGTCCCCTGGCGGAGATGGCGTAACCTGGATTCAGCCAAAGAGACACGGTCAGGGTCATCATATATGAGGCCCAGTGCGTCAAAAAATTCATCCACAGAGCGGAGACAAGTAGAGTCCTGTGGCAGAGAGAAAGCCCAGGACTGGGGATCTCCCTGCAGTAGCGACATAATAATTCCTACACGCTGCTGCTCATCACCAGTGGAATAAGGCCTAAGCCTAAAATATAATTTACAGGCTTCTTTGAACACAGTAAACTTATCTCTACCTCCTGAAAACCTGTCAGGGAGGGCAACCTTAGGTTCAGGTCTGGCCTGACCCAATGCTTGATTCCCCAAGACACCATTTTGCGGCTGCGGGCCCTGTAAAGCCGACCGAAGGTCCGCAACCTCCAAAGACAGGGACTGCAGCTGCTGGGCCAAAGCAGACACAGGATCCATAAGGAAAGGAAGAAAAATCGGTTCCTCCCTGTCCTTCAGTTACAGTATTGGCAGGTGATAATGTCACGCTGGGAGCGGGAGAGACACTCAGCGTAGGACAACGACGGGGGGGGGGGAATAAGGAGTCCCTAAAGCTATGGGCACAAGAGGGAGAGGGTGACCCCTAGTCTTCCTGGGGCTGACCCTGACTGCCCTGACGTCCCTATACAGTTTCCTCAACTGTCGCCGACCACGAACCTCGTCCCTCTCTGATCCTAGCACTACCTTATCTAAGGATCAGATGGAGAGGTTCACTAGACCCCTCCACTAACAACTAAAGACAAACACAAGGAAAAACAGACAATGGGGAAAGAAAACACTTATCTTGCAGCAGAGCACAGCAACCTCCACAACCTCAGCTTCTGCTGGAGCAAGGATAATGAGTGTCCAAGGAAATATCACCTGCACCGAGGGAGGGCAATGAAACTCCTTATAAAGGTGGGAAGAACCTGCTGGGTCCTAGTGACCCAGAATACTGGTGTAGAAACCAGACCGAGCACAAGACCTTCCCAGCCGTCTCCCCATGATAGGGAGATCTTATCATACCTTCTCTCTATCTACACAGAAGGTAAATGCCCCTGAAAGACGGACCGTCCTCAAACATTATGGCTGATTGGCCAAACGCTGGGACCGTCTGCGCGTGGCCTCTACCCTGTCATCCGTGCCACCCGTGACAACTTGCCAGATTGTCACATTCAGTGGTTTCCTTTTGATGCAGATGGACAAGATGCGGTTGTTGAGGTATTTTGTGTTTTCTACACACCAAGAGACCTTCTTGTTAACAATCAGAGCAACTCTCCTCTCTGTCTCGTTCCCTGAGTAGTAGACAGTGTAGTCATCTGAACTGAAGTCTCCGGAACCTGTCCATTTTAATTCACTGATACCTAATAGATCCACTCCTCTTCTCTCCATTTCCTTCTTAACAATATCCAACTTTCCTATAGTCATTCCTCTCACATTCCATGTTCCGATGATATATCGTATCAAATTGTGGGGTCTTGGTTTGTCTTTTGGTCCAAAACACGTAAGCTTGTGAGCCCCTACACGGCCCCCACGGATCACAAGTCCTATCCACTAAATTTTTATCTCAAGTGAGCAAAGGACAAAATAGAAAATAAATTATCTTACCACAGCAGATTCTGGTCAGACGACCATTACACTCAGTGCTGTATGCAGCTCTGCCCAGGTTTTAACTGAAGGCTTTGTGAATGCAAGACACCAGCCCCAATCACTAACAACCTCCATTCACACAGAGGGAGTGACTACTGGTTGTCCTGCACACACAATGGGCTCCATATAGGGCACAGTTCACACAGGCCTGCACAGTGTATGCCCAGCCTCTTACATTAACCCCCATCTCAGTAGGCGGGCTGTTACGGCATTCAACACCGTTACCTGCGCCAGAACAAACGCATATATCGGTCAGTCCAGCTCAGGCGGCCTTTTTCACCATAGTCCACATGAGCAATTGTGGCCCCATGTGGGATTCCCCCCCCCTTGCATCTTAACTGTCTCAGCTATTTCAGATCTCCCTTCGCTCTACCCCAGTAGCATGATCAGTGCTGTACAACCCGGTGGGCCCATTGTCGAGCACCATAGTTGAAGCTTGTCTGTTTTGATACATATGGTTTCACGGTGACATTTTTTACGGGTTAGGTCACCAAGTCTTTCCCCAACCCTCCTCTTTTTTCCGGGCTTGGGACCGGAGCTGTCTGAGTTTCCTCTTTCAGTGGCGGAGATTAGTTGTATCTCCCAGTAATAGTGACTCCATAATGGAAGTTTGTAAATAAAGATGATTTATTAAGTATCCTGCTGGTTCTGAATCTTGTCATCAACATGCAGTAAAAGGTGGTGTAAGGTTGTCATTTCCCATTAATCTCTCTGATATGCTGTATTCTTTTTTTTTTTCAGCTTGACTCCTTATGAATGGTACAGTCCTCATCCATGTGTACAGGGACGATGCAATCTCCTAATAAATCAGTATTCTCTTGGAAACAGTTTGTGGTTTCCAGTTGGAGGATTTATGCAACAAGGATCTACCATAGCACCCAGAGCTTTGTCTACACGATGTGTCAGCGGAGTTTGGTAAGAAACGATATCTTTCCCAGGGATGTAAATCATGGACGCCGGTATCCTATGAATCACATTTATTTTATTGCACTGTGAAAGGTTATCTAATTTACAGTGTGGATATGTGATTGCTCATGGAGATTAATATTGCAATGAACTACAGAAAAATACATCCTTCTTTAAAATGAACCAATATATTACAGATTTTGATTTCTTTGGACAACCTAATGAAGAAAGAAATACCCATGAGTTTTAGGGTTTCATTAAAGAGGTTGTCAAAATATAAAATGTGGATGGCCTGTCCTCAGGAGCAGCTGCTAATATACTGTATCAGTTCCTATTCATTAGACTAGGATATGATCTGCAGAACCAAGCAGTGGCCCCTGGACATCAAACAGAGTTGCGCTGTTCGTCCCATTCAATGTTCATATCATGCCGCCACTGTAGCTAAAAAAAAAGCTGATCAGTGAGGGTGCAGGGTGTGGGGACCCTAGCAATCCTCTAGGTCGTCCATATTTTGATAATGACTGTGTTAACTAATACCCAAACGGTATGTATTAAGAAAATGTTGTCATATAAAAATGTGCAGTTTGTTGTACTCCATTACTCATTACAGGCTCATAGTCACCCAGTGTACCAGTGTATAGATTTGCAGAGCCATGAATGAGCCCCTACTGTATGGAACAGATAGATGAGCAGTGCATTTTAACTAAACATCCAATTCATTTACCGTTGAGTTTATTGTATGAATACCATAATATAACCCACCTGAATCAAGTTTCCATTTGTTTTTATTTTGCTTTTACAGGTGGGCATTCACCTTAATAATAATATCATCATACACAGCTAATCTTGCCGCCTTTCTCACTGTGCAAAGAATGGATGTGCCCATCGAGTCAGTGGATGACCTGGCAGACCAAACCACCATTGAGTATGGTACAATACATGGAGGCTCCAGCATGACCTTCTTTCAAGTAATTATTTGCCAACTAGTAGATTTGGGAATTACCCCTCGGTCCATGTTAACAATATGAACTGTTGTCCATCGTGAAATGTGTCTTAGGCTGTGAAGAGTATCTTTACCCAAACATCTCTTGTTTTTACCCTTCAGAGCCAGCCTTAATTCTGTAGGTCAAACTAGAAGCAACACTTAAAAGGGGTTTTTCCATTACTATGATATTGATAACCTTCGGCACAGGTCATCAATATCAGATTTATGAAGAGGGCAAAACTGGGTGCCCTCATCGATCAGCTGTTATCAGCTCTGGATGTGAAGAGTGCACACAATGGAACATTGTGGGGGTATGGCACTATTTTGTGGCTGCTGCCACGTTCTGCAGATCGATTTAGTATTATTTGAACGATACAGAATGATGAAGTTGTGATTTTTCCATTCTGTAGAACTGGTAACAGCTGATCAGTGAAGGTTCAGAGTGTCAGCTCTCACAAATTTGGCACTAAACAGGATAAAGATGGGAGAAACAAAGCGCAATAGCATCTTATCCTTTTTTACTGATATAAGCAATTAAGCTGATATCACTGCTCACCTTTCAAGGTTGTGAAACCCAAAATCCAGTGTCTACACATGTTTCAATAGCTGCTGGATCCACACTCTACAGCAAACTACGTGTCTGCGTAATCCTATTTGGACGGTGCTCCACGATCCACGCTTACTGCAAAAGCTCCAAACCTCCAGTACGTGAAAGAAAATGTTGCTTTAATTCCCTGCACATTTCTGGGCAATTCCATGCCCCTTCATCAGGAGAGCAAACATTACAGCCTCAGCCAGTATCAGTCTATAAATAACAACAAGAATGCCATCTCATGCAGGAGTCTTTGGAGTTTCTGCAGTAAGCGTGGATCGTGGAGCACTGTCCAAATAGATCGTGGATCGTGGAGCACTGTCCAAATAGATCGTGGATCGTGGAGCACTGTCCAAATAGATCGTGGATCGTGGAGCACTGTCAATTAGCTCTCACAAATTTGACATGGATGACCTATGTCAAGGATAGGTCTTTAATAAAATAGTTGTTGAAAATGACTTGAACTTTTCGTCTTTCCTTGTTAATGTAAAATGTATGCAAGGTCTAGGAAATTATTTTGCACTTGACAGATCATTTCACTATGTCTCCTCAACTAAGCCTCCCCTACACATTAAAGTCCGCTAAACATGTTGATATCAACCATAATATATATGGTGGCCCTGGCCCAATAATTGTCAGTGGAGTTAAGGATCTGATTTTAACCTGGCAATCCTTTTGTTCTTGAAAAGATAAATTGTTGTGTGTGATGAGTATGATGCTAAGAAAGTCATCTCCCATGTCTTAACTGAGTAAAAAAGAATACAGCAATAGCATCAGGCAGGGAGGTTTGGAAACTTCCCCTTTGGGAGCACAGGGAGAGGACAAACACTGATGGGAAGGAGGGCTATAAAGAAAATGGATGTGCATAACAGGGGAGGGCAATTGGATCAAGAGGACAGGGTTAGACCAACTATGCTATAGAAAGGGTGAAGTAAGGGGTATGTTATTGTATGTCTTTCCATTACACTTAACAGGGAGGGAAAGTAAGGGGCCCTATCACTATACTATGTCCTCCATGTATGTTGTATTGAGTCAATTATGCAAATGTCACAGTACAACAGAAATTTAAGGTTAATTACCCTATAAGTCAATGTCCGACCCTTTCAACATTTTCCGAGATAAATGTCAAGCTAGAAACTCTTCTACAGACAGGCTGTTTGGGGTGTTTTTCCCTCATCAGTGCAGAGCAAACTCTGTATGGTTAAATGCCACGCACATGTACCTTCAAATAAACGTAGAAAACAACTTGTCTTTTCCAACGAATGATTATAACAATGACAAATATCCATTTACTAGATAGCAGCACTTCCCAGATCACAAATCCAATATTAACTTTTGCTAACTATTGGATTTGTGATCTGGGAGGCTTTGCCATCTGCTGAATGTATATTATTCATTTTTGCACTCGAACCCTGTGAAAACGCAAGCCCAGGACATTTTACTGGATCCTTCTAAAGCAAACTGCACGCCCATATATATAAAATATCTAGAAGGACAGATGTGGATTATTGTGGATAATGTGGATAACAGTAAGGCACAATATTTATCCATCCAGGTAAGTGCATATGACCCACCCCAGGGTATGGGATACTCGGAACGGGCGTTTCAGTTCACAGGGGGATGTCACTGGGACCTATTGCCTGCTCCTGTGGCCCTGGTGATTGCTTAACAAGGGGAAAAATAGTCAATAAAAATAAAAGTATTTCGTGACACCACCTATGGTTCCCGTAATGTTACCAGTGCTGCGGGACAGTCCTCCGGGGTGATGGTGGAGCAGCAAGATGGCTACACTCCTCGTAGGTGGAGTGGGATCACCAGGGCAGATGTAATAGTTTATGTACAGTCTTTACACAGGGAGGTAGCTTACCACACAGGACAGTCACTTGTCCTTTTCACTGCAGCAAGTGTGCGGCTCATCAGGCGCAGGCAAATAAACTACAACACACAATCTTTAACTCTGTTTACTGGCAGTACTTCAGGCAGGTTACAGATTGTACAGTCTTTCGGGTCTTTCTGGCCTGGGTAGTCACCAGGGAACCGGGATGACTCACTTAGGACCCTCGATGGTGTGCCTGCCGTTCCTTTTCAGTCCGTCACTGTGCTCTCTCCTGTCTCCCTTGAAGCGCTCCTGCATGCAGAGCCTCAAACCAGCACACACGAGCCCTCTGTGGAAGACTCTTCTCCAGGTCCCCCTGACCCTATACAGTGCCTTTTTAAGGATAATCCGGGCGTTTGGCAGCGACTTCCTCTAGAAGCTCGGACCAACGGTTTGGGGATAGACTCCCGCACCATGCTCAGAGCTGGTCCTCTGTTCTGGGACCAGATCCCTCTGGTCGGTAGTCGTATCGGGTTCGGCTTCGGGCACACCGCACTACCTGGTGGCTCTGGTATCTCCCTCCTGCCACAGTCTCTAGCCGGCTGTCTCTCTCACACTGCACTGAACTAACTCTTCTCCCACCCAGACACTTTTCTACCCTGTCACTCCTCCCATGGTACTGTGTCCTCCCTGCTGTGGGTCCACTCTCGGTCCCCTACTCTAGGTGTGAATGAGTGTTGTGAGGGTCCCTTATACGACATCCCAATTCCCTAGTCACAGGGATACTACGCACTCTTATATGGGTGCAGTACCCCTATGTGGCGTGCCGACCAGTGGGGCACCACACATACAGTGAAGGAAATAATGATTTGATACCTTGCTGATTTTATAAGCTTGCCCACTGACAAAGACATGAATAGTCTATAATTTCAAGGGTAGATTAATTTTAACAGTGAGAGATACAATATCAAAATAAAATCTAGAAAATCACCTTGTCTAAATTATATAAATGTATTTGCATTTTGATGAGAGAAATAAGAGTTTGATCCCTCTGGCAAACAAGACGTAATACTTGGTGGCAAAGCCTTTTGGAGACAAGCACAGCAGTCAGACTATTCCTCCATCCAAAGGTGTGGAGAGACTGATTGGGCGAGGGGCTCATGTGACACCACAGACTTACATGAGCCCCAGGAAAGTGAGTGCTGAATCGCTGCAATGGCACCTCCACTGGAAGTGAGTATAGGCTTTTAGATTTTAAGGGTGTCAGACATGGGGAATGAGAAGGACTGGACAAAATATCAATGTGCACACACTATTACTCTGCTTTTGTCCATAAATGCAGCAGATATACAACATGTATCATACATGTACATTATCAAGAATTAGTGTCCCTGCTAGAAATCTCACATATAGTGAGAGTAATATCCACCTCCGAGACCTCAGTAGAGCTAGACTTAGCACTCAAATTGTCCGATAGGGCTTTTCTTAATCAAGCATTTTGCTAATTGTAGTGTGACCTGAGAAACGTTTTGTTGTATGGAGCCATAATATGGCACCAATGGAGGTACATGAGAATGTCTTTGTTTCCCAGTGCCTCTGTTTTCATGATACTTAAAAAAATTATGATATGCTCTTTTACATGTTGCACTATGGAGACATTCAATTTCCAGAGGATCATTGGGGCTATACGTCTCCTCATTGCTCTCCTTAAGGAGTATAGCGGTTCCCCCAGACCTCGTCTCAGGCTCTCATACAGCCAGATCAGAATTCGCACACACTGCACTGATGAGGGGCAATCATCCCGAAATGCAGAGTCTGCAGTTTGGGGTTCTGATCTGGCACAAATCCTAAGTCATATTAAAAGGCTTGTTAAAGAGTTGATTATGACTTTTAGGATTGCTACCTTTATTAGGTGGCACTAGAAATCGTCCTCTTCCTCACTGAAGTGGCAATCTCCTCCAAAGAAGCATTCCTGGAGTCTTTTTGGCCACAAAACAGAACTTCTAGTTATGTTGTATGCCCAGCTTAGGTGGAAAACAATTTTTTGTTTTATTTGGCTTTTAATATATTGAATGCTGCAACACTTCATATAATTTCAGTATTCCTGTAAAGAGTTTCAGTCTGGAGGTGCTAGTTCAGTGGGATATTATCCCAATAAATCCAAAAGGAGAAAACGACCACTCTTTTGAGTTCCTAACAGGAAAAAATATTTATATAAATCCTCTTTTTTTCCCTAAAGAACTCCCGCTACCAGACTTATCAAAGGATGTGGAATTACATGCACTCAAAACAGCCAAGTGTGTTTGTGAAGAGCACAGAGGAAGGTATAGCCAGAGTGCTGAACTCCAATTATGCCTTCCTACTGGAATCTACCATGAATGAGTACTATCGTCAACGGAACTGCAATCTTACCCAGGTCGGAGGTCTCTTGGACACGAAGGGCTATGGTATTGGCATGCCCATAGGTAAGTAAATCATATAATTTAACATTATTTAAAGAGATGTTTTTATGCTTTTACACTAGAAATATAAATTTGATTGTTAATTGTATTAAATTCAAATTAATAAAGACTATGATTCAGAAAGTTGTTGCTACAGCTCTACGGATACCACATTATGTTTGAATTATACGGGAATGCAGTTTTGCACATGAATGCACAAATAACTTGACAAACATATGTAAGCAGTGAATTTAATTTTGTTCATATTTCTTTGCCCTGTAGACTCAGTTTTCCGAGATGAGATTGATTTGGCAATATTACAGCTTCAAGAAAACAACTGTCTAGAGGATCTGAAAAGAAAGTGGTGGGATGGAGGTATATGTCCGAAAGAAGAAGATCATCGAGCAAAAGGTAACTGTGTTCTTCTGGAGAGGATTCCACAAATATATTCTCAGCTCTCACTGCTCACATGGAGGGTTGTATAGAGAGACTCAGATCCTGAGCAGATGCCAGCTCTCTTACACAGCAAGCAACCCAATCAAGCTCTGATTGCTAATATTTAACCATTTACATGCTGCTGTCAATCACTGACAGTGGAATTTAAATATACTGGTTGCCGGTTTGCCGATGAGGTGGTTCCCATCGATTCCACCCTACCCCCTAGCTGGGTTTCATGAAAGGACAACACTTACATTACATACTGCAATCCTATTATATTACAGTATATAGTATGAGCATTCATGTAGTCGCAGCTTCAAGTTCAAAGAGACAACAACATAAAGTGAACATTTAAAAAAGTTAAAAAAAAATGAAAAAGAAAAGTTTAAATCGCGCTCCTTTTCCCAGGTAAAATATTAAGAGATTTAAAAATGGAACAAAAAAAAAAGTTTGGTATCATCATGTCTGTAAAAGTCTAGAGATGAGAGGACCCGTGGATGTTCAGGTTTACCGGGTGCAGCCAGACTTTAAAAATAAAAAGATCTGAACTTTAACCAAACTTGACTCTGAATCCCCATGTAAGTCAATGCAGATCCAAATTTAACCACTGTAAAATGGCTGTAATAAGGAATTGTGAGCTGCAAAAGAAAGCTAAACAGGGATTAAGCAGTACAGTTATACATTCCTGTGTTTCCCCTAAAGGTCCCTTTACACGCCACCACTGAAAGGTAGCAACTGCCTGGCATTGGGGATATTTATGCCTGTTGCCATGAAATTGCTGCAAAATGCTGGCGTGTAAATAGGGAAATTCCTTCGGTTTCCTGCAGTTGACTCAGATACCTGTTGCTGAGCCGTGCTCAAAAACCGAAGGCAACAGAAAGGCACAATTGCCATGGTAGTGGCGTCTAAACAGAGCACAGGCATGGATGTTGCATCGCCTAGTGAACTCCCAGGGGCGTGCCACAGCGTCATGGATACCACGCCCCATCAGTGATCATTGGTGGGGGCTACTGTGTTACCATTGGCTGTCCCTGCACAGGGCGCCATATTTAAAGAGCTGACCATTCACACTACACAATTGCAATGGCGTCATGTATTAGCCAGCCTTCCTGCGCAGGATGACCAATCATAATGCTATTGCGTTGTCCAATCAGCGTACGAGCATCACGGAATACACAACTCTGTCACTCCTATGTACTTGCGGCGCGAAAGATGTATGCCCATATTCCTTTGTGGTAGCAGCATGTAAACCAGGGAAGGTATTCAACAGGAAGTAAGCCGCAGGAGCTGTCGGCACTTCTGGGGAACACAGATACCTTCAGTGGACAACGCAATGGCGACGTCTATATGTGGCATTAGCGATCGGTATCCACCGTTAAAAACGTGCACGTGCGGTGGATACCTGTTGCTAGGCACAGTGGCGGCGTGTAAAGGTACCTTAAAGATAAGACCGCTGTTAGACTGTTTCTGCGCCTACTTATTAAACCTTATGAATATTCACTACTCCCCCTGCCCACGCTCTTTGACATTGTCTGTGACTGGTTGCAGTCAGACTGCTAAACACACACCCACCCTCTGTGTCGTCATCTGTTATTGGTTGCAGTAAGTCTGCAGATTCCTGCTCCTTACACTGGCTGTGTGTAGTGTAGAAGTAAATAAATAAAAAAATGATGTGGCGTCTCTTCCACATTTTTAATAACCTGCAAGACAGCAGCAAGCTGATATTATCAGGGTGTGACGATCCATGGACCACTTAGCTGTAAACTCTGTTGACCTCACTGCCAGTGTTTTACAGGATTAGTAATAGGATTGTCTCATAGACACCACTACATTACTAATCCAGGCCTTGATGGCAGATGTTACTAACCCCACATATTACCCTGATTGCCACCACACAAGAGCAATCAGGAAGAGTCAAGTAAAGAGCCAGGATTAGCGCATCTAATGGCCGCTTTACACGTCGCAATATCGTTCCGATATCACATACAATTTCACGGGAGTGCGCATATTTTTGGCACTTGTCCAAGATCGCATAGTAAATGTCCCACAGAGAGATATCGGCAGGCAACGCAACTACGACGTAGTACGCCCCTTTTTCCACGCTGTTTATGGGTAACCCAGGGATCGACCATTTAACATTGGAGTGAATAGGGGAAGTTGCGTTGCCTGCCGATATCTCCCTGTGTGATATCTACTATGCAATCTTGGACAAGTGGAAAAAACGTGCGCGCTCCTGTGAAATCGTACGCAATATCGGAACGATATAGCGACGTGTAAAGCGGCCATAATGTGATGAGCCAAATTCTGGGGCAACTTCAGGCTAATATTCTTTGGCTGGGAAGGTAACCATGGACCGTCCCTCCCTGATATTATCAGCTTACTGCTGTCTGCTTTATCTGCACTGGTTATCTAAAATGTAGGGGGCCCAAAGTTATTTATATTTATTATTTGTTTTTACACTACACACAGCTTGTGTGATGAGCAGGAAACTGCAGACTGACTGCAACCATTCATATAGCAAGAGGATGGTGTGCTCACCATCAGTGGCTTGAGGTGCCAGTTAACGGGTCCAATGAAACACTGATCCGATTGAAAGTCAAAACACTGCACACTCTGGTTCTTTTGCAAAGAAGTAAAGTCTTTATTTATATCAATTAATAGAGGCAGGGAGATAAGTGACCTGACAATTTGACGTTTCGACACTTGGGAGTCTGGATCACAAGAGCCACTTTGGAATAGAAATTCATAGAAACAGAAATTTCTCCAGAGCAATAGTCAATGAGCCTAAGGGTACCGTTACGTGTCGCAACATTGCATGCAATTTCACTGGCAAATTGCTGGTTACAGTGAAATTATGGACACAATGTTACATTTGTACACAGCAACAAAATAGAACAATGTGTCCATGATTTCACAGCAACCAGCAAATTGCCAGTGAAATTGCATGCAATGTTGTGACACGTAACGGTACCTTCAGAGTACTGAATAGTTGTAATTCTTAAAAAGTTGAAATATTAGAGAATGGCCTCTAGGTGGAGCTTGGAATAGGTAAAAAAGGGAACTAATAGGTCTGTATTGATCCAGCAGTAGAGAGGCACTGAGTGTCTGTGTATAACTTTGAGACCCACCAATGTGGATAGTTATGTTCATAGATTATTCTATGGAGGATGTCTAATAGCACCCTGTTACGGTAATGTCCTGGTCAGACAATAAGTGGTAACCTTCAATTGAATGTTATTCCCTGGCTGTATATAAGGTCCAGGTCCATAATTTCAAAATGAGGCTCTGTTTGGTATATTGTAATCCAGGCACTAGAAACAGGAAAGTAATTCCTAGGTTGGGCTGAAAAGTACCCCCTCGGCTTATACGCGAGTCAGTGACGGCTTGCGTATACAGGAGCCCGAGCAGCCTCAGTAATCCAGGGCCCCCCTCGCGCTCCGGAAACCTGTAAAGTAAAATCTTTATACTTATCACTGTCCCCGCCGCTGCCGACATCACGATCCCCGGCTTCATCCGTCCGTCTTCTTCCGGCTTCCTGTTCGTCGCAGGCAATGACGTCATTCCCTGAGGAAGGAGCTCGGATAGAGGCTCTGAAACGCGTAGGATAGAATAAAAGAAAAATCTGCCCAGTTAACTCTTTGTTTCCTGGTGATTCTTGGTGGCAGCGTGGGCAATCCGGCATTTTGTCCCATTACAGCACACATGAAGATGGGAATACATTGGACCTGATCTTCTCCCGGCTCTGCTCAGTGCATGATTTTACAAATTCCTCTCTTCACTCTCAGACCACAACCGTCTTTCATTCTCAGTCAAGCACTGTCAACCCTTCAAGGACACTCCCAACTCTTTCACCTATAGGAATACACATGCCATTGACACTGAGAAACTTATAAAGAACTTGCATGCAGCGTTACATGAATCCCCTAATTAGTATATTGATGGCTGGACCATGTGTGACATCATTTGTTACGGTTATCTTTTTTTACTCCCCTATTTCCTCTAGATTGTAAGCTTGCGAGCAGGGACCTCACTCCTCATGGTTTTTGAATTTTTGGTACACTGTATTGTCTCATATTGTCTGTACATGTCCCCTCTGAATTGTAAAGTGCTGCGTAATATGTTGGCGCTATATAAATAAAATTATTATTATATATCCTGTAGGTCCCGCTCCTGTCATATGTGCACCCTCCTTATATATATGCCCGCCATTATGGCGTATATACCAGAATGGGGGACATACAGTGTATATACCAGAATGGGGGCCAGACATAACATAATGAGGACATATAAACGTGGATGGGGGACATACAGTGTATATATGTCCTCAATCCCGGTACATATATCCTCCATCTGTGCACATAGCTCCCCATGGCTTACCAAGGGGGGAGAAGGTCTGTTGGACTGCATGCGGTGGCTTCACAGGTCTACGGGGGGGTGGGAGCAAAGCCCGAAACTGCACGAGGAGTCACAGTAGTAATCCGATGGGCGCCACCATTATTCATATCCTAGCATGCATTGCCGAGCTGCAATACATGCTTTGCCCAGACTTCAAGAAAATGGCCGTGGGACGCGGTCTGCACATGTGGCTCCTCCACAGCCATTTTCTTAAAGTCTGGACACAGCATGTATTGCAAATCGGCAATGCATGCTGGGATATGAATAATGGCGGCGCCCAACGGATCACTACCACGACTCCTCCTGCAGCTCCAGGCTACGCCCCCACCCCCATGGACCCGTAAAGCCACTGAATGCACCCTCTTAACACTCCTCTCTCCTCGGTAAAATATATATTTTTTTTTTATTTGGATTTTAAGACACACCCCTGTTCTTCCGATTTTGGGGAAACAAAAGTGTGTCTCCGAAAAATACGGTATTTCACTCGTATATCCAATATGTTATCAATAAACCCTACAGCATAAAAACAAGACCTAACAGTGGTACAATGCTGCAATAATAAAGAGGGTGTGGGTCTCAGAAACTTGCAACACAAGCCAAAATTTTTTATACAAAGTTTTTAATTTTTTTTTTTTAAAGCTATAAAACTTGAAAAGAATACAGCCAGAATTGTGTTTTTATTTCATAATTTCAGCTTATTCAGGTATGTATTCATAAAAATAAACGCATTCTAACTTTTATGGCTACTTTACACGTCCCAACATCGGGCCGATGTTGGATACAACGGCGCGGGAGTGCGCATTTTTTGGGCAGAATTCCAAGATCGCATAGGAGCTGCTACACAGCACGATATCGGCAGGCAACGCCACTGCGATGTGTACGCCCCCTTGTAGGGGCGACCCAGGAACGACCCTTTAACATGGGAGAGAATAGGGGAAATTGTACTCCACATCGTTGTTGGGCTTTTACACAGCACAATCCGGCCACATCGTCCATCCAATATCGGGCCGTTGGAGTGCAGGCTAATTTTTTCCCCGATATCGTTTTGGCATCGTTCTTGCATCGCATTGGACATTTACACCACACAACGCACGAACGATATCGGGGCCGACGCACGAACCACGTGACTTTTTATCGGAGTTGGACACCGATATCGGGACGTGTAAAGTGGCCATAATAAGAAAGTGTAAAAAATAAAACCGCAAAAAATGGAAAATTGACGGATCATGAAAACATTTTTCATATATAAATAATAATAGTAAATATAAGAATATATACTGTATCTTATTAAAGAAAAATATCTCTTTCCCCACTTATCTGTCACATTTTGTCTTCTGCACTTTTCATTCACTCTCAAAAACTGGTTAAATTTTTTTATAAATCTGTCTGCAAGGAGGGAAAAAATGATAACTTCTGTTTATAAAACTATGAAGAGAAAAGTGGAGTAAAGCTGGAGGGAGAAAAGTCTGAGCATAGAAAATAAACTGCTGAAGCTTCTAGTACAAAAGGAAACACTGCAAAAAATCTGGATACATGTAACACAGCTCATCAGGGGCTGGCTGGCAAATTTTGGCCTAGGGGGAAAGCACACATCAGTGGCCCATAAGAAGTGAGCTTCAGGGGCAGAGTGGCCTCTCAGACCAACATGACAGATGGCCTGGTGGTCCAAAATTGCTGCTTGACCACTGGCCTGGGGGGCATCTGCCCCTCTGCCCCCTGGGCCAGCCAGCCCCTGCAGCTTACTCTAAAAAGTTACATGAAATTCCAGTTTCCTCTTAAGTTTTGAATGACTACTCCTTGAAGTAAAATGTATTATACCTCCAGTGTACAGTAAAAAATAAAATAGAGTAAAAATATTTGCAAACATGTAAATGTGCGGGCACCTGGCATCTTTTTTAGGTAGCGGTCAGATGGCTGTATAACTCAGACAAAGATTGCATCGCCCTGACCAGACTGGACCAGCCTGCGGCTCCCCTGACCTGAGTGTGACATGCTTCATGTATTTTTATGCAACTGTCACTCTTGGGTCAGGGGAGCCACCGGCCAGTCCGGACACTTTGATGTGATTGTCATCCATGTTATAGGGCCCTCTGACCCAGGCCTTAGAAGGATTATGCCTGTAACTCACATGAAAAAGTGCTCAATAGACATTTTTCCTAAAGCATCTTCTTTATCGTCTTACATATAGTTTTTGTTGCCCATTTCTTGTTTTTATTTCATTTGGCTTGAAGAATGGTCAGTGAAATTTAGGATATACAGTATAAAAGAGCTCAGCTTTCCAAGCTTGAATCGGTTAAAATAAGTGAAAATAAACAGTACATAAATGTACAACAAGTTGTTTTTACATTGCTGTGCATATCATCATTCCTTTTGGAATTTGTTTAGCACTTTTTCAGGTGGTTTCCTGAAAGAGAGGCCTTGTGTACTTCCCCTAAACAAGATTTATTTTTTCTAACAGTTGACCTCTAATGGTGGGGTTACACGTAGCGATATCGTTTCGATATCGCATACAACGCCGCGGAAGCGCGCATTTTGGGAGCACTTTTCCCGATATCGCATCGCCGGTTTACACGCTGCGATATCGGGAAACAACGTCCCTCCGATGTGTACGCCCACCAACCCAGTAACGACCATTTAACATGGGAGTTAATGGGTGAGGTGCGAGTACACATCGGAGTTGGGCTGTCACACGCAGCGATGCTGGTACAACGGCCTTGCGATATCGGGGAGTTGAATAGCTCGGCTATTCAACTCCGATATCGTTTTGGCATCGTTCCAGCATCGCGTTGTACGCTCAAACCGTACAACGCGCCAACGATATTGGGTCCAACTCGCGACCCACGTGACTTTTTGTCGGAGTTGGGTCGGAGTTGGACGCCGATATCGCGGCGTGTAAACCCACCATAATAGGTAATCTTAACTTCTGTCTTGTTTTCAATCTTCATAGCAGAAATCTTCCTTGAAAAAAGGGGGAATGATATGTAGGAGTAGGGCGTGCATGCATGTTTATAACTTGATGTTTTTTCTTTTTCATCCAGGTTTAGGAATGGAAAACATTGGCGGCATCTTTGTTGTGTTAATCTGTGGTCTAATAGTAGCTATTTTCATGGCGGTGCTTGAGTTCCTGTGGACCATACGCAATTCTGAAGAACCTGAGGTAAAATATGAGGTCTTAATCACCATTATGACTAAAATAATTTTGTCTCCATCATCTATAGAGGTTAGCCCTAGCTGTAGAGTTTGGGTCGGTACCTTAAACCTAGTGTTTGGGCACGGATCACGAACATGGACATCCCTGAGAAGTCTGTGTTACTGTTCATGTTCAGGGCTGGGAGGGCTGTAAAAAGAAACAAAACAGTGATTAAACATTAGTGTGATTACTTACCGGGGTCCACGAGCTTGTACCTCTGGGGGCCACTCGTTAACTTCCTGATTATTGACTACAATAGATGCTAGAATGTATGGGTTGTCTCCATGTTCCTACATTGGCTCCAACAGCCAATCAGACACCCACGTTCTGTGTCAGCGTCTGTGATTGGCTGTTGCACCACTCACCCATTGTGCCAGTGTCTGTGATTGGTTGTCATAGGCAACAAACCTGACATCATAGTAATGAAAAATAAATAAGTAATTTAAAAAAAATGAAATAGCTCTTCGCTATATTTTTGATTCTCACCGGAAATAAAGTGGACAGTTATGGGTTGCCACCCCCAGCTGCCTGATTTTAACTTGGCTGGCAATCAAAATACAGGGAAGCCCATTGTTTTAAATTATCTAAATTAATAAATAAATAAATTAATTAATTAATTAATTAAATGTGTGGGCTTCACCCTATCTTTGATTGCCAGCCAATGTAAAACCCATGCACAGCTGGAGGCTGGTATTCTCAGTGTGGTGAGGCCATTGTTATTTGCCCCCCACCTTCAGATGAAAGAATAGCAGCTTGCAGCTGCCCCATAAATTGGCCCAGGTTCACTCATCACTAATACTGACTCTACCCATGCTCCACATATTCCCCAAAATAAGCAATAGCCAAATATTGGTCTTCAACTCAATAATCTACCCATGTTAGAGATTACCATGATGTGTTAATATTATATCTAAATATTGTATACATTAACCTAATAGGGAATTTACTAAGGCACCAGATTGCTAATTCTATAGTAACTCCTCATGCACCATGCGATTTTTCATTTTTGCTTTTCGCTTTTACCTGCTCTTCTTTCAAGATCCATAATGTTTATATTTTTCCTTTGACATAACCATATAGAGGCTTTTCTTATGAGATGACTTGTCGTATTTAGAGATGAGCAAACCTTTCCCAATGGCGAACATGTTCACCAATTTCAAATTTGGAACGAATATTGCAGATTTAGTTTGTGATATGTAATTTGAGCTATTTACTAAAAAATTGGTGAATGCGTCTTTGATCAGGAAATTGTTTGAAATTTTAAAATGGCCCTAAAACTTTCACTGAATTTTTGAGGCCAAAACACTCACTGGAAGACCCTGTGGGCAGGAAGAACACCTTACCTTATGGTTAAGGGTGTTCCCAGCCATTGGGTCTACCTGCTTCTTTAACCTGTAGAATTTAATGGTGCTTTAATCCCTTCCCGACCTATGACGTTATACATGGTCATGGGCGGGTAAGGGGTGTTTGATGTGAGCTCCGGCGCGGCGCTCACATCAAACAGCCGACATCTCAGCTGATGTGATCAGCTGAGATGTCGGGCTAACAGCTTCGATCAGATCCGGGATCCGATCGGCGCTGTTAACCCCTTGGATCCCGCTGTCAATCACTGACAGCGGGATCCAAGGCGGCCGCGGCGAGGAACGCGCTGTTACCCGCCTGCTCCGGAGATCCCGCGATAGTATCGCGGGATCTCCGGTGCTCACATGACAGCCCGGGGTCCTGGTTAGACCCCGGATGCTGTCAGAGCGCAGTTTCCTGCTGTGGTTGGCAGGCGCTATCTATCATCCTATGAAATCCGTTAATGAGAGCCGTGAACTCCGTAACGGAAAAAATGGTCCAAACGGCAAAATTCAGTTTTTTTGGTCGCCGCAACATTGGTATAAAATGCAATAACGGGCAAACAAAACTGAAGATCTCCCCAAAAATGGTATCATTAGGAACATTAGCTCAAGACGCAAAAAATAAGCCATCACACAGCCCCAGATCCCGAAAAATGAGAACGCTACGGGTCGCAGAACATGGCCCGTTTTTGTTTTTTTTCAAAATTCTGAATTTTTTTTCACCACCTACATACCAGTAAAGGTATACATGTTGGGAGTCTACGAACTCGTCCCGATCTGAGGCATCACCCCATCACATCGGTTTTACCATATAGTAAACATGGCGACTAAAATACCCAAAAAACAAACGTGTCATTGCACTTTTTTTGCAATTTCACTGCATTTAGAATTTATTTGCAATTTCCCTGTACACTAGATGGTAAAGTAAATGATTGCATCTGAAAGTACAACTCGTCCCGCAAAAAAGAAGCCATCATATGTCTATATTGACGGAAAAATAAAAAAGTTATGGCTCTTGGAAGCAGGGGAGCAAAAAACGAAAATGAAAAATGAAAAATTCCCAGGTCATGAAGGGGTTAATAGAATTTTTTTTAAGCTTGCTTGAGTTTGCAGGTGTTGGGACACCTGCAGGGCATGAACCTTTGGAAGAGTGCCAGATGTGCCAACCACGGTGAAATCCAGGAACATTAAAATCTTAATCTTAAAACATCTACAATGTCCTTTAAACATCCGTTTAAAAGAGCTTTGTATTTTTTTTATATTCTATTATTTACTTATTTTTTAGCATTCATAATTTTTTTTTTTTTAATTTTGAGAGTAAACATTTATAATTCCAGAGGGTCAGCGGTGTGCGAGGCCAGTTCTTCTATACCTTTCTGCTACCAATTCAGTTAAAAATAGCATATGTTTATTATTTTGCACAGATGACATCGGGCCCTTCTGTATTTTTTGTCACCAGCACACGTACAGCAGGCAGGTACGGGCTGCCACGCACCCCTAGCTGCCTAGTTTTACCTGGCTGGCAACCAAAAATACAGGGGAGCCCTTTTTTAAATTATTTCTAAAAAGAATAAAAATTAATTTGTGGGGCTGTGCTGTATTTTTGGTTGCCAGCCAGGTATAGCTAGTATTTGTGTTCTTTTTCCAAATAAAGGATTTTTCAATGTGTAGACTTATGCTATTTTTATCTGAATTGCTATCAGATAAGTGTAAAAGAGGTGGCCTCGCATGCTCCTGACCCTCTGCAATAGTAAGGCCCTGTGCCCAAGTTGCATTGCTTGTTGCTTTTTTAAGCAGATTTTGAGAATCTGCATCAAAATCTGAATGTCTATATTGAAGCCAGCAAAGTCTATGACTGTTCAGAAGTCAGAAGAGATGTGCCAACATTCCTTTTTTTTCCCTGCACTAAATCTGCAAGGAAACCAAAAAGCAATGTGGGCACAGCACTTTTGAACTCTCATAGGCTTTGCTGGCTTCCAGAAAGACATGCAGATTTGATGCAAATTCTCAAAATCTGCATATGAAAAAAGCATAAAACAATGTACCTTGGACACATAACCTAAGGCTATGTGCAGACGTAGAATGTGTGCTGTGGATTTTGGAAGTCCAAAATCCACACCATGTTTCAGAGATCTGCACAGAGAAGTTGGTGGTCTCTTTTTGTACATTTGTTGCATGTTTTTTCATTCAGATTTTGCTGTGTTTTTTTAGCAATTGTTGTGCCTGTGAATAAAGCTATGCTAAAGGCTGAGAAAAAAACAAAAAGGGTTTCAAGTTGTCATAAGGTGACATGGGGCTACACTGTATTTTTTGTCACCATCCCAGGTACAGCAGGCAGGTGAAAGCTGCCAAACACACCCCAGCTGCCTAGTTTTACCTGGCTATTCAAAATGAAAGGGGAGCCATTTTTTCTTTAATTAGTTTTTTTAAATAAATACATTTAAAAAAATGACATGAGGCTTTGCCGTATTTTTGGTTGCCAGTCAGGTAAAACTAGGCATCTGGGGCCTGGAACCCTGAGCGTGGGGAGGCCCAAGAATTCTGCCCCCCCTGCTGTGAATTTCAGTCCTCAGACACCCCAGAAAATGGCACATTTATAGAAGCACCATTTTTTGGAGCTGTACCTGACTCTTCCAGTTGCCTTTGGGGGGTTGGAAGACTGGGTAATGATGGGTTAAGGCCAGCTAAATATTGCCAGCTGGCAGTAATCCCTAGGTTTTTATTGACACTGTACTGGGGTACATGAAACATTTTTACAGCTATATAATGCATTTTCAGGGGGAATTGTAGCAACAATACAATGACAATTCTGGCTTTTTTACCTTTATACTTTTATTTCTATTTCAGTAATCATTACATGGGGAAATATTTTTAAGCTTTACTTGTTTACGCATATGACTCACCCTGTGTAGGGCCGTGGGGTACTCAGAGCCGGGCCTCTACTTCTCTGGTGATGTCGTCTGGGGAATCGGGATGTCACAGTGGCGTGATCCGGTCTGTGACCCCCGGAGCGGTCAATAAAAAGGTGATTAGGAGTTTATGAGTTTATGAGGTAGGGGATTTGGGGGGGAGGTTGTTGTGACACCACCTGTGGCATGTGGCTATTAGGGGCTGCTGCTGCTGTCTGAGACCTCTGGGGATGATGGGATGGCAGTTATGATGGTGTCACTCCCCATAGGTGGAGTGGGTCCCCAGGGCATCCGGTGTAGAGGAATAGGGTACTGGAGGGCCAGGGAGGCTGATCTGGCTGCAGGGAGAGATCGGAGCATCTCACAGGCGGGTTCCTGCGGCCTGCAATTTGTTTCAGTCTACTGCTCCGCAGGTGGGAATTGAACAGTCTCACACACAGTTCTGAGTTCCAAACCCGGTTTACTTCACTTTCTCTGCTAGCACCAAAGGTTACATCTTAGTTTCAATTGCAGTCCAGGTTGTCCTTAGCAACCAGAATGGCTTGTCCAGTACACTTCTTACGTGTTCCTTCCCTCTCGGGTCGTTCCTCCTCAGCGCTGCCTGCTTGCCTCACTCCTGCACGCGCCTCCACACACAGTGCCCAAATCCAGCAGCCACAGGCCTTGTTGGGTGATCGGCCGTGTCCCCTGACCCTAGTATGGCTGCATTCTCAGCAGATGTGTCGGGAGTAGGCCACAGCTCCTCTGGACCTCATGGCCTCTGGTTATGTGGTTGGAGCTTGGAGTCTCCTCGCCACCTTCAGGGCCGGGTCCCTAGTGCTCGCCCTGCCACTCTGCTTTACTTCAGATTTGGGTGCACGGGTGGATTGCTAACTGCCTGCCCCCTAGGACTCCCTATGTCATTCTGAAGTCCATTGTCCCAGGACGAGCCTCATCACTGCTCAAGTCCTCCGGGTCCTTATCTACAGCTTACTCTGCCAACTTTCTCTCCAACAGGCCTCCACTGAACTGGCCTCCCACTTCCTATGGTGTTTCCCTTTTGTTCCCTTTCCTCTTCCTGACTGCTTCCTGCTAACTTCCCACCTACCACCTTTCTCTCCCGGCCGTCCCACTGACTGCCTGAGCTGTCCCACTGACTGGGTTCACCCGCTGTCCCTGGGACCGGGTGTGTTGGGTGTGTTTGTGTGTGAGTGGACTTACCAACCTGGTTACTGCAGAAGGGAATACCACAACCATGTAGTGGATGCAGTACCCCTCTGTGCAAACTGAACCGCAGAGGCGCCACACATACAACAACACTAATTATTGTGAGGCACCGACCGGGTCGGGCCCCTGCGACCGGTGTGTGCCTCCCTGGGTGCGTCCTCCATATTGACAGGTCGCACTCCATCCCGGGATTTTGTGCTGGTTCTGCTTTACTGGCTTGGGTGTGATAAAAGGAAGCTAGACCACGGGGTGTGGTCTCTAGTGGGGGAGTGAAGACAACTCCCTGAGCTTCTGAGAGAGAAGCATCCCTGAGCCAGGCCTGAGACACTGTGGCTGGTTTTGTCTGGGTACGTCCTTTTGGATGCAGCTAAGTATCGGCCCCCGAAGTAAGGGGAATCTGGAATATTGTACCCGACTATTGTTTTTGTCCTACGTTTTTGGCAAATAAACCCGTGTGCCGTGACCAGTGTGCCTGGATCCCTTGTCTCCGCCGTGCCGCCGCTACCTCACATATGGTGGAGAATGCGGGCATTTGCCGGCCCGGTGAGATGTAGCCGGCGCAACTGTTGCCCTAAGTTCCGGTGGGGAAGTGACTGTTTCATGAGGCTAATGAGTGGCTGCTAAGCGAGAGGAGCAGCCAGTCTCTTGTGGTATGCCCGGCAGCGCATGTCCAGGATTCAAGCAGCTACATTCCAGTACAAGCCCACCACCAGCATGGAGGAGGTACTCAAACACCTGGTTCAGGCTCAGCAGCAGCAGTTCCAAGCACTGCAGCAGCAGGAACACCGACACCAGGAACAGATGGCCCTGTTGACCGAGGCTGTGCGGGCCCTACCGGGGGATCTGCCTCGAGGACCAGGTGATGACGGCAACGTCCGGAAAAGGGTAAGACAAGCGCTGCAAAAGATGACACCGGGGGATGATGTGGAGGCATTCCTGGCCGTGTTTGAGCGGGTGGCTGGACGGGAGAGACTGCCGGTCGCCCAGTGGGCCGAGGTGCTGGCGCCCTATTTGACTGGTGATCCCCAAAAGGCGTACATAGACTGTGTACCGAGGATGCCCTGGACTATGGAGCCCTGAAGGGGGAGATATTGGCCCGTACCGGGGTTAATACTTACGTGAGGGCACAACAGGTGAGCCAATGGGCCTACAAGGAAGGCAAATCTGTGCGCTCTCAGGCCTATGACTTGCTACACCTGGTTAAGAAATGGCTGCAGCCTGAAGCACTGAGCCCGGCCCAGATGGTAGAGCGGGTGGTGGTGGATCGCTTTGTGCGTACGTTGCCCATCCCCATACAACGGTGGGTGGGACACAGTGACCCGGGTACCCTAGACCAGGTGGTAAATGTGGTGGAGCGCCATGTGGCCACACAGGACTTGATCAGGGACACGGGGACACTGCGAACCAACCGCAAGGCCGCGCCCACCACACCAGAAAGCAGGGACCCCCAATCCGGACCCCGGGTGAGCGAGCACCCAGATCAGGCCAAGAACGGCCCTCCCGCTGCAGCAAAGCGGCGTTCCGGACCGCCGCCCTTCAGCCCCTGGTATAATGGAGGTCAACCCCGATGTAGAAGGTGTCAGGAGGTTGGACATATGATGGCACAGTGTTCCCTCAACGGGGAACCCATGGACTGCGACTACTCCCGGAGGCTGTCCATGTTCGCCCACCTCGCCGGGAAAGGGCGCTCGGACCCCAGGGACACTGGGAATGTACTGTGCCGCGTTCGGCTTAATGGTCATGAAGTGACGGCTCTCCTGGACTCCGGGAACAACGTGACCCTCGTGTGTGCCTCCTTGGTCTCCAGGACCAAACCCACCGACCGGAAGGTCAGGGTGATGAGTGTCCATGGGGATCATCGTAGGTATCCGACGAAGCGTGTCACGTTTGCTACCTCAGCCAGGAGGGTTCAACATGTCGTGGGGGTGGTAAAGGATCTCCCTTATGATGTTGTGCTGGGGAGGGATATGCCCTTGTTCCGGGTATTGTGGAACGAGTATATGGCCCTCCGGAGGAAGGACGGACAGGGCCCAGAGCCCGAGACTCCCGCCGCTGCCGGGATACCCAGAGGACTTGATGTGACTGATTCCCGGGTGCAGAGACCAGTACGCCGGCTCGCCGTCCGGAGAGGTGCAGCAGTGCCGCGGGCAGACCCCGTGTGGCTCGTTGGGCCCCAGGCCGCTGTCGTTGATGCCCATCCAGGATTTGTGGGTGCCGGGGGTCCGAACGGGTTGGTTGCTCGTGGGGTCTGGCACCGCTGGTATCCCCGGGTGCCCCTGCTTGGCTCCGCCAATTCTCCACGCCGTGACGCGGTCTGCACGCAGGGCCCGGGGTTATGGTCTTGTGTTCGGCCCTATACGCTTGAACATGGGGGGGTTTGTGAGGCACCGACCGGGTTGGGCCCTGCGACCGGTGTGTGCCTCCCTGGGTGCGTCCTCCATATTGACAGGTCGCACTCCATCCCGGGATTTTGTGCTGGTTCTGCTTTACTGGCTTGGGTGTGATGAATGGAAGCTAGACCACGGGGTGTGGTCTCTAGTGGGGGAGTGAAGACAACTCCCTGAGCTTCTGAGAGAGAAGCATCCCTGAGCCAGGCCTGAGACACTGTGGCTGGTTTTGTCTGGGTACGTCCTTTTGGATGCAGCTAAGTAGCGGCCCCTGAAGTAAGGGGAATCTGGAATATTGTACCCGGCTATTGTTTTTGTCCTACGTTTTTGGCAAATAAACCAATGTGCCTTGACCAGTGGTGCCTGGATCCCTTGTCTCCGCCGTGCCGCCGCTACCTCACATAATATATATGTATATATATAATTTTTTTCTTTTTTTGAAATATAGGGGTGGGCAAGTAATTTTCCAAAGGGGCCACATGAGAGACTGACACTAGTGTGGAGGAACGAATCAGCAGACTGAAATAATTTGCTTTCATTATTATTAATGTATTAATCACAATAATGGTGTTGGTTAATATTGAGCAGAATTAATTATGCTAGCACCCCCCTATATACAGCATCACACACAGCACCGCCTATAAACAGCATGGGTCCCTACGCAGTCCCTCTACATATACTATGAGTTCTCACACAGTCCCTGTGCATGCAGAATGAGCCTCCCACCTAGAGCTCCCCTACATATAGCATGAGCCCCCACATAGCTTACTTATACAAAGTTTAAAAATCATGAGCCCCCACACAGTCCCTTTACATACAGTATGAGCCCAAGTTAGTCTCCTTATACTCCACATGAGCCCCCACCTAGCCCACTATATACAGTATGAACCCAAATATAGTCTCCTCATACACAGTATGAGCCCCTTAATAGATTCCAATAACAGTATGAGCCCTCAAATAACCCCTATAGATAGTATTAACCCTCTATATACAGTATGAGCCTTCACATTGCCCTCTATATACATTATGAACCCCACATAGCCCCCTATATAAATTATGACCCACCACATAGCTTTCCTATATAAAGTATGAGTCCCAACATTCTTTATGTACAGTTAGAGCCCTCAGCCTCTTTATACACAGTATGAGCCACCACACAGTCCCCTATGTGCAGTGTGAGACCCAACACAATCCCCCTAGATACAGTATAAGGGTGGAGACACACTGACGAGTAAAAATGCGGTCCGATAGTCGTTCCCGAGATTCTTACGAGTAACGTCCGTTTTTTGGTTCATTTTGCATCCAACTGTTTTGCAACTCTCCGACATCTCTCTCAGATCACATCCAAGTGTTGTCCATGTGCAATCCTTTTTTTTCTCAGCAGCTATTCACTGTATAATTATTTACAGGAACATTTTACAGTGTTTTCAGCTGCAGAATGGTAATGTATCAGTGAAAAAAACGGATGCCTCTCGGATGGTCAGTGTGCGGTTCGTGATTTTGTCGTACCCATAGACTTGCATTAGCGAGTCTCGCGAGTGAATCGCATACTGTCACAGCATGTTGCGATTGGTTTCTCGTCCATAAATCGGATGAGAAAAAAATGCTGACTCTCGCAAATATGCCCTCGGACATAGAATAACATTAGTCTGACTGCAATGTGAGAAAAACTTGCATTGCAGTCGTCTGACTTTCACACCAATGTGTCCGTACCCTAAGCCCCCAAATAGCCCTTCTATATACAGTATGAGTCTTCACATAACCTCTAATAAACAGTATGATCCCCCAAATAGTCTCCTTGTTCACAGTATGAACCCCCACATAGCCCTCTATATACAGTATGAGCTGCCAAATAATAGATTGGTGGAAGAAGGAGGCAGGGCCGGTTTTAGGCAAAGTGGGGCCCTAGGCAAAAGGTTAAAGTGGGCCCTAAATGCTCAGGCCCCTTTCACATCTAACGCTTTGCTGCATTTTGCTCAATTTGCATTTCCATGCGTATTTACCGCAAAAACGCATCAAAACGCATGCGTTTTTGTTCCCATTGATTTTAATGGAAACACATGCAAAAACGCTGCCCAAAACATCGGGGAAGACGTTTTGTGCTGCGTTCGCAAAAATGCATGCGTTCCCATTGAAATCAATGGGGGAAAAAACGCTAGCGTTTTTAATGCGTTTTTAGCGGTAAAAACGGCTAGAAAGGCAAATTTAGCAAAACGCACACCAACCTTAGATGTGGAACAGGCCGTAGTTATATGGTAAGAGTGACTTCATAAGTTGATTATCTAGGTCAGAATAAGAACATACTGAACGTCATTTTTATTTCAATCATAAAAAAAAACCCTGAAATTTGTAAAAAAAAAAAAATATTTTTTTTTTATTTTCTGAGACCCATGATGTTTTAATTTTTGAAGATACAGGGCTATGTGAGGGGTTACTTTATGTGCCCTGAGCTGACATTTTTACTGATACCATTTTGAGTCAGATACATCATTTTGATCGCCTTTTATTGCATTTTATTGTAACAACGTGGTGGCCTAAAAAACATAATTCTGGCGTTTTTATTTTTTTTCCCATTACGCCATTTACCAATTGGATTAATTTACTTCATATATTGATAGCTTAGATTCTTACGAACGCAGCGATACCAAATATGTGTATTTTTACATTTTTTTCGCTGCTTTATTGCTATTTTCAGTTCAGCTCCTTTGGGGGCCCCTAAGAGAGTGGGGGCCCTAGGCAACTGCCCAGTCTGCCCCCCCCTAACGCCGGCCCTGGAAGGAGGTGATGGTTCCATCCCCCATCAATGTATTAATTACTATCTGAGGATGCAAATAGTGGCGTTATAAGGACACATGCGGTGGGTGGTGGAAAGCATGTTGTAGCCCTTAGGCCCTGCTGTCTTTGACTGTCTTGGACTGGGACAGTCAGAGGGCCAGATATGACCTTCAGGCCGCACTTTGCCCAGGTCCGATATATAGAAAGGCTACATAGAGAGTGCTGAAATGTAGTTTTTGTTGGTATATAAAGTATCTCAATTTTTTCACTATTTTGGATGTGCTGCCTCCTTTTTTGGATTTTTATATCATTGATAGGAAGCTTTTCTAGTTTCCTTGGGGGGAGCTTTGTGCCCATTTATGCAGTGATTCAGTGTTTTTGCTTCTGCATTTTTATCTGTATATAAAAATATATATACATGTACATATTAATACAAAATATTTTTTATTTTTTTTGTCGGTTCTCTCAAGGGACTTGAATCCACGATATCTTGATTGACTATGCAATACATTGCATTACAGTGGCATCAAGCCGGTTTAGTGATAGCGCATGGCTGCTCCTGATATCATATCTGCCAATTATTTATCCATTATGTTATTTATTTTATACATTAATAAATTTTATTTTTCCCAGGTTTCTGTGTGCAAAGAAATGGCGACAGAGTTAAGCAACATAATTCTCTGCAAAGACAGTCTCCTACCGCGTCGTAGGCGTGGGGGTGTTATACGTTCCAGATCTACCATTCAGGATGATAGAAGAGGACGCAATACTAGTATGCTCAGCAATGGTAAACTTTGTGGTGGAAGTGGGCCAGACCCACTGGCACAGAGACTGGCGCAGGAGGCAGCTCTGGTAGCCCGAGAATGTACACATATTCGAGTATGTCCAGAGTGTC